>PVHT021183668.1:3105507-3461864 GCA_004024745.2 Catagonus wagneri | reverse complement strand
GCTAGGGGTCTAATCGGAGCTGTAGCCGCCGGCCTACGCCAGAGCCACAGCAACGCAGGATCCGAGCCGCGTCTGTGACCTACACCACAGCTCACGGCAACGCCGGATCGTTAACCCACTGAGCAAGGCCAGGGATCGAACCCGCAACCTCATGGTTCCTAGTCGGATTCGTTAACCGCTGCGCCACGACGGGAACTCCTGGAAAATGGACTTTAAAAAATATTTAGACATTTTGGGAGTTCCTGCTGCGGAGCAGTCAGAAACAAATCCAAGAACCATGAAGTTGCAGGTTCGATCCCTGACCTCGCTCAGGGGGTTAAGGATTTGGCATTGCTGTGAGCTGCGGTGTAGGCCACAGAAGCGGCTCAGATTCCGCGTTGCTGTGGCTGTGGCTGGCAGCTGTAGTTCCAACTTGATCCCTAGCCTGGGAACCTCCATATGCTGTAGGTATAGTCCTAAAAAAATTTAAAAACATAAAAAATATCTAGAAATTTTGCAGGAGAAAACCCCCCACAGCCGTGGGTCCCATTGCCTTACTTTTCTGAGCCTTCACACACGCTCCTCCCTCGGCCGGGAATTTCTTCTTGTCTCATCTCCGTGCCCTCTTGCCTCGATTAACATGGTGGACTTCCTCCCCAGAGGTCGTCTGTCACACCCGTCCCCAGTTTGTGGCCCTAATCTGTACTCACTGGGTTCATTCTGTTTCCCTCCATCCAAGAATCCATCCCACGGTACGTGTTCCCAGTCTCGCCTCCAGCCCACGGGTTCTGGGCACCTCTCCTGGGTTTCCTGGGGGCTGGGGGTGGGGCTGAGGAGGCCACACCCCTTCTGGCAGCTGAAGTTGAGGCACCAGTTGGGGTGTATTGGTGTGGGGAGCCCCAGCTGCGATGTCAGGCCTAACAGAGCCTGGGCTCTGTCTAGCACTTTAGAGCTGGGAGGGCGGGCTGCGCCCCCGGAGACCCCCAGGGAGCAACGGCACCAAGAGCCCCTTCCTGCCCGGCCGCCTGGTGGCCTTACCGGTGGTGGTGAGGAGGCTGGCCGTGAAGAGCAGGGCCGAGGGCAGATCCCAGCTCCTGGCCTCGGAGCCGTTGCCCAGGCTGGAAACCCCGTGGGCCTGGGCTGCCAGGGCGGCACCTAGCAGCTCTTCCAAGGCCCCGGGGGGCAGGCAGACCCCATACTCCGCCTGGAAGGTGGCCAGCTCAGCCCTGAGGTCAGCCTGGAGCCGGAGTGCCGGAGGGCCCTCCAGGGCCTGGAGCACTGCAGCCCCGAGCCCCAGGGCCAGCAGGTGCACCACAACCAGTAGCCCATATCGGGCCCAGGGCCTTAGAGCCCCCATGGTGCGCCGCCTGCCCGCCTGCCCAGAGTCAGGCGCTGTCGGAGGCGCTGAGGGAGCTGACTGCGCTGCCGCCGCACCTGGGAGGGGCCGGCAGGGTGGGGCAGGGAGGAGGTGCTGCGTGGGTGGCTGGAGAGGGAGGGAGGCTGGGACAGGAGCTGGGCTGAGTGGGGCTGGGAGGGCGAGGAGGCAGATCGGGCTTGGAGGTGAGCTGGGTCACTCCTCCCAATTTCTGGGGCCAAGACTTTCCCCAATTCCCTAAAGCTGGGTGGCGGGGGGGCGGGGTCAGGGCAAGATGGAGAAAGCGGAGTCTGGAGAGGTAACTGACAGGCTCCCTGTCGCACTGTGGTGGTTCATTCAGGCCGGGCTCAGTCACAGATCCTCTTCACCGACTCAGCAGGGGACAATACCCAAAGGACACTAGGGGGGAGAACAGACGCGGGTCCCCGCCCCCCTGCTGTAGCCACAAGAAACCTGGTAGCAAAGACACAGCTCAGGTTCACTGTCATAAGCTTCTAGAAGGAAACGCCCTGGGTGATGAGAGAGAGTTCTGGGTTGGGCAGGGGAGCTTCGCGGACTGAGATTTCCTCTGGGGAAGAGACGAGCCCTGGGCAGGTGGGGAGATAAAAAGGTGGCTGGCTGGTGGGGGGAGGAGGGAGGGGGTGAGGGCACAGGGCTTTGAGGCCAAGAGTGGCCCGGGGGACCTCCTTGTAGGGGGGTGGCTTGGGCAGCGGACTGGGAGAGGGATGGCGGGACTTGGGTCCGTCAGGAGGGCAGGGTGCTAGGGGGGAGCAGAGGACGCCTGGCGCGCCCTGGACAGGTGAGGCTCCCTCCATTCTCAGGCCTTCCTGAAATTTTTTGCGCCCCTGCCTGAGACCCTGGAGACAGTGAGTCTGGCGGCCGTGGAGTGCGGGGGAGGGGGCGGGGGCTTGGCTGTGGAACCCCGTGGCCGGAAGAGAAGCATGAGTGGAGCCAGGTGTCAGGGTGGGCTTGTCCTCCCGTGTCCAGACCATGGGAGACACACAAGTCCAGGACAGACCCCCAAGATGCCGTCCAGAGGCCGTGGGCCCCTGAGTTGCGGGAGGGAGTGCCGTGGCCGAGAAGGCGTCCCAGGGGAGTGATGTAGCCGGACCCCAAGGATAAGCAGGGACCACCCAGCAACAGGAAGAATCGGGGCAAATACAGTCGCTTGAAACGTGGGAATGGCCAGGCAAGGGTGGGAGAAGACGGGTGAGGCCTGAGAGCGTGGGCGCTGGTGAGGCCCAGAAGGACCTCGAATGCCTGATGATCAAGCGGACCTGATTCCAGGAGAGGGGTGCAGTGCCAAGCATCCTGGGCTAGGCCCAGGCCAACGCCATTGCGCCAGGAATGTGATGTCCCCAGGGTCATGTGATGGTCTGGAGAGCTTGGTTACCTCCAAGAGAGGTGACACGCTGTGCTTGGGGAGTTTATTTGGCTTCATGGGATCCCGAGGCCATGGCCCCAACCGTGGTCGGGGCAGCAGGAAGGCACCCAGAGAGCCCCGGCCCCCGATGACCCCCAGGTCAGCGGGTCCAGGCACTAAGCCCCAGGGGCAGGGGCCACAGTAGCAGGACTTGGTCAAAAGTGCTGGTGACAGCAAGGCCGGCCCCTCTCCCCTGCACCGCCCCTCCTCCCTGCACCTCCCTGGGGGGGGCAACTCCCTGAGACAGGCTCTGGTCCTCCCAACCAGCTGGGTACAGTGTAGGGCCCC
The DNA here is from genome assembly GCA_004024745.2 of Catagonus wagneri. Classification (NCBI taxonomy): domain Eukaryota; kingdom Metazoa; phylum Chordata; class Mammalia; order Artiodactyla; family Tayassuidae; genus Catagonus; species Catagonus wagneri. Next base: position 3,458,799 of record PVHT021183668.1, on the reverse strand, counting down.
AGTGGGGCGGGTAAGTTGGGGGACCCAGAGGTTGCAGGTGTGGGGGTGCAGCCCCCCTCCAGTGTGAAGGCTTCCTGTGCAGTGTAGTGTTCCTGACCCCCAGAGGGGGCGGGGTCCCTGGGCGAGACCAAGGCAGCTAGAGAGGCCTGCCCGGCTCCTATTCCAGTGTACGCTGAGGCTCCTCAGAGGAAGCTGGAGCGTGGGGAGCAGCCCGGCCCCGCTCAGGGCCCTGCCTCCGGCGCCCACGGGGCCTGAGCACCCGGGTCTTTGGTCTGTGCCCTGCAGTCCTGAGGGCCCCCCTGGAGGGGGTTGGCAGGTGGAGAGTCCCAGAAGGGGTCCGAGTCTGGGAATAAGGTCCAGGGTGCCCGGCGGGGCGTAGGCTGCGGCGAGGGCAGGGGTGAAGGCCGGGGCCCGGCTGAGACGAAGCTCCACGGGTCGAGGCGGCTGCGAAGGGGTGAGGGCCGAGGTCGACTGATGAGGCCCAGCGGCGGTGAGCGTGGGGTACCGGGGGTGCCGGGGGCGGAGCGTGAGATCCCTGGCGGAGGTGAGACAGCGCTTCCTAGGAAGGGGGTGGGAGGGGGTCGAGGGTCAGGCCCTCACCAGCTCCTGGGTGTCCCCAGGAGGCACTGCCCTGCTCTGGGCCTCAGCTTCCTCATCTGCACAGTGAGCTCCTTGACTCACAAATTCCACGGCCCTCCCTGCTCTGTGGCGCATCTATTTATTACGTAGCAGTTAAGAGTGAAGGGGCCTCTGGAGTTCCCACTGTGGCTCAGTGGGACTTATGTCAATGAGGACGCAGGTTCAATCCCTGGCCTTGCTCTGTGGGTTAAGGATCCAGCGTTGCCATAGGCTGCAGTGTAGGTTGCAGATGTGGCGTGGCCGTGGCTGTGATGCAGGCCGGCAGCTGCAGCTCTGATTTAACCCCTGTCCAGGGAACTTCCATATTTTGCAGGCTCCCTAAAAAGCAAACAAAAACAAAACCCCCCAAAACAGTGAAGAGGCCTCTGATCAGCAAGGCCTGGGCTTGGATCCCAGCTCTGCCACTTACTAGAGGAGCCGGGAATCCCTTGATCTCTCCACGCTTTACATTCCACCCCCAAAATGGGTATAACCAGAGCCCCTGGTTCAGCACCCTGTTGTCATAATTAAGTGAGGCCACTCTCTTAAAGCACTAGGAACAGAGCCTGGCACAGGGAAGCAACCAGCACTGAGTTTGCTATCATCATGGTCATCATCATTACTGCTTCTATTATTTCACAACCTGCCTGGCCCCACCCTCCCCCATCCCACTCTCAACCACTGAATAGCTGAACTAGAACTTAGGTCCCTACGTGCATCCTCAGCGCCCTAAAGGCACCGTTTGGGTCCAGCACACAGCTGCGAACTCAGTCTCACTGCCTGGCATGACCCCACCGGCCCCTCCTCCCCGGGTCACAGGCAGAAGACCACTCACCGCGCCTGCCCTCCTCGCGCCGGGGGCTCTTGGCTGACGGCTGGCCGGCGGGGACACCCAGCTCCAGCAGCAAGGGCGCAGGGGCGGGCGGCCCAGGGACGTCTGGGCTCAGCGGGGAGGGAGGGGCGTCGGGCGTCTTGGGGGAGAAGCGGATGAGCGGGGAGGGGGGCGGCTCGGCGGTGGACGGCGTGGGTGGCGCGCGGGGCGTTGGCGAGGGTTCCCCGCGCTCGCGGCCTGGCCCCCCGGGCGGCTGCAGGTCGCGGCCCAGGCCCAGCGAGGCGAGCAGGGCGGTGCCGCGCAGCAGCGCGCGCTGGATCAGCTTGGGCGTTCCGGAGCCGCTGCCGCGCTCTGCCTGGCTGGGCCGCCGAGGCTCTTCGGGCTCCGGGCTGGGCCGCGGGGGGTTACCTGGCGATGGGCACACGGGTTAGGCCGACTTCTGCTCCCCACCAACATCTTCCCCTACTCCACTGCTCCCAGCCCAACTCCTTGCAGGCTACCTGCCCCCCCCGCCGCGCGCGCGCGCCGGTGTTCTGGCCTTTCCAAAGGGGTGGGTTGTCGGGGCCGGGCAGTGCAGACTGAGGACCAGGCAAGAGCAAAGCCCGGAAGGCAGTCAGGTGCCCTGGAGCCCAGAGAGCGAGGGTGGGCTGGAAGGGAAGCCAGCTGAGGCCAGATCACAGCCCGCCTCAGTGGCCGCCACGGATATCGTGGCGCAGAGGCGCAGAGGCTGAGACCCATGCTGGTGTCCATCTCCTTTCTGGTTGGGCAGCCTTCGCCCCTCCCCGTTGTTTTTAATGGCTGCACGTGCGGCATATGGAAGTTCCAGGGCTAGGAGTCAAATCGGAGCTCCAGCTGCTGGTCTTCGCCACAGCCACAGCAATGCCAGATCTGAGCCACATCCGCAATCTACGCCACAGCTTCCCACAATGCCGGATCCTTAACCCACTGAGTGAGACCAGGGATCCAACCATGTCTTCACCGATGCTAGTCAGGTTCTTAACCCTCGAGCTCCAACGGGAACTCCCAACACTGGCCCTTCTGCTTGCCTGCCTCTCCTCTAGCAGTAGCTGGTGTAGGGCACACAGGTCAATTCCACTGCACACAACGGCCCATAACCGTCTCTGTTCCAGAGATGAGGAAACTCAGGCTTGGAGCTGTCTGGGTCTGGCCTGAGCTGAGTGATTTCAAGGGCATTATGTTGTTTGATTCTCATGCCCCAGGGGTTCCAGGCTCAGAGAGGTTAAGGGCTTAGCCAAACCTGCACAGACAATAAGGCGAGGGCTGATAGGGCCTTCGGTCTCCACTGCTTCCCACCCAGACTCTGCACTGGATTTCAAGACACCTGTGCCCTAACCTGTGGGCCCAGGGTTGGCCTGACTCCCTCCCAGACCACCTGGGCTGGATCTGAGGAGCCCAATATCGAGGAGGAAGGCTGATCAGTGATGGCTCTCCCGCAAACCCCAGTTCTGTCAGGTCCTCCTTAACTCTACAGCCTGCCATGGCTCTCCACTGCCACTAGAAGAGTCCAACCTCCTTTCAAAGCCCTCCCTCTCTTTTTTGGGCCTGCCTGGAGTTCCTGTTCTCAGCCTCAATCCTAAAGCCATCTCTCCCCCTTTATTTTTTTTTTTTCCCTTCAGCACATGGAAGTTCCTGGGCCAGGGATGGAATCTGTGCCACGGCAGCGACCCTAGCCACTGCAGTAACAACTCTGGATCCTTAACCCACTGCACCATCAGGGAACTCCCCATCTCTCTGATCCTCATCCCCCTGCCAAGGCCACTGCCTTCTAAAAAGCAAATCTGCTAAAGACAAGTCTCTGCTTAAAAACTCCCCCATCAATTTCCAGGCCCTTCCTGAAGGGCTCCTGCCTGCCTTGCCAGCTCCGCTCATTTGTTCATTCAACAAACACCTGTTGGCCCATATGCTGGGGCTGCCCTGAGCTCCACAGACACAGGGGATGCAGGCCTGGCTTCAGGCCTGTGACACCCTGAGTTCCAGTGGGGATCCCTCTTCCTCAGGGGTGAGTCCCCAGGCTGCGCACACACTACTGCCGCTGTCCAGCACACCTTCCCCACCTCTGCTCTCAGCAATCCCTGCTTTACCGTTCAAGACCCGGCTGAGATGTCACTTCCTCTGTGATGCTGAGACAGTGTGCTTTATCAGTGAAGGATACAATTGGTCCTCATCTCATCGCTGTTACAGAATTCCCAAGACCCTTAGGGTTTCCTAAGCGTTAGGCTGATAAAGGTGAAAGGAGCACCATTTTGTCATTCATAAGAAGCCTCTTTTACCCACATCTGAGTTTGTGTTGATGCGGTCATTTTTGGAAGGGCTCCCAGGGATGGGGTCTGGTTGCCAGGGCAGCGAAATTTGTGATGAGTGGGTTGGAACTTTCAGTCTCCACCTGCACGGGGAGAGGAGGGCTGGGGATCGAGTCCTATCACCAAGGGCTAATGATTTAAGCAATCAATCGTGTCCATATAAGGAAGCCTCCACAAAAACCCTAGCCAAAGGGTTCAGGGAACTTCTGGGTTGGTGAACCTGCAAAGGAGAGTGCCTGGAGAGGGCACAGAAGCTCTGTGCCCCTCCCACAGACCTCGCCCTACGAATCTCTTCCATTTGTTTGTTCTTGGTCCGTATCCTTTATAATAAATGGTCATCTAAGAAGAATAAATGGTTGGGAGTTCCCTCTGTGGCTCAGTGGTTAATGAATCCAACTAGGAACCGTGAGATTACGGGTTCAATCCCTGGCCTCACTCAGTGGGTTAAGGATCCAGCGTTGCCGTGAGCTGTGGTGCAGGTTGCAGACACGGCTCGGATCCCACGTTGCTGTGGCTGTGGCGAAGCCCGGCAGCTACAGCTCCTGTTAGACCCTTAGCCTGGGAACCTCCATATGCCGTGGGTGTGACCCTAGATAAGGCAAAAAGACAAAAAAAAAAAAGAATAAATGGTTTTCCGGAGTTCTGTGAGCTCTCTAGCAAATGATCAAATCCGAGGAGAGGGTTGTGGGAGTCTCCGATTTATAGCTGGTTGGTGAGGGGCACAGGTGACAACCTGGACTTCCAATTGGCATCTGACTAACTCCAGGTGGACAGCATCAGAACTGGACTGAACTGCAGGACACGCAGCTGGGGTCCCAGAACTGGTGGGTGTGGGGAAAACCCCCACACATTTGGTATCAGAAGTGAAGTCAGTCCAGCGTCGAGAAAAAACAAAAGCGTTTCCCCTTTTTAGAAGCCTTGCCAGCGTCCTCCATCACCTGCGCGGCCCTTGCTCATGTTCTGCCTTGAACAGCCCCAACCCCAGCACACACTACACTACACTCTGCTGCACTTGTTGATTTGCGAGTCCGCCTCCTCCAACAGACAAGGCCCTCCCTGAGGTCAGGGGCAGTGCTTGTCTCTAGAATATCGATGCCTGGCTCATAATATGTGTCAACACATGTTTGATGGCAGAATCCATTCATGCAGTCCTTGCGACAACCACACAGGGGGATTGCTATTAGCCCATTTTACAGGTGAAGAAACTGATCGTTCATAGTGCTTTTAAAGAGAATGGGGGAAAAGCACGTTTAAAAATGGGACAAAGCGAAGTGGAGATGGAGGTCAGTACACAATCTGAGAATGGAAAGCAGTTCCTGAGGTCGCTACAGAGGTCCTCGGAAGGAAGTGACTTGCCCAAGGTAACTTGGCAAGGATTTTGATTTGCCACTGAGCTTCCTGACAGTACGAACTGGCAGCCCTGTTGTTAAGGAGAAGCGGAAAAGCCATTCTTGACCCAGAGAGGGAGGTGACATTGCTGCCGGGGGCCTCACCGAGAGGACCCAGCTGCGTGGCTATTAGTGGCTCCTGGGGAAGCTTCACGGGGCGGTCGCTGTGACTGAAGGGTGGTTGCACCCACCAAAATGCAACTCACTGCAACCAGTTCCCCCGGGGCCAGAACAGCCAGGAAGGAATGGGGGCTGGGAGCCAGGGTTCCCCAAAGCTGTGGCTAATGCCTGGGACAATCTTACAGGTCTTCTTTGATTCTTAGGCAGGTTTCTGACTGTGTGGGTGGTTGAGAGGTCAAGGTCACGCATTCTCATGGGCCCAAGATGGGACTGGAGTGTGGGTGTGCACTAGGGGAACCAAGTCCTCAGCCAGCAGCTGCGCTGGGATAGGTGGGATCTTTTTAGGTAAGGGGGCAAGCTGGAGGAGGGGGTCCAGGCCTTGTGTTCCTGCTCCTGGGAGCTCAGGGAGGGCAAGGCCAAGGAGTTTTGCAGAAAATGATCAGGGGCTGCTTCAACCCACGCACCTGGGTTGTGGGACCTTAACTTCTCTATTGACTCTCTGGCCTGGTATATTCTAGAACAACTGACGCTAAGCAGCCCCCTGGCCTTCCAATTCTCAGTTCTGCCTCTGCAGCATAGCCAGCTTGGGGCAATGCGACTAAGTGAGCAGAAAATGGTGGGGGCAGATGGGGGTCCAGGAGGGCTCTGCCTCTGTTGTCAGACTTGGGTTCAAATCCCTGTTCTGCCAAGTGCCCTATTTCAAACCACTTAACCTCTCAGTTTTCCCTTCTATGAAATGAAACAGAGGAGGGACCCGATACACGTTCACTGCTGTTATTACTGTGAACTGGAGTTCAGATAACGGTGGAGATGATGTGCTGGGTGGGGCGAGAGGAGTGAGTGTAACTTGTTAGCTGAACAGAACTCTGGTCTGATAACGGCTCAGCCAGGTCCTATATTCCAGCTGTGAGAAGCAGCTGGCACCTGGGGGCTCTAAAGGGACCCACAGGCAAGGGAGGCCACCACTTTCTAGACTCTGCTGATGCTGCACGTGCTGAGCTGAACCCTATTCACACTGAAACCCCACTTTCTGCTGACCTCCACTCCCCCGCCCTGTGTTCCAAGGAGTTTGTATGTGAGAAATCCTTTCTTCAAGTGAAAGCTTCTGGGGAAACTCACTAGGAGCATGGGAGTCAAACTCTCTCTGGATTAAAATCCTTGGCTGGGGGCTTCGGAGCCTCAGTTTTCTCAGCTCTCAAATGGGTATAATAATCCTTCCCAGGGCTGTGGCTTGGATGGAATGCCCGGAACACAATTCATGCCATCATCACCGTGGAGAACAGAAAAGCCCAGAACTGCCCCAGATGCAGTGAGAGTGGGCCCTGGATCTCCACCTGTTCAGCGTTCTTATCCTCTTTTCCACCTACAGGCTCCTCGGAAAAGATTCTGATAAGCATAGATAGACTCTGGGCCCCCTGAGGCCTAGGCTGGATCCAGCTCAGTTGGGGGCTTATAGGTCAGACCTGGGTTCTCGCAGCCTCCCCACGTACCCGCAGGAGTGCAGCAACCGTCTGCTGCGGGGAGAGAGGGAGCAAGGCTACTCACCATTGAGCACTGGGGGCGTGGAAGGCGATCCTAAGGGGGAGGAGTCATCTGAATCGAGGTACCACGTGGCTTCGTCCATGCGGGACCTTCTCCTGGTGGGGGGGTGAGAGGGGAGGATGTACTTTGTGAACCTCAGGACTGCTGGGAGGTGCACGATGCTGGATGGGTGGCACTCAGGCACTCACCTCCCGTTCTGGGCTTCTCCAGACTTGGGGGAACTGGGACCCCAGGCCCAATATGCTCGCCGCTCTCCATTGCTCGAGTCGTCCAGACGTCGTGGGGACTGTCGGCCCCATGCTTGGCCTTGTTCTGCAGGCTCCACTGTGCATGGGGTGGGGAGAAAATGATGGAGTCTGAGCCGAGGTCAGGCACCCTGATTCTTGTCCTCCCATCACGAGAGTCGGGTTTCAGGGTCAACTTCTTTTTTTTTTTTTTGTCTTTTTGCCTTTAGAGCTGCACCGGCGGCATATGGAGGTATCCAGGCTACGGGTCTAACAGGAGCTGTAGCTGCCGGCCCTCGCCACAGCCACAGCAACGCGGCATCCGAGCCGCGTCTGCAACCTTCACCACAGCTCATGGCAACGCCAGATCCTTAACCCACTGAGCAAGGCCAGGGATCGAACCCACGACCTCATGGTTCTTAGTCGGATTCGTTAACCACTGAGCCACGAAGGGAACTCCAGGGGCAACTTCTTAAAGGATGGTAGGTCACCCATACCATTCCCTGGGTGAGCTTTGGGGCAGAGAACCTGCACAGAACTGGAGTGGGGTAGGTGGGTGTGGGTCCTGGGACTGGCAGAAGGGTGGAGCCTCTCATCTAATCCTCCAGCTGGCATTTGCTGCTTTGTAGTCAGTCCAGACACTGCAATAAACTGCCTGGGTTTGAATGCTGACTCTGCCACTTAAACTAGCTGTGTGGCAGTAGACAGTTACCTTTTCACTTTTCTCATGAGTAAAACTTAGATAATAACAAGAATATCTACCTCACAGGGTTATCGTGACGAATTAAGTTAATGTTTAGCAAAGCATTTAGGAGAATGAGTGGTACACCGCCTCATATGATTGTTCCACAGAAAAGAAATTGTATAATGAATGCTCCTTGGGGAACTCAAAGGTACCAGTTTAGACGGATAGGGTAGGAAGCCTGGGAGGTCAGAGGAAGAGGAAGAAACAGTGGGTGGGATCCACTTCCAAGGATAAGGTTTGACAAAAGGATGAGCGCTGCCAGGTAGGGGTGAGGGCAAGGACGAAGGGAGGCGGAGTCTCTTACACTGGATGGCCCGGAACCGGGGGAAGGTGGGCGAGTCCCCAGCCCCAACCTCGAAGACGTTTCTCCTCCTGTCCAGGCCGGGGGAGGCCTGCACGGTGATGCGGTGTTTGAAGTCTGGGGTTGGGGGAGGAAGTGGACGGCAGGTTTGTAGTGAAGGAGAGACAGGGTTGTAACCCGCAGGGGCCCTCGGCTGGCTCCCAAGCCACGCAGGCAGTGCTGGGACTGGGTCCGGCACGCTGGCTGGGTGACTGGGACCAGCCTGACTGCCTTTCTGGGCCCTAAGCTGTCGGTATGGAAAGCAGACCTCCACCCAGAGAAACACAGCGAAGTGTAGATTCCCAGGAGGCGGCCCACCCCGCCCCCTTGGCCTTCCCGAAACTTTCAAGGGCCCCGCCCCTTCCCGGCCGCAGCCACTCCCAAGCCGCCATGCAAATATTCCCGCCAGAACCCGCCCACAGAAGAAATCAAACTCTTGGTCCCACCCCTTCCAGCCCGAGCTCACAGGCCCACCCACCAGCACCCTAGACCAATCCCAGTGTGGCCAGCACACGCCTGACCCCACCCCTCCGCCTAAGAAGCCAATGGCGGGGCGGCAGGCTGGGGCCCGCCCCTTACCCAGCGGCATGCTGATACGCTCGCCGCCGTCTCGCGCGCGGAGTTTGCTACGCTTGAAGGTACCGCGGCGGCGGCGGACGTGGGGCCGCTCGCGATCGACCTGCTGCAACAGTAGGGTCAACTCGCGCTCGAACACCTCCAGCTCCCACTGAGCCAGCAGGTGCTCCCGCCGCCGCAGCTGCTCCGCCTGTGACCGCTGTTCACGTGCCGCGCGGGTCAGCTCCTCCTCGCGGCTCAGTAGTTCCTGTGTCCGGGACAGTGAAGGCGGTGGGATCAGTCCGGTATGGTCCGGTATGGTCTCCCTCTGGTCCGTAGAAACCCGGGAGACATTCCTTCCGGGCGGCTCCTTCCCACCCTGGGACCCCCGACTCCTCCCACCTTTTCCTTGGCCCGCAGCTCGTCGAAGAGGCCTTGGATCTCACGCTTCCAGCCTTCCTGCATGGAATGGAAGGAGTCCCGCGGCATTTCCCGCAGGACCTGAGCCTCTAGCGCCTCCAGCTGTTGAAGGATGGAGGCGAAGTCGGGCCTGCGATGGGGGTCCTGCGCCCAGCAGTCTGAGGAAACGGAGTTGGGGGTGGGTACAGAATAAGGAGGGCTCTGGGACTGGATACGTCCTGGGCCAAGGAGCTCTGCCCGTCACCCTCCTGCCCCATCCCCTTACCGGCCATGAGCTGCGCGAAGGGCTCGGGGCAGGTGGAAGGGATGGGCAGTGTGAGCTTGTTAACGGCCACTCCATAGGCTACAGCAAGGCAGTCGATGCCCCGGTAGGGCACCTCCCCGGTCAGCAATTCCCACAGCAGCACCCCAAAGCTGTGAGTGAGACAAAGGCTCTGTGTCCCTTTCTCTACTTATTCATCGCCATTTCACCCCCAAGTAGCCAACAGCTAAGTGGTTTGTGTCCCTCCCCCTGGGCTCTGCTTGCCTGCCTGGCCCTAGATTTTGGCAGCCACCTCTGCCTTCTGCAGTCCCGAATCTGTCCGGCCCCCACCCAGACCTCACCTCCAGACATCGCTGCCCTTAGAGAAGGTGGAGGCCTTGATAACCTCAGGAGCCATCCAGGCATAGGTGCCCGCAGCACTCATTTGTGTGGTTTTGTGCCACTCGCGGGCCAGGCCGAAGTCAGTGATCTTCAGGGTCTTATGCTCCATGTCGTCACCTTCAATGGGCTGCAGCAGCAAAACTGAGGAGGAGAAGAGGCAGGGTTGTGGTGCTCCAGGCTCAGGTGGTGGGGACAAGGGAGCAAACTGTCATTTGATCCTGGCTGGTTACTGAGGGCACTGAGGCGAACTGGTCTAGATCTTGCCCTGGAGAGCTCAGAGCTGGGGCTGGGGTAGAATCAGATAATCATAACAATGCTGGGAAACAGGCCTACTAGAAGCCTGGCATTTTACACACTCAGTGCCAGCACTCAGACACACACACACACACACACACCTATGAGGTAGACATCATTACGCCCATTTTGCAGAAGAGGAAACTGAGCAAGGATCTGATTTAACCAAAGTCATATGCAAATAATGCAAATAAAGCAGATACTGGCCTGCGTGGTTCCTAAGCCAGTGCTTTAACTTTCCCCCAACACTGCACTGAAGAGAAATGGGTAATCTGGCAGCCTCTCAGCATTTGTGGCTTTGATTTCAAGAGAAACCTGTCTTGTCATTTTGCTGAGGTAGGAGTGTGAATCAGAACCTCCCTCGGGGTGGGGAGCAGGAGGGAACCCCCTGGTGAGAAAGGAAGTAGAGCAGGCACTAGAGGCCGACCCCTGGTGCCCAAGTCCCACTGTGGCTAGTGAAGCCACTCCCAGGGCAGGGAAAGACTCCAAGAGATATCAGCTGGATGTGAAGAGAAAGGATGGGGGACTAAGAAAGTGGTGGTTCTTGGCCAGAAAGGAGTTTGGGACAAATGTAGGTGTGGATGGACTTGGCAGAGCTTGTGGCTTTGTCCCAAATGGGGCCACCATATTCTGTTCGGAGAGGAGAAGCAGCAACTTGCAAATCTCTCACCAGGGCAGGCATGGCTCAAAGGGGAGAAGTTTTAGAGGAATAAAAAGGGCAAAGTCATAGAATCTTCAAGGATCTGAAAAAGCCTCTCTCTTTTTTTCTTTTTAGGGCTGCACTTGTGGCACATGGAGGTTCCCAGGCTAGGGATCGAATCAGAGCTGCAGCTGCTGCCCTACACCACAGCCACACCAGATCTGAGCCGCGTCTGCGACCTATACCATAGCTCATGGCAACGCCAGATCCTTAACCCACTGAGTGAGGCCAGGGATCAGACCCGCAAACTCATGGTTCCTAGTCAGATTCGTTTCTGCTGAGCCACGACAGGAACTCCCAGCCTTTCTTTTTTTCTGATTATAACCAACTGCATTGCAGAGAATCTACATCCAAGCCAACTATACTTCTGAGCACATGCCGTTTCAGGGCACACCTTCCAGCAATCTGCCCTGGGCAATAGCACCATAATGGAGGCAGTACACGATACTGGTGGCTGATGGGACAGAGGAGACGGGTACCTAACACAGCCTGGTGAATCAGGGAAGACTTCTCAGAGGAGGTGGCAGAACCAGGGTATTTGCTTTTCTAGGCCCAAAGCCACAGCTCCTGATCCTGCTGCCAGCCAAGCTCTCTGGCTCTGTGGGGCCATCTGGCACTGCTGCCCAGCCCCTCCCTGCTGTCCTTGGCTCCCAGGGCCCCTGGCTGCTCGTGCTGTTTCCTTTAGGGCCTCCCCACCCTTGGCCTTTTCAATGCCGGTGTTCTGCGGAGACTGGCCTCCCCTCGACCTCAGCCAACTGTCCCCAGACAGTGGCCTGGCCTCTCCCAGGGGCCGGCTGCCCCCTGCTCCCTGGCATCTCCCACATTTGGAGCTCCAGAAGTCAATCCAGCTGCCAGTCAGCTGCCCCACCTGATCTCTGTATGCCCTCAACAACCACCTTCCTCCTGCCACTGTGCCCCACTGTGGCTAAAGCACATCTTCCTGCAATCTTTCCAAATTCAGAAAATGCTCCTGCAGTCCACCCTCTCCTCTGAGCCAGAATGACGCTGAGTCCTAAATCGTTAATAAAGCTGAGGATGACAACAAAACCTACCCCAGAGGGTCGTCGTGAGTATTCACCAGGATCATGCTTTTAATTTATCTTCCTTTTTTTTAGGGCCGCACCTGTAGCATATGGAAATTCCCAGGCTAGGGGTCAAACTGGGGCTGCAGCTGCCGGCCTACACCACAGCACAGCAACGAGGGATCCAAGCCGCGTCTGCAACCTGTACCACAGCTCATGGCAACGCCGGATCTTTAACCCACTGAGCGAGGCCAGGGATCGAACCTGCAACCTCACGGTTCCTAGTCGGATTCGTTAATCACTGAGCCACGACGGGAACTCCGGATCACGATTTTTAAAGCCTTAGTGCAGGGTCTGAGATCCAGCGCGAGTATACTAACCGCCAGCTGTTCTAAGAATTCTGCTGCTAGTATGTCTCATGTTGACGCTCTCCTCTCCAGCCTCTCTCACAACTTTCTCCCAGCTTCGCAACAGCCTGCCTGGCCGCTGGACACCCAGAACCAGACCGTTTAGCAAGTTCGTTCCAAAAAAGAACCGCAGCAGGCGCGGGCAGGTGGCTGGAGAGGGACCAGGCAGAGGGGTCTGTGTGCTGGGGGTGGGGAGGGACTCCCTGCTCCTCTGGTGACAGGACCCGCCCATCCCCCTGAAGACCAAGCCCTGCTGCTTCTTGGTCGGGTCTCTAGCCACTTGTGGTACCTCACAGACTGATGGAGCACTTCCTGCGCCAGCATCTCAGGTGGGGAGGCCAGCCTCCCTTTATCAGTCAGGCAGTCTGAAGCCAGGAGGGGGGCAGCAACTCGAAGTCTCAGGACGTCTTTGTACGGATGGCCTTTCTGCCACCTCTCGCCCAGCTTGACCTGAGACCTGCAAAGCCTCACCCTCACCTACCAGGGCCCTGCTTTTCTCCAAATGCCTTGAATTTGTCCCAACCCACGTTGCTCTTCTGGTGTCTGATGCAGACCTTGGGGACGGGGCTGTGGGGGTCACTCAAAGGAGATGGGGCTGGAGAGCCTCCTCCCAGCGTCCCCTTAGGGCCCTCTGTCCTCCAAAGGGGACCCGGCCTCCAGCCCCCTCCCTGGGCTGCCTCTGGATCTCGGGGAAGGGCCTGGGCAGCTCACACCTCTTCCGCTTCCCTCCCGTGGTCCTTACTTCTCCTTTCTGGGAGGCCTGGCCCAGGTCTCCAATTGGGGGGGTGGGGGGTGTCCTTTGGGAGAGAATTGGGGGAGGTCAGGCCCAGGCCGGGCTGGCTGGTCAGTCCTGTGACTCGTGGGCCCAGAGAATTCCCCCTTCTCTCCCCACCAGGCTTCCTCACAAGGCCCCCATTGTCCAGGAAAATCACGCCATTGTTTCCTGCTTGTGCCCCCCCCACAACCCAGGGACTCCCCCCTCAGTCCCGCAGACGGCACCCTGGGCCTAGGACTGGGGTCTGCAAAGTGGGAGGACAGGCTCAGCTTCGCTGAGGGCACCCTGCCTGCCCTATACCACCACCCAGACTCTGGGAGGGAAGCAGGGCGCGGGAGGGTGGGGGAGCAGGGGTGCGATCCTTGGCTCCTTCCTCTCCCACAAACCCCCCACCCCCAGCTCTTTCCTCCCCTGCAGGCAGCTGGGCTAGGGAGAGAGCAGAGGCTGGAGCAGGGGCAGGAAGCCGGCTCGGGGGCAGCAGGAAACGCAGGAAGCGGAGGGGAGGGTGGGGAGCAGGGGCCTGGGCTATTGTTCCATTTTTTCTGGAAAGAAAACTAGAGGAAAAACAGAAGACGGGAGTCCCCTCCCCCCAGGCCTTCGGGGAATCCCCCTCAGGCTGGGGCAGGGAGTGGGGGTCCCTAGATGGCTAGGGCCAGGAGCGAGGCTGAGGGGTGGGAACTGTGTCCCACTATGGATGATAGGAGTGTTGGGGGGTGGCAGCCCCCCCCTGCCCCGTCCTGGCGAGAACTTGGAGATCACTGGCCCCCACCCCCAAGCCCCTTAACCATGGTCAGCCCAAGCCAGGAGGCTCCAAACATCCTTGCACACCCCTCCAGGGGCCACCCCTGCCTCTCTAGTGACCCCACTGGTCCTTCCTGCACTTCCTCTGGCTCTACTACTGTGCTCCGTGCTGCCTCCTTGCCTTTGCTCTCAACAGCCCTGAGGGGACATCCACCTGAGTGCCTCTTGGAACACTCCCTGCTTTGGGCCTGGTGTGAAGCTTGCCTGCTTTGAGAGCCCCCTGAACCTGTCACTTGCTTCTCTTGGGCTGGGCAGTGTGTGTGACCTGAAATGGCTAGACAGGGAGTGCCTCACCCCTGAGTCTCCCTTAGCCCCGTCACGCCCACTCCAAGTGCTGATTCCAGGCGAAGCCCTCTTAGTGATCCAGCCTTCAAAGGTCCACACCCGTGGTGGATGACCCACTGCATGCTGGGTATCAGATGCCCAGTGTATTAAGCCACTTCACGCTCCCAAACACTCCCTTTTTACGGTGACTGAAATCAGGGGTCTGGAGTCTGAAATCAGGGCTCTGAGTTGAAATAACCAGCTAGAGATGGAGCAGCCAGGGGGAGGGGTGGGGCCAGAATTCCATCCCTGGATGCAGTTTTGGCCACCACGGGGCGGCGGCGGGGGGGGGGGGGGTGGCTTTCCTCTTTGAGATTTCTGTTCTGGAGCAGCTGCCCCTTTACTGTGGACATGCGTGACCCTCCAGGGAGTTCCCTGAAGATGACGGGTGCCAGCGCCCAGTACTCTCCTCCCCTGAGCCAGTGGCCATGTATGGTAGGCAGGTTGCTTATGGTCCACCCAAGAGACCACGGTGTGTGGAAGTTCCCAGGCCAGGGATCGAACCTGCGCCACAGCTATAACCAGACACAAGCCTGGCAGTGCCGGATCCCTAATCCACTAAGCCGCCAGGGAACTCAGAGATTCCCAGTTTTTAACCTGGCATCTGTGAGCTGGGGTTAGGGACTCCTTCTGGGGCCGGGGCATGAAGGGCTCTGTGGGGTGCCTGGCGTTCCTGCTTTGGCACTGGTGTGATGAGCCTACAGGTCCCCCAGGGGAATTGGGACTCCCCTCGGGCAGGAGCTGCCACCTCTAGGAGACCCCTGGGTAGGCTCAGCTAAGAGTTGGCAGCAGCCGTCCGCTTGGGCCATGCCCCCCTCCAGCCATGCTCCCCCGAACTCACTGTTGTTGGACTTGAGGTCTCGGTGGATGACAGGCACCAGGGCCTCGCAGTGCAGGTAGTGCATTCCACGGGCAATCTGCACAGCCCAGTTGACGAGTGCGTGGGGGGGCACGCGCCGC
The DNA here is from genome assembly GCA_004024745.2 of Catagonus wagneri. NCBI lineage: Eukaryota > Metazoa > Chordata > Mammalia > Artiodactyla > Tayassuidae > Catagonus > Catagonus wagneri. Next base: position 3,443,768 of record PVHT021183668.1, on the reverse strand, counting down.
CCAGCCAGGGCACGGCTCAGGGGCCCACCGGCAGCATACTCCATCACCAGGCACAGGTTGGGCTCCTCCAGGCACACGGCCTTGAGGGCAATGATGTTGGGGTGTGCCAGCATGGCGAAAAGCCGAGCCTCCTGTCGCACGCTCTCAGCTGTCACGCTGATGTCCTCGTCGGGGTCCTGGCGAGCTGCCTTCACGGCCACCAGCTCGCCCCGCCAGCTGCCGCGGTAGACCTTGCCGAAGCCGCCGATGCCGATCACCTCCTCCAGCCGCAGCTCCTGGAAGCTGGCCATCTCGCAGGGGGGTGGACCACCGCCCCGAGACACATAGTTGGACGGAAAGATGCCCACCTGGCCACCTACCTGGCCCGCCCACCAGCCCTCGTCGCCCGAGATAGCTGCATCCCGGGACAGCACCTCCACTCGGTCGCCCTTCCGCAGGGCCAACTCGTCCTGCCCATTGGGCTCGTAGTCAAACAGGGCTGTCCACACAGGGTTGGCATAAGCTGCTGCCTTCGGGGATCCCTCCGGCCAACCTCCGCCGCCACTGCCCCCGCTGCCCCCATTGCCACTGCTGTTCCATGACCCCAGGGGGCTCTTGAGGAAGAGGTTCTTCAAGGGTTCCATAGCTGGGAGCTGGCGCTGGCGGGTGTGGGGGACCTTCCCTGGGTGCCCCGGCCCCCACCCTTGCTGACGGCCGAGGCCCTAGTCCCGGAACCTGGGCATCCGGGCCCTGGCCCTCAGCCCCAGACCCACGCCTCTCTGGGGAGCCAGGAGTGTCGCCTCCCGGCCCACCGCATCTCGGGCTTCCGGAGGAGGGCGACCTAGGGCAGTGTGGTCAGGCTGGGGGGGTGGACCCCCAGGGCCTCCGACGTCTCACCATGGCCGGCAGAGAGGGGCCTGGGCGTCCCTCAGTCCAGAGCAGTCCTGGGAGCTCGGCTCCGGCACCCACCAAGTGAAAGGTGGGGCCAGCATGGGGCAGCGCCTGGATTCCGGCTGGGTCTCTTTGCGCAGGGGATGGTTGGAGTGTCTCTAGTTAGGTCGAGCGGCCTCTTCCTGGCTCAGCTCTAGCGACCCGATGGCTCCAACCCCGTTCCCTTCTTCCTCCTCCCTTTGTACTTTGGCCCCGGGGGCGGGAGGCAGAGGTGGAGGGTGGAGTTTCACTTTTTTCCGCTGTTCTCTCTCCCGCAGGAAACAGCATCAGATGACGCGGGCGGGTAGCACCGCTCCCCTCCCAGAGGCTGCGGGGCGATTTGGCCTGGGAGTTACCGGGTAGGCGGGCAATGAGAGGCAGAAGGAGAGGAAGCGTAGCCCGTAGCCCCCACCTCCCATGACAGCAGGTTTAAAGTCGAGGTTGGTTTCTGCCAAGGACGGACCATCCCCGCCCTCTACGTCTGCATCTGCAAAACTGGGGGAAAGATTCTGGCTTGGGAGAGGGGCAAACCCGAGTGTGCTCTTGGCTCCGAGGTTGCAGGGCCGTGTGACATATTCTCTGCGCTTCCTTCTCTTCATATCTGAAACTGGGGCCGGAAGCTCAGCTCTGCAGAGCTAGTAGTGTGGGGGTTGGTAAGATTGGAGAAGGACGGAACTGGCTGCACTTGGAGCTCTCGGAACTAGTCTAAGGTTTACCGCTTGCCCTCACCTGGGAAACAGTTCACTTATTCATGCCTCTTCCCCAAGAAAGGACGGAAACTTGAGACTGTGCTCCTGAAATTTGCCCGGTAATGGGATTCAGTGTAGCTAAATCGCTTTCGCAACCGCGGGAGGGACCCCACTTGCCTTGAGCCTGTCACTTTAAGAAAAACGACGCTATCCTATTTCGACTACTCCTGCCTGTTCTCTCTACAATCTAAGCCTGAGCTCTGACCCGGAAGTAGAGGCCACTTGTGACGTTTGACGTCCAGTACTAAAAAGGGCGGACCTAGAGAGGCGTGTTCCAGTAGCACACAACTGTCGTTTTAGCTCCCATGGGAGTCCACGCCTCCATTTTTTTCCTCGCCTCTAGTAACTCTTCCCTCGGGTTCCGCCCAGTAATCGCGGCTAGGTTGGGATCGCTTAAGTGTGCGCATGCGCTCAAGCACTTCTGCCTTTTGGATCGTCCCTTCCTTAGATGCGCACGCCCAAAGGGCTCTCCCGCTTATCTTTTCCACCACCTCCCTGCGCTTGCGCATTCAAGCCGAAAGGTGTTCCTTTTCCGGGTCCCAACTGGTCTCGTCCGGCGCATGCGCCACTGCAGGTTGGCGGCTCGCGGCTCCTTCTTCCGGCCTCCCCGTTGGATCGGCTCCCGCAAAAGCGGGGCGAGCGCGGAGCCCAAAGAGAGTGACCTGTGACCCCGGAAGTGGACCTCAGGGTCCCGGGGTTCTCCCCGGGCCGGAACCGTGGGAGCCGTTGCCTGCATCCTCGGAGCGCCCACCACACGCCCACCTCTGGATGCCGCCGACCGGTGCCCGGCCCGTGCCCTGCGCCTGCCCTCCGTTCCGGTCCTCAGGAGCAGTTCTGGGCCGGGGGTGGGGGCCTGGACCCCGCCCCTAATGCGGCTCCACCCCGGCTCTTGGGTCTCGCACCGCTGACTGCCCCGGCCGGCCCCGCCCCCTGCCCGCACCCTCGCCCCGCGGACCCCTCTCCCCCGCCGGGGGAGGCCATGGCGTGAGCGCGAGGTTGGGCCCCGGGGCCCTCGGGCGCCAGGCGGGGCATGGGCCGGGGGCCGCCCCCATGAGGGTCCCGGGAGTGGGGCGCGCGCAGCAGCGGCGGGGCCATGGGGTCGCAGGTGTTACAGATCCTGCGCCAGGGGGTGTGGGCCTCGCTCACCGGCGGTTGGTTCTTCGACCCACACCAGAGCACCTTCTCCAACTGCTTCCATCTCTATGTTTGGATCTTCCTGCTCACCTTTCCTTTTTTGCTGTATATGGTGAGATGCTGCCGCCACCTGTAACTTATGCTGGGGAAAGGGAGGGCAGATGTCACGAAAGGGTGCGACCTGGCAGGGATTCTGGGCTGTGGTTGGGGCCCTGGGGTGTGGGAAGAGGATTCAGTGCGGAGTCTGGAGTGTGTAGAGGAGAGGCCAGAATTTTCCTGGCCTGGGTGACCTTGAATCTCAGTTAGTCTCATTCCACTTTCGCGGAAGACAGGGCTGCTTGACAGGGTCTTCCTACTAGCAGTCCGCAGGGGTGACGAAGTTTTATGAATTTGTGCATCCCAGCCCTGACTGTGGTGGTAGCTGGTAGGGGCAGGGCTGTGTGAAGAGGGACCTGACTTGCTGCCACCCCCAGGTCCTGCCCCCCAGCTTGATGGTGGCTGGTGTGTACTGCCTTGTGGTGGCTGTCATCTTCGCTACCATCAAGACTGTGAACTACCGGCTGCATGCTATGTTCGACCAGGGCGAGATCGTGGAGAAGCGCAATTCTACCATGGGGGACCCAGAGGAAGAGCCTGCCCAGGGGGACAGCAATCTGCCCAGGTGGGCAGGGCAGGGCCTATGCTGGGAATGGCGGGGTCTTGGTCTTGAGCACTGGAGAACGAAGGGGCTTAGGGAACCTGGGCTTCGTGAGTGGTCGATTGTTCTGTGCTTTGGCCCTGGATTTGTAAGGGGGAATCCCTGTGGAGGGAGGAACAGTGGGAATGGTGGAGGAAGCACTGTATGAAGAGGAAAGATTAGCTCAAAGCTGATGTTCTTTTTCCACTGCCAGGGACCCTGGAGTGGAGATGACAGTATTTCGGAAAGTGAGTTCCACACCTCCTGTACGCTGTAGCTCTCAGCATTCCGTGTTTGGGTTCAACCAGGTCTCGGTGAGTGGTTCTGGCCCTCAGCCTCCCCCACTCTTCTCCTGGGAGCCTGTCCTGAGCCTGCTTTTTGCTTTATTTGCTCCTTCATCCTTTTCTCTCTGCTCAGGAGCTGCTGCCCCGGATTGAGGACTCTGGGCCCCTCAGAGGTAGGTGGCCTCCATTCAAGACTGAAGGTGATGGTGCAGAGCAGGGGGTGGCACGTGGATGCCTCGAGGTCCCGCTGACGCCTCCGGGGCTGTGGTTGCAGACATCAAGGAGCTGGTGCGGGAGCAGGGCAGCAACAACGTGATCGTGACCTCAGCCGATCGAGAGATGCTCAAGCTAAGCTCTCAGGAGAAACTGAGTGAGTGGACGTGACTGGCAGGGGCTTAGGGAAAGACCGGCGTCTTGCCTTTGAGTCACCCCAGCTTTTGCTCCCTCGGGGTTCTCTTTGTCTCCTTAGCTGGGGCCTTCTCAGTGTCCTGCCCTAGCTGGGCTCTCAGAAGCTAGGGGCCACGAGACCCCCTTAGCCGCCAGTTCCCTTAATGGAATGCTGCTCTCTCCTCTTCTGTCTCCCTCTCTTCTGATAGTTGGAGACCTTCCCCAGACGCCCCCAGGGGCTGCCCCCGACCCATCTCTCCCCAGCACGGACTCTTCAGAACGTTCTCCTCTGGCTGGAGATGGAGCCCCCTGGAGCGGGAGCAGCGTGGCCGACACTCCCATGAGCCCCCTGCTGAAGGGGAGCCTCAGCCAGGAGCTGAGCAAGAGCTTCCTGAGCCTGACCCGGCCTGACCGGGCCCTGGTGAGGACCAGCAGTCGACGGGAGCAACGCCGGGGAGCGGGTGGCTACCAGCCCCTGGACCGGCGGGGCTCGGGGGAGCCCACGCCCCAGAAAGCCGGCTCCTCAGATTCCTGCTTCAGTGGCACTGACAGGGAGACGCTGAGCAGCTTCAAGAGTGAGAAGACCAACTCCACCCACCTGGACAGCCCCCCCGGCGGCCAGGCCCCCGAGGGCAGCGACACAGACCCGCCCTCGGAAGCCGAGCTGCCCGCCTCACCGGACGCCGGGGTCCCCTCAGACGACACGCTGCGTTCTTTTGACACAGTCGTAGGAGCAGGGACGCCTCCGGGCCCGGCTGAGCCGCTCCTGGTTGTGCGGCCCAAGGACTTGGCCCTGCTGCGGCCCAGCAAACGGCGGCCGCCCCTGCGAAGACACTCCCCCACTGGCCGTGCCCCTCGGCGGCCGCTGCTTGAAGGCGGGGGCTTCTTCGAGGACGATGACACCAGCGAGGGCAGTGAACTGAGCCCGGCTTCCAGCCTGCGGTCCCAGCGTCGCTATAGCACTGACAGCTCCTCCTCCACTTCCTGCTACTCTCCCGAGAGCTCTCGGGGTGCAGCGGGGGGACCCCGGAAACGACGGGCCCCCCACGGGGCTGAGGAGGGGGCTGCCGTGCCCCCCAAGCGGCCCTATGGGACCCAGCGGACGCCTAGTACTGCCAGCGCCAAAACTCACGCCCGCGTGCTGAGCATGGACGGGGCGGGGGGTGATGTCCTCAGGGGCCCCCTGGCTGGGTCCAAGGCTGAGCTGGAGGCCCAGGCCGGGGTGGAGCTGGCTGCGGGTGAGCCGGCTGTGCTGCCTGCCGAGGCCCGCAGGGGACCTGCTGCCAACCAGCCTGGCTGGCGGGGGGAGCTGCAGGAGGAAGGTGCCGTCGGGGGAGGTGAGTGCCGGCTCCAGAGCCGGGGGGTGGGGGCTGGGTAGGGGCGGGGGTTTGGGCAGGAGGCAGCCGGAGCGGACCAGGTCACAGTCAGCTCAGCGTCCGCCTCGGGCCGATGGAGGTGGACACAGCTAGTGACGTCTTCCGCCAGAGGCCTCACGTAAGCAGGGTTCCAAGAGAGGAGACCGAGGCAGAGACAGGCCCCTGGCCCCAGGGGCTGCGGTTAGGCCCTGGCTCCTCTGCTCTCTGAGGACCTCAGTAGCCACACTCGGCTTCCAGGGCCACCGGTGGGCCAAACAGTCATGTCCTCGTTCCCAGGGGCCCGAGTGGCCGGGTGACCTGGCTGGGCCGCAGAGCCAGCACGCGGTTGGGCGAGGCCTGACCTTTAGGTCCCAGCAGAAGCACCTGTCCCCTCCCCCGGGCTCTGTTCAAGCCTCCGGGGCGGGGGCTTTCTCTGGCTACAGCCGAGGAGACTGGCAAGCGGGACCGCTCCAGCAGCGTCAGGCGGACGCAGGCGATTCGGAGGCGGCACAACGCCGGCAGCAACCCCACGCCCCCCGCCTCGGTCATGGGCTCGCCACCCAGGTGAGCACCTGCCCCCTTGGAGGCGGTTGGGGTCCAGCTGGCGCTCGGCGGTGCTGACCCCAGGGCCGCCCCTGCCCCCAGCAGCCTGCCGGAGGCTCAGCGGGGCCGGGCCGCCTCCCACTCCCGGGCGCTGACGCTGCCCTCTGCCCTGCACTTCGCTTCCTCGCTGCTGCTCACCCGGGCGGGCGCTAACGTGCACGAGGCCTGCACCTTTGACGACACCTCCGAGGGCGCCGTGCACTACTTCTACGACGAGAGCGGTGAGCCCCTCCCCGAGCCTCTGACCCCGGCTGGCCCAGCACTCTTGCCCTGAGGGTCATCAGCCCAGCAGCCTCGCTGGCTCCGTGGGGCACACGTAGCCCCTCGGGCTCCCTGGCGAGCGCTCACCAGCTCTTGGCTGCAGGCCTTCTGCCCTCCAGCTCTCGGTACCCAGAGGCTGGGCTGCCATCCAGGAGAACCCAGCACAGGGCTTTCCTTACTTGAGGGCCCTGGTGCCCACGTGGGCAGGGCCTTGGCACTCCCGTCCCTGACTGGCTGCCTCGTGTCCCTCACCCCCGCCCCAGGCGTGCGGCGTTCCTACACCTTTGGCCTGGCTGGAGGTGGCTACGAGAACCCCGTGGGGCAACAAGGGGAGCAGGCAGCCAATGGAGCCTGGTGAGTCTCCTAGCTTGGGTCTTCCGGCCCAGCGTCTGGTGGGCTGCCACTTCTGGGGAGTTTTCTTTCTTCCTTTTGTGAACTGGAGCAGGGACAACCCAGGCTTCTAGGAGGGGAGAGCGTGGGCAGCAGTGAAGGGCGGGTCTGCGGGGATCTGGTTCCCTGGCTTGCTGGTGCTTCCAAGCAGGGGCCTCCAGGGCCTGGGAGGGAAGCACTTCTGCCACCTGCCCGCTGTGGGTGCCCCTGTGTTCCTTCTGGGTATTTGAGCGGCCCTCTCTGGACCCCAGTCGTGGGCTGGCATTGACCTTGATCCCGCTCCATTCCCGGGCTTGCCCACAGCTGCCCTCCTCACGGCTGCCGTTCCCACAGGGACCGCCATTCGCATTCCTCCAGCTTCCACTCTGCCGATGTCCCTGAGGCAGCGGGTGGCCTGAACCTGCTGCAGCCTCGGCCTGTGGTCTTGCAGGGGATGCAGGTGCGCCGAGTGCCCCTGGAGATCCCAGAGGTGAGGGGCCAGCGGTCGGGGAAGGACCTGCAGGAGGGCGGGGTGGGGGCAGGCCCCTGAGCGCTCACCCAGGCACCGGCAAGGACAGGCTGCTCTGAGTGACAGCGCTGCTCCCTGTGTGGGCGCCTGCACAGGGGTGGCGGACGTTCTGTCCAAGCTGGTTCGTGTCAGCAGAGTTGGTGATGGCGCCTCCTCTTGCTCCAAAAAGTGTCTGATGTGAAGTGACTTATACAGTCAGCTAGGAAGCAGCAGAAGTGCTAAGGACGTCCAAGACAGAGACTCAGGGTTTAAGGAACAGTCACAGATGTGGCACTCATGCACCCAGGGCCACAGAGAGACCGTGGGCAATGCGCAGAAGCCCCCCCATACCCCTTTTTGATGCAGTTATTCTCCTTAACCATCATATAGGGCAGTGGAGTTGTCCTTACACAGCTGACCGCCGCCTCCAGAGGCAAGGGCGTGCTGCTCTGGCTCTTACGTCCCCAGAAGCCAGCACAGGGACAGGCCCAGACTTGTGTTCCGTAAACACTTGTTGAATTAAAGACACAAGGAGCCCAGAGAGGTTGAGGAGTTGGCCCAGGGCCTCACAGCACTGGCATTGGCGCCCAGGCCTGTCCTCAGGGCCAGCACTCCTTGTGCTCTAGGGTCGTGCGGTCAGGGTGATCTGGTAGCTCTGGGAGGAGGGTAGCGTTTACGCTGTGGGTGCCAGAGGGTAAGGTGGGCTTCACTGAGCCCAGGAAGAGGCGGGAGATGCTGCCTGACTGGGGAAGACAGACACACGAGCTGGCGCCCGGCAGCCCCAGATGTCCCCACGGCCATTGAGCCCCATCCTGGGAACCTGGAGAAAGGAGCAGGGCCCTGGATGGAGGGGCAGGGCTGGCCGCAGGGCCGATAGATGGTGGGGACTTTCTGTGTCGACCAGCCAGTGCGTGCTGGGCGGGGGTGGCAGTGGACCCTGCGGGGGGCGAGGGGCTGATGGCCGCGGCCGTGGGGACCGCAGTTTGACCTGCTGGACCAGGACTCCCTGCACGAATCCCAGGAGCAGACGCTGATGGAGGAGGCGCCGCCCCGGGCCCAGCACAGCTACAAGTACTGGCTTCTTCCTGGCCGCTGGACCTCTGTGCGCTACGAGCGGCTCGCCCTACTGGCCCTGCTGGACCGGTGAGCTCCCCCCCCGCCCCCCAGTCCTTGATTGTCCCTGGTCCCTGGCCTTCCGGACTTTGAACCTGTGGAGACCGTCATAGCAACAGAGAACCTGCTGGGGTCGCAGAGGTCGCGTGGAGGGCTGGAGCCTGCAGTGGGATTGCTTAGGGTTCCTCTGGGTACCAAGGGGTGGCCGAGTGGGTGGGGCTCTGGTCACTTTTTCTTGTCCGAGGCTTTACTCAAAACATCATTCGCACCCAGCACGTTGTTTGTATTCGCTTCTGTTTTCAATCCAATTAAATCTCAGGACCTAAAAGGCTTATGTAGCATCTGACCTCGCTTAACAGTTTTCCGGGAGGAAACTGAGGGCCAGAAAGTTAGAGAAGTCAGTTGGTATTTGTTGCCTGGGTGAAGAATTTGGGGCTGGAACCCGTGTCCCGTCTGCCTGTCCTCTGGACTTTTCCTGTGATGGGTGTCGCCCGTGTGTGTGGCATGCGGGAGGGAGATGGGCAAATCCCAGAGGGGTGCCACCTGAGGCCTCGGTCTGGAAGCACAAAGACCAGGTTGCAGGGTAGCAGAGGGGTGGCTTCCTGGAGCAGGTGTGGCTTCCCGGTCCTGCCCCTGCGAGGGCATAGGTTCAGGAACTCAGGGTGACGGCTGGCAGGGGCACAGTCCTAGACGTGGCTCTTTGCGTCTAGGTCCTGCGTCGTCCCCCACCCCCACCCCTTGCCGCACTGGCGGGTGGGGAGGCGGGTGTGCTCTGACCCTGCCGTCTCTCCAGGACGCGGGGCCTGGTGGAGAACATCCTTGGCGTCGGCCTGAGCAGCCTTGTCGCCTTCCTGGGCTACCTGCTGCTGCTCAAGGGCTTCTTCACCGACATCTGGGTCTTCCAGTTCTGCCTGGTCATCGCCTCCTGCCAGTATTCTCTGCTGAAGGTCAGGCCTGGCTCCCTGCGTCTCCCTGCCTCCCTCCCGCCTCTCCCCGTGGCCCGTCTTAAGCAGATGAGATGCTTCAGGTCCCCTGTGGCCACCTCCCCCCACCCCATCTTACAAATCAGAGAACTGAGGCTTAGAGCAGTTGCGTCTGGCCCAGTGGTGGAACTGAACAGGCCCCGGGGCCTCTGAGCCTCCGCTGGGCACTGGCTCTCGTCGCCAGCATAGTTCCTGTCTCTTCCAGAGCGTCCAGCCCGACGCGGCATCTCCCATGCACGTGAGTCCCCGGCGAGCAACGCCTCTCCCCAGGGGGCTCAGGCCTGGGCCCTGGGCGGGGACTGAGACCAGGTGGGGAGGGTGTAGGGTGGGGGAGAGGCAGGGCTCCCTCAGCACCCTCATCACCCCCGGATCCTTGGCCCCTCTGCCCTCACCCTGCCAAGCTTTCTCTTTTGGACCCAGGGCTGGGCCCGGGGCACAGGAGCGTGCGTGAGCCTGTGGGTGGCCGTGTACACGTGTAAGTGGGGTGTCCGGTGGCCCAGGCTCCTCACAGCCCCCCCCCACCGCCAGGGCCACAACTGGGTGATCGCGTACAGCCGGCCTGTCTACTTCTGCGTCTGCTGTCTGCTCATCTGGCTGCTGGACGCCCTGGGCTCCGCTCAGCCCTTCCCGCCCGTCTCTCTCTACGGCCTCACGCTCTTCTCTGCCTCCTTCTTCTTCTGCGCCCGTGACGTGGCCACTGGTGAGACTGCAGTGGGGTTGAGGTGGTCCAGGGAGCGAGGCCCCAGGGCTGGGCCGAGAGGCGGCCTGCGGGCTGACCGGGCCCTCGCTTCCCCTCCCGGCCAGTGTTCACCTTGTGCTTCCCGTTCGTCTTCCTCCTGGGCCTCCTGCCCCAGGTGAACACCTGCCTCATGTACCTGCTGGAGCAGATAGACATGCACGGCTTCGGGGGCACAGGTACGGGGCCCACGGGTGGCTTGGGGGCGAGGAGGCGGGGCAGGGCCCAGGACAGGCCATGGGTTAGGGCCGTGGCTCCACCCCTTTGCTGAGCCTTCTCCCACATCCACGTGTGGGATTCTGAGGGGCCATCTCTTCCCCTCCCCAGCACGTGGTTTAAACCTGAGAATGACCGAACTTCTGAGGGCCTCCTGGGCTGGGGGAGCAGAGAGCAGTGGGCTGCGGAGGGGGCCTGACGGGGTTAGTTAGCCTCTGGGAGTTGAGGGGGAGCGGCGAGCGTGGAGTCAGGTACCAGCGGGGTCGGCGTTTCTCTCTGCAGCCGCCACCAGCCCCCTCACTGCGGTCTTCAGCCTCTCTCGCAGCCTCCTGGCTGCTGCCCTGCTCTACGGCTTCTGTCTCGGGGCCATCAAGGTAGGGATGGCCTGGGGGTGGGGGGTTACTGGGACAGGGCCATGGATTGGGCTCAGTGTCTGCCCCGGGGGCCGGGGGTGGGGGCTGGCACTCCTGGCACCTGTGCTTAGTCTCACGCCCTCTGACCAGCACGGGTTCTCTCCCCAGACCCCTTGGCCAGAGCAGCACGTCCCTGTCCTCTTCTCCGTCTTCTGTGGCCTCCTGGTGGCGCTGTCCTACCACCTGAGCCGGCAGAGCAGTGACCCCACTGTGCTCTGGTGGGTGCCTGCATGTGCCTTTCTGCGCGTCTGTGTGTGTGTGTGTGCGCGCGTGTGTGCACATGAGCGCACACGGCAAGCGCTGAAGGGTCTGCGGGTCTCTGCACCTGCCATCACCACCTGACGCTGGGGCCTGGGGTGGGGGTGGGGCAGCCTCCACGGACCCAGGCCCCTGACCCTTCTCTCGCCCCCCAGGTCTCTGATCCGCAGCAAGCTCTTCCCTGAGCTGGAGGAGCGGAGCCTGGAGACGGCCCGCGCCGAGCCCCCAGACCCACTGCCAGACAAGATGCGCCAGTCAGTGGTGAGGTCCCGGAGCGGAGGGTTCCAGTCGTGGGATGGGGGGCTGCGGGCGGGTGTGGCCAGCCACTGGGTGGCGGGGGCACCAAGCTGGTGTTTCCCGGCCCTGCAGCGTGAGGTCCTGCACTCCGACCTGGTGATGTGTGTGGTGATTGCCGTGCTCACCTTCGCCATCAGCGCCAGCACCGTCTTCATTGCCTTGAAGGTTCGTGCGGCACAGGCCACCCTCCGCTCCCCGCCCTCGGCCTTTGCCAGGCCCGCTCACCCTGAGGGCTGGGGCGGCCGTGGCCTTGGGTCCTTCTTGGCCCGTGGCCGACCTGGGCCTGCCTGCCCTCGGCTGAGGCCCCGACTCTCCCCCTTGCAGTCAGTGCTGGGTTTTGTGTTGTACGCACTGGCCGGGGCCGTGGGCTTCTTCACGCATTACCTGCTGCCACAGCTCCGCAAGCAGCTGCCCTGGTTCTGCCTGTCACAGCCCGTGCTGAAGCCACTGGAGTACAGCCAGTACGAAGTGCGCGGTGAGTGTCCCCGCAGCGGCCCGGGCTGCAAGCCCTCCCCTCCTGCCCCAGTCCAAGCGGACCTGCAGCCCGAGGGGAGGCTCAGTGCCAGCAGGGGACGGCCTCTGTCACACCGCCCTGCGGCCCCTCGCCACCCTCAGTACCCTCCCGTGCCCGCTCTCACCCTGCCCGCTCCCCGCTTTCTTGCCTGCCTTGCGGTCAGTCTCCACGGAGGTGGACGAAGTAGAATTCCGGGCCCTGAAGGGTTGTGTTGCCCAGGATTACATGCCAGCTACCAGCAAACCAGCTCAGCTTAGCACGTGCTGAGCTTGAATTGTGCAACAGAAACACCCTCGAGCCGGTGTTTGAACACCTGGATTTATCACATGAAGGTCCGCGTGCTTTCTTTTTTCAAACAGTGAAGACTTTGGCCTGCCTGGCCGGCACCCGCAGATAGTTGCGGTCAGCTCCAGCCAGCTGGCTGTGGCCCTTTCAGAAGGGCCCTGTAGGAGTTCCCATCGTGGCTCAGTGGTTAACGAATCCCACTAGGAACCATAAGGTTGCGGGTTCGATCCCTGGCCTTGCTCAGTGGGTTAAGGACCCGGCATTGCTGTGAGCTGTGGTGTAGGTTGCAGATGCGGCTCGGATCCCGCGTTGCTGTGGCTGTAGCGAAGGCCGGCGGCTACCGCTCCTATTAGACTCCTAGCCTGGGAACCTCCATATGCCGCGGGTGCGGCCCTAGATAAGGCAAAAAGACAAAAAAAAAAAAAAAGGGTCCTGCAGCTGAGGGTCCTGTGAACCTGGGCCTCACCAGCCTGCCCTGACTCCAGTGGGCACCTGGGCTGTCCTCATCAGCCTTGGATGTCACAGCCAGCCGTCGGGGCAGAACACCTGCCCGGAGCCCCCAGTACCCACTGCCTGGGCCTCACCGAGTGGCCAGAGATCAACCGCCACCCCCTCCGCCACCTACTCAGAAGTCTCCAGGGACCCAGAACACATCCCCGTGTCCTGGGGTTTGCCCGTGCTCTGGGTCCCCTCGGAGAGCAGGCCTGTCCTGCTCTGTGTTGCGAGGGGGCCGTGGAGGGCCAGGTGCCGCACAGCAGTCCCGCCTCCCACGTTTTGTTACAGGCGCTGCCCAGGTGATGTGGTTTGAGAAGCTGTACGCCGGCCTGCAGTGCGTGGAGAAGTTCCTCATCTACCCCGCCGTGGTGCTCAACGCCCTCACTGTGGATGCCCACACCGTCGTCAGCCACCCGGACAAGTTCTGCCTCTAGTGAGGACCACGGGCCCCCGGCCATGCCACCATCTGCGTCCCCATGTGACCCTGGGGGGGACACAGGCCCAGAGAAGGAAGGAGGCCCGTCTCGGTTGCCCAGCCCGCTGAAGTAGGACCTGGCTCCTGACGCCCTTTCCATTGAAGGAGCTGCCTCTTTGAAAGCAGACACATCCCTCAGATGTGTGTAAAGGGGGTGACCTCTGTGGTCAGCAGAGTCCTTGGCCCGAGGGGGCAGGGCCCAGCCCGGCAGAGGCCAGGCCGGGCCCGGTAAGGGAGGGGACCCCCGCACCCACTGCCCTGAGTCTGCGCCCGGCACCTGACGCCTGCCCCCTGCCCCCTGCCTGCAGCTGCCGGGCGCTGCTGATGACCGTGGCTGGGCTGAAGCTCCTGCGCTCCGCTTTCTGCTGCCCGCCCCAGCAGTACCTGACCTTGGCCTTCACCGTGCTGCTCTTCCACTTCGACTACCCTCGCCTCTCCCAGGGCTTTCTGCTCGACTACTTCCTCATGTCCCTGCTCTGCAGCAAGGTGAGCGGGCGGCCGCCTCGCAGGCTCCAGGCTGTGCGCTGCGGGCGGAGCTTCCCCGGAGGCCTCAGCCCTTGGAGCTGCTCCGCACTGGCCCCACCGTGCGCCTTCGTCAGCGGCTCCTCAAGGTGTCGAGCCAGCCCAGGTTTAAAGAGGTTAAGTGACTTGCCTCAGGTTCCCTGGAGAATTGGCGGCTGGTCAGGATTTGAACAAAGGACCGCCCCCGGCACCGTGCTGGAGGCCCGCGGGGAGACCGCGGTGCAGGCCGGGGCTTCCGTCTCACTCATTCCAGTCTGGGTTCTGGCCTGGCCTAGGGTGGCGGTGATCTAGACCGTGGCCCGTCTGAGGGCGGGGCCTGTGACTGCCTCTCAGCTCTCAGTGTAACAGTCGAGGCTGGGCTGTGTGCGTGGCATGGCCTGAGCCTGTCATTTGTCTGCTCTGCCTTCTTTGAACTTCAGTATTCCCATCTGGGAAATGGGTCAGCAGTAGGGGCTCCCAGAGTAGTTACACGATTAAATGGCTAATGTCTCCCTGAGAGCGGTTGTTTTGTCTGGAGCTGCTGATGGTATTGGGTGCCTGGAGGCAGGTCCGGAGAGTAGGGGCTGGGCGTGATCTTGAACTCGGCTCCCTCGTGGGCAGCCAGTGGGGTGGCCCCGAGGCTCTGAGCGGGTACTTGGTAGACCCCTGTCTGTGAGTGGTCTGTGTATCTTTTACCTTTTCCCCTTTCCCGCCCTGCAGCTCTGGGATCTGCTCTACAAGCTGCGTTTCGTGCTGACCTACATCGCGCCCTGGCAGATCACCTGGGGCTCGGCTTTCCACGCTTTTGCCCAGCCATTCGCTGTGCCACGTACCCGACCTGCTGCCTGCCGCCCGGGCGGGGGTGGGCAGGGAGGATGTGGCCTGGGGCGGGGGGCCCTGGCAGGGGCGGAGGGGTAGTGAGGGAGGCCAGGGAGGGTCCTGCGTGCCTGCCAGCTCCTTGACTCGTGCCCAGACTCGGCCATGCTGTTCGTCCAGGCCCTGCTCTCGGCGCTCTTCTCCACGCCTCTCAATCCCCTGCTGGGCAGCGCCGTCTTCATCATGTCCTATGCGCGGCCCCTGAAGTTCTGGGAGCGCGACTACAAGTGAGTGACAGGGGACACAGGGCACGTGCCCGGCGTGCCCCTCGGAGGGACTTGGAGTCGAGCGGGGCGGCTGGACGGGAAGGCCGCTGGGAGAGAGGAGGGAGTGTGGAGCCCAGGCCGATGGGGCCGACAGCACGGGTGTGACTGCTCGGGCGTGTGGGCTTCAGTGAGGTGGCTGATCCGAAGAGGCCTCGGGCTCACAGCCTGGGCTTCCTGGCTCCGTGGTCCTGGGTGAGTCCCAGGGGTGCGGGCTCCGAGGACGTGGTGGGTGGCCGGCAGGAACCTTCCTCTGAGCCTTTGGCAGCCCCGCCCTCTTGGCCACCTGCATTGTCACTCTCTCTGAACAGCACTAAACGTGTGGATCATTCCAACACCCGCCTGGTCACTCAGCTGGACCGGAATCCTGGTGAGTACCTGGCCATCAGGGGGCTGTAGGGCAGGGTCTCCCTGGAAAGGGTGCCTTGCTCACTTGTCACTTTTGTCCATGGGTCCCAGGCGCTGACGACAACAACCTCAACTCCATCTTCTATGAGCACTTGACTCGCTCGCTGCAGCACACGCTGTGTGGGGACCTGGTGCTGGGCCGCTGGGGCAACTACGGCCCGGGCGACTGCTTTGTCCTGGCCTCCGACTACCTCAACGCCCTGGTGCACCTCATCGAGGTCGGCAATGGCCTCGTCACCTTCCAGCTGCGTGGCCTTGAGTTCCGGGGTGAGCCGTGGGGCCCTGCGTCTGCTGGTGTGACAGGGCTGGACCCCAGCCCTGCCCTGCCCCGGGTCGCTGCGGGACCCTCTTCCTCCCTGGGCCTGGGTTTCCCAGCCCAAGCAGTGAGGTGGAGGCTCTCTTTGGCCCAGCCCTGCCCCAGCTTTGGCAGTTCTGTGGTGAACAGGCCACTCTCTGGTCTCAGGCCTGGCCACACATGAGCCCTGGTGCTTGAGCTGGCTCCTTGCCCTCAGGAAGATGTACCTGGTGGGGCCCAGCCCAGCCCAGAAGAGGCCACCAAGGGCAGAGGGGCTGGGAGCAACAGGACCCTGGGCTTCAGTCTTTGCTGCTATAAACAAGGGACCAGAGTTCCCACTGTGGCATAGTGGACCCAACTAGTATCCAGCAGGATGCGGGCTCCATCCCTGGCCTCGCTCAGTGGGTTAAGGATCCGGTGTTGCCGTGAGCTGTGGCGTAGCTCACAGATGTGGCTCATCCATCGTTCCTGTGGCTGTGGCGTAGGCCGGCAGCTGCAGCTCCGATTCGACCTCGAGCGTTGGAACTTCCATGTGCCGTGAGTGTGGCCTTAAAAATATAATAAATAAATGAGAGGCCAGCCCCCGTCCCTCCAACCCCCACCCCAGTTCTAACCCCCTGTGGCCACTGGGAGCTGGGGGAGAAGGGGCTCATCGGTAATCGTCCCTTTAGCAAAAGTCACTCGCATAGCCTCTCGGGGAGGTGCCTGGGCACCCTGGGGGAGGAGGCAGGCGGGGGCGGCCCCCTGACCCCCCCGGTCCCCACAGGCACATACTGCCAGCAGCGAGAGGTGGAGGCCATCACAGAGGGCGTGGAGGAGGATGAGGGCTGCTGCTGCTGCGAGCCCGGCCACCTGCCGAGGGTCCTGTCCTTCAACGCCGCCTTCGGGCAGCGCTGGCTGGCCTGGGAGGTGACGGCCAGCAAGTACGTGCTGGAGGGCTACAGCATCAGCGACAACAACGCCGCCTCCATGCTGCAGGTCTTCGACCTCCGCAAGATCCTCATCACCTACTACGTCAAGGTACGGCGTGCCATCTCCTGGATGCTGGGAGGCCGTTCTGCCCAGGGAGCAAAGGACTCAGTCGCAGTATCCTCAGAATGCCGCTGCTGGACGGCAGGCTGGGCTCAGAGGCCCATGTGACTGTGACTCTGACAGTGGGGTGTCCGAGGTGGGGGGGGCTCCCCCTTCCCCTCCCCCTCCCCCAGGAGGCTCGCGTGGGGCCGTGAGTACTGCGGGCTGGTGGGCAGCACGTGCGCAGATCCTCTCACTGGGCTTCTGGTCCTGAGAAGGGCACTGCCGATGCCCGCCTTCTAGGCCGCCAGCCCCGCCAGTGCTGACAGTGGTGGCGCTAATGACAATCTTAGGGCAGCTGCCAGGCGGTGGTGTTTACTGAGGCCCTGCCAGGTGAAGCCCCCCCACACCCTCCGCTGTGGAAGTTGGCTCACAGAGGGGAGAGTGACTTGCCCGAGACCCCAGAATCAGGAGAAAGGGCCAGAGCTAGGCCTAGCCCGGGCCTGGCCTCCCTGTGTCAGGCTGGCGCTCTGAGCGAAGCCTGAGGCTCTCGAGGCCTGTTGACGGCGGAGGGGGTTGGCGAGGCACAGTGTGGGTTCTAGGAAGCCCGCGGGGTCGCCTGCCTTGCTGTGCCTCAGCCCCTGGAGAAGTGGGGATTACCGCAGTCCTGTGAGGGAACTAGCGGGCGGGGGGCCCCGTCCAGGTCCCCCCCGCCCCAACCCCGTGCTCTCTCAGCATCTGCCTCGGGGCTTGTCGCGGGCTCAGGAGGCGCAGTCTGCTGGAGCCCAGGTGAGCCTGCCCACCCGAGGCTCTCTTTAGGGCGGTCCTGGGCACCCCTCAACTGTCCTTTGCCACCAAGGGACACTCCATTTGTGGCACTCGTCAGAGACACGACTTCCTCTGCTGTTTTTTCCATCCACTCCTAGGGGAGGGTTTGCAAGCCGCCAGCCTCCTTGTTTTCGTCAAGAAAGAGGCTGTGGTCCCGAGAAAGACACTCCCAGCCCCGGTCACCCGGCGTCATGTTCCCGTCCACTTTCCTCTCCATCTCGAGAGATGCCCCTGCCCAGGTCACCTGGCTCAGGGCCGGCGTGACCTTCTCGAGACTGTGCAGCGGGCCCCGGCCAGGCCCCGGCTGGCAGGCTCCGAGGAGCGCCGCCCCGGCCCAGCTCCTTGTCCCGCGGGGAAGCCGACCTGCCACAGCTGCCTCGATGGCTGGGCGGGACCGGGCCCACGTGGAGGGGCCTGGAGGGCCCGGGGAAGGCTCTGCCCAGGACGGAGGGTGGGGTGAAGTTTGGATGGAAGAGTGGGGCTGCTGAGGGCGGGGCCCAGGCGAAGGCGGGCCTGGGGCAGGTGCGGGATGTGTCCTGTCCGGCCCTGGGGCTGGGCAGACAGGCAGAGCCCTTCCGTGCAGCCCCACCCCCATCCTCCCTGAGGACTCTGAGTGCACTTGGGTGAGAGGTTCAGCCCCTGTGGCCGCAAAGACACCAGCCCCCACATCCACCTGCCGCTGAGCCTTGAGGTCCTCTTGTCATTTCTCAGCCCAGGCATGTTCCTTTGCTGTTTGGTCCTTGTAGTAGCCCTCGGGAGAGGCGGAGCCGGTGGAATCAGCCCCTTTTACAGTTGAGGAGCTGAGGCTCACAGACCCTCCCTTGCAGTTATATGAGAGGCCAGTAAGGATGCTGGAGGCTCACGAGGGTTCAGTGAATTTACCCCACGTGAAACCGAGCGGAGCCTCACTCTCAGAAATGCTCGCGGATGGGCGCCCTTTCCCCTGAGAACCACTGTGAGGGCTGGCTCCCAGGATTGCTGGTTTTGTAGAACACAGTGCACTGGTGAAAGTTGCTGAAGCACTTCCTCTGTGCTAGG
Organism: Catagonus wagneri; assembly: GCA_004024745.2. Taxonomy (NCBI): domain Eukaryota; kingdom Metazoa; phylum Chordata; class Mammalia; order Artiodactyla; family Tayassuidae; genus Catagonus; species Catagonus wagneri. The sequence continues at coordinate 3,425,528 of PVHT021183668.1, read as the reverse complement.
CCGGCGCCCCACCCAAAGGTCTTTGGGGGCTGTGGTGGTGCCTGGACTCTAGAGACCCCTCTGAGCAAGGTCAGTCTGGATCCAGTCTGCCTGGACCCCGAAGCTGCCCCACAGCCCTCCTGCCCCCATGCCTTCATTCACCCCATTAGGCTCCTGGTCCTCCTTCCTCTTTTTTTTTTTTTAAATGTCCTTTTAGGGCCACAACCGCAGCATATGGAAGTTCCCAGGCTCGGGGTTAAATTGGAGCTATAGCCACTGGCCTATGCCACAGCCACAGCAACGCCAGATCTGAGCCGTGTCCTCAACCTACACCACAGCTCACGGCAACGCCTGATCCTTAATCCACCGAGTGAGGCCAGGAGTCAAACCCACGTCCTCATGGATGCTAGTCAGATTCGTTTCCACTGTGCCATGACGGGAACTCCCCCTCTTCCTCTTGATAAAGGGACACTCAGCCCTCCCCAAACTTCCCACCCACCTGCCACAGCCATGGCTTTGCTGGGGCCAGGCTGCCAGCTACCAGGCAAGCCCCTGTGTGCCAGGAACTGAACTGTTAAGCCCTCGCCTGCAACCGTGGCCTCAGGTCCCCCCGGGGAGTTGAGGCCCTTGGCTCTTCCTGGCTTGTACTGCGCTCCCCCAGCTCTGACTTCGAGCCCCTGACCCAGGCGGAAGACCAGCCTCAGCGGTTCCATGCCAGGGCAGCACACGGAATCCCAATAACCTCGCTGGCTGCCAACTGCCGGCCTCACCCTGCCCGTCCATCCTGGCTGTGCCAGCTACCTGCCTCTCTAAAACTCCTCTCTGGCCAGATTCCCTACTTAGAGACCAGCAGACTCCCTCTTTTTGGGGGGGCTATACCCATGGCATGAGGAGGTTCCCAGGCCAGAGACAGAACCTGAGCCACATCAGTGACAACACCAGATCTTTAACCACTAGGCCACCAGGGAACTCAACTAGCAGAATCTCTTAAGGGGTCCAGGAACCCTGACTTTGGGCACATGTGCTGCTAGCTTTTTTCTTTGGGGAAGCCCTGTGGCTGTCACACTTTGGCTACCTAAATGGACCCATGAGCTAGGGGCGCTTAGCTCCCCCACCTGCAGGCTGCCCGCCACCTTAGCCTGGCCTGCCTGGGCCTGAGCTTTGAATCCCACAGCATCAAGGTGTTGTGGACCCTGGGGTTCCAGTCCCTGCTGGCTGCCCTGCTGGGTGACCTCAGGGAAGTCTGTTCTGTCTGAGCCTCAGTTCCCCTTACAAACAGGGCAGGCAGGAAGAGGCCCGCATGCGAGCACTTGCCACAGCGCAGCACCTCCAGGGGATCCTCCGTGGGGAGGGGTGCTTCCTGTCCGCTTTCTCCCTCGTCCTCGCTGGTGGAGCGAAGGGGAGCAGACCTGCCCGTGTGGGTCAGGGAGCCGAGCTGGGCCTCGGGCTGGGCGCCCTCGGGTGCCGACCTCAGCCTCGTCTGGGGGAGAAGCCTCTTTACCCTGGTGCCCTCTCCTCCAGCGGCCAGGGCCAGGGCACGGCCCCAGTCGCTGACCGCAGCCCTCTCCTCCCAGAGCATCATCTACTACGTGAGCCGCTCCCCAAAGCTGGAGGCCTGGCTCAGCCACGAGGGCATCGCGACAGCCCTGCGTCCTGTGCGGGCGCCTGGCTATGCGGACTCAGACCCCACCTTCTCGCTGAGCGTGGACGAGGACTATGACCTTCGCCTGTCCGGCCTCTCGCTGCCCTCCTTCTGCGCGGTGCACCTGGAGTGGATCCAGTACTGCGCCTCCCGGCGCGGCCAGGTCCGGCCACCGCTACCCCAGGGCTGCCCTCGCCCCCCGGGCCTGCTCCTCCTCACGCGGGTTCTTTGCACCTGCGGCCTCCCTTAGCCTGGGCCCCAGCCCCCACCCCAAGTTCCCTGGCTCAGGTCTGAGCTGACTTCTGGGGACGGGGGTCCTTGTTCTGCAGCCTGTGGACCAGGATTGGAACTCACCGCTGGTCACGCTGTGTTTTGGTCTGTGTGTGCTGGGCCGCCGGGCCCTGGGGACAGCCTCGCACAGCATGTCTGCCAGGTGAGTGCCTGCGAGTCCGGCCGGGCCTTTCGCGCTCCCCTCACGAAGAGCTCGGGGCGCTGCCCGCGGCCCCAGAGACCACATCAGTCCTTCCTTCAGTGTGGCTCTCCTCCACGGGCAAGGCCTCTCCGGCCTGTGACCTCCGACCGTGAGGGACACAGGCAGAGGCGGACATCCTTGTCAGGATGGGAAACCGAGGCCCCGCGTGGCCTCTGCCCTGACTGCTGCGTGCAGAGTCCGAGCGCAGGCCCGGAGCCCAGCGCGCTCACCCGCCCCCCTTCCGCAGCCTGGAGCCCTTCCTCTACGGCCTGCACGCCCTCTTTAAGGGGGACTTCCGCATCGCCTCCCCGCGCGACGAGTGGGTCTTTGCCGACATGGACCTGCTGCACCGCGTGCTGGCACCTGGGGTCCGCATGGCCCTCAAGCTTCACCAGGTGGGGAGAGGTGCGCCCAGGCAGCGTGGGTGGGGGGCCGGTGCAGCCTCGGCCCAGGGCAGGGGCCGCCGACCTCAGCCTTCCCATCGTCCCCGCAGGACCACTTCACGTCCCCGGACGAGTATGAGGAGCCGGCCGCTCTGTACGACGCCATCGCAGCCAACGAGGAGCGGCTGGTCATTTCCCACGAGGGCGACCCCGCCTGGCGCAGCGCCATCCTCAGCAACACGCCCTCGCTGCTGGCGCTGCGCCACGTCCTGGACGACGCCTCCGACGAGTACAAGATCATCATGCTCAACCGGCGCCACCTCAGCTTCCGCGTCATCAAGGTGAGGACCGCCCACTCCTCCGCCCCCCCCACTCCTCCGCCGCGCCCCCCCCCCGGCGGCTGGCCTGCTGACCCCAGCGCGTGGCTCCGCAGGTGAACCGCGAGTGTGTGCGCGGCCTCTGGGCCGGGCAGCAGCAGGAGCTGGTGTTCCTGCGTAACCGCAACCCCGAGCGAGGCAGCATCCAGAATGCCAAGCAGGCGCTCCGCAACATGATCAACTCCTCCTGCGACCAGCCGCTGGGCTACCCCATCTACGTGTCGCCCCTCACCACCTCGCTGGCCGGCAGCCACCCCCAGCTGCGGGCGCTGTGGGGTGGCCCCGTCAGCCTGGGCGCCATCGCCCGCTGGCTTCTGCACAGCTGGGAGAGGTGAGCTCCGACCCCGCCACCAGCCCGTGAGGTTCACGGGGCGGGAAGCAGAGGCTCGCTGCTGGGTCTGACTGAGGAAGTGCTGGAGCCGGGCCTGAGCCCTCTGAGCTGACCGTCTGCACGCCCTGCTGCCCTCAGCCGGAGCTGAAGGTGGCCTTTAGCTTTAGGCGCCGCTGATAACGCTTTCCTCGAAAGCCCTGTAAGGCAGGCAGCAAAATCTTTTAGAAACAGGACCTGGGGCTCTGAGATGTTAGGTGACTTGTCGTGAGCAGGGCACTTGATGCATGTGGGACCTCTGCCTCTGCTCCCCGCCCCCCGCCAGCCCCTTCTCCGCCTCCCTCCCACAGGCTGCACAAGGGCTGTGGTGCCGGCTGCAACAGCGGTGGGAACGTGGATGACTCAGACTGTGGCGGAGGCGGCGGCTTGACCTCCCTCAGCAATAACCCTCCCTTGGCACAACCCACACCTGAGAGCACAGCAGGTGAGCAGGCCAGGCCTGGCTGAACCGGTGAGTGAGGACGGAAGCCGGCCGACTAAGGCCTCTGCCTCTTATCTCTCTCCCACAGGCGCTGGCGACCAGCCCCTCCCACCGGGCCCTGCCTGGGGCCCGAGGCCCTCCCTGAGTGGCTCTGGTGATGGGCGCCCCCCTCCTCTGCTGCAGTGGCCTCCCCCCCGGCTCCCGGGACCATCCCCCGCTTCGCCTGCCCCCACTGAGGGTCCCAGGCCCTCAAGGCTCCCTGGCCCTGGTCTCCTTAGTTCTGAGGGTCCCAGCGGGAAGTGGAGCCTGGGGGGTCGGAAGGGGCTAGGGGGAGCCGAGGGGGAGCCAGCCTCAGGGAGCCCTAAAGGAAGCACCCCCAAATCTCAGGTAGGGTTCTTATGGGAGGGTCGGGTCCCGGGCAGCTCAGGTCTGCTCTCCCACCAACCTCTCTCTCCTCCCCAGGCGCCCCTAGACCTCAGCCTCAGCCTGGATATCAACACCGATGCCTCGCCCCCCAGAGCCGCGCAGCACCTTCCTTGCCTGGACAGCAGTGCTCCTGAGAGTGGCACACCCACGGGGGCCCTGGGCGACTGGCCTGCCCCTGCTGAGGAACGCGAGAGTCCAGCTGCCCAGCCCCTGCTGGAGCATCAGTACTGAGTGGCCCGGTGCCCTCTGGGTCCGTGCCCAGGATTCAGTAACTTGGACCCCCGGCCTTTGGCTCTTTCTACTGGACCACAGAACTGAGTGGCTTTGACTCCCACATGTGAACCCTGACCTCTGGCTGCCTTAGCCAGAGCACCAGAACTGAGTAGCCCAGACTTCTGACCTTGACCCCTGATCTCTCACCCCTGATCCAGGGCCTGGGCTCCCAAAACTGAGGCAGGCAGCCTCCCAGCCAGGCCTAAGAGCCAAACCCATGGGCTGGTCCCGCTTCAAGCCCATGGCCAGGACTGACTTGGCCCCTCGGCTTGCACTGCCTGCAAGGGTAGCCCCTTGGCCTGGACTTGGGGCTGAAATGTGGGGAGGGAAGGTCTCTTTCTCTTTCTCTTTCTTTTCCTTTTTTTTTTTTCGTGCTTCGGAGACACCAGAATTAATAACACTATTTTTGATTTGGGTTGGCAGCTTCTTCTATGTGGGGATGTTGGGTGGAGGGTAGAAGTGCTGGCTAGGTCAGGGTAGATGAGCACAGAAGGGGGATGAGGGACATGGTTCTGGGTTATGACAGGGATCAAGGTTGGACCAAGGTGAGCTTCAAGTAGGACTGGATCCTTTTCCTCACGAGCCTGTTCCCTTTTCAAGCCTCAATCTGGAGTTTGCATTCTGTTTCTCACCGTGAAACGTCCAAAGACTTCCAGTTCCGGTGGCAGGTTCCTACAGTTACCAGCCTTGACCTTGACCAAAGCCTTTCCCTGAACCTCAGTTTCTCCAGCTATGAGATAGTTGACACCTGTGTTCTAAGGGTGCGCAGGCGCCCGTGTGTAGAGCAGGACCCAGTGCTTATGAGCGCTCCTGAATAGCGGCGCTTTCTGAGCACTTGCTGCGTGTCAGGCAGGAGCTGAACACTTAAGTGTCCTCGCCCGAAGCTGGTTAGGAAGGCAGGTACACTTGTTCCGGTTTCTCAGCCTAGGGCTGAGGCGGGACAGTTCGCTGGGCCGGGCCCGACTCAAGGCAGGCGCTCAAACCACGAGCGGGGCTGACCACTGCCAAGCCTGGAGTCCCCGCCCGCCCCGCTGTGCTTCCCGCCGCGGACGCCGCGGGCCCGCCCCGCCCCCTCCGGGCCGGCCCCGCCCCCGGCATGGCCCCACCCCCAGGCGGAGCCGGCGCCCGGAGCGGTAGCGGGAGAGCAGGCAGCGGGACCCCAGCGCGGGAGGAGGCGGCCGGGCGGGAGCCCCAGAGGTACCGGCGGGATCGGGGGCGCGGAGGCACGGTGGTGGGGACAGACAGGGAAGAAAGTGGCCTGGTGTGGATCCAGGTGGTGGGTGGCTGGGTGAGGGGGGGCGATCCTCGCTCCGTTCGCTGTTGCACCCTCCCAACCTCCCACTGGGCTCCAGTCCCAAGTCAGCAAGTCCAGTCCCCTGCCTCTGACCAGCGCCCCCCCACCCCAGCCTTTTGCCCGGTGGCCCGGGCCCCCGCCGGTGTGCTTGCGGGTGAGTGGATGCGAAGGTTCCGTACTCTCTCTCAGCGGCGTTGGCGACTGCCCTGCTGCCTGCCGGCTGTGTGCCGGGTTCCCCCTGTCCTGGGGCTCCCCTTCTGCCTGGGCGGCCTCCTACCCAGCCTTTGCACACTGCCCCCCAGCCTGGGGCCTGGCCTGGGAGGAAACATCTGTCGCGCCCCCTGGCAGCAGAAATGGGGTCATGACCTCCAGATGTGCTGGGAAGCGTCCAGCGCCTCCTCCTGGGGCAGCCAGGCCTTCCGGATCTGTGGGAGCCGGCCGGCCCCCTCCTCCCAGTGACACAGGCCGCGAGGAATGTCTCGGCCTCAATGGACCCTGTGTGAAGCTGCCGGGTGGGGGGCAGAGCCCAAGAACACCCCCTAAGGCAGGGCCAGCGCCTGGCACTGTGCCAGAACAAGAGGCAGCCCACGGGTCGTGCACGCACAGCTACACAGAGCTCAGCCCACCAGGAGCGGGGCCCTGCCCAGACCCCCTCGCATATGTCCTCTCTTGTCCCCATCACACACACCACAGCCCAGGCCCTGGAGCTTGGCACATGGAGCCAGGGCCTGCATGTGCCACCACACACTTAACACACGGGCAGCCTCGCTCGATTCACCTTCCTTTCAGTCTCCCAGCGGTGCCGGGAGGTGGCAGGAATGGGTGACCCTGTTTTAGAGATGAGAGAACAGAGCTTCAGGGTCAGCGTCAGGAACTTGCCCAGGAGAAACCGAGGGAGGAGGCTCTCGGCTTTGGAGGCTTTGCCGTGCTTGGAGTTTTAGCAGAGGGGGGCCTGGAGCTTCTGGCTCCACCCCCTCCTAGCCCAGCCCCACATGGTGTCACTGGGTGATGCACAAAGATCCGCGGGCAGGTTCCCACACCCCTAGCAGGTTACCCACGCCCCTGCCCCAGCTCCCCGCTCCGTCCTGGGTTCACCTGGGGGCGGCTTTCCTTCACGTTCTCACACCACCCTTTGCACCTACCGCTGGGCTTGACACATTTCCGCACTTCACAGGTCCCTGGGGCCTTGGGTGTCTCATTCTTACATCCTGTGAGACCTTGAGCCTTGGCCCAACCCCCCCACCTGCCCCCCACCTACACATACAGGGATAGGAGTGGGGAGGTACAGCACCGGAAACTGACAGACCCAGGTTCAAATTCTGGCTCTGATGTGAAATTGCTTCAGGCAAGAGCACCCCCTTATACGGACCTCAGCTTGACCACCACGGGGGTTCAGCCTCCCCTGTCGGCATCAGCGAGGCCAGGGAGACAGAAGCCCCCATGAGGCCCCGTTAGCAGAGGGGCCTGGTCAGGGTGAGTCCGTCACCTGCCCGCAGGCATGACCACAGTAGCCTGCCAGAGGCTGAGCCCTGAAGGCCTGACCTTCAGGTTAGGGTGACTTGGGTCCCATGACTGAGCTACTGTGACCCCAGAACCCTCCTCAGGATGTGGGGCCGGACAGGGGGCTGGGCCCAGAGTTGGGGCCCATTTCCTGTGCCAAAGGAAGTCCTCTTGCCATTCCTGCTGCCCTGCCAGTGTCCCCTGGGAACCCCTGTGTCCTTGAGGTGCTGAGGCCCCGAGGGCCAGGGCACTGAAACCCAGCCTCTGGGTGCTCGGCTCCTCTGGGCTCCCGGAGGAAGTGGGAGGAGAGGGAGGAAGGTCTCTGGGGACAGGACGTCCTCCCTTTGTCAAGCGGGCAGGACCCAGACACCAGTGGCCCCGTGGGTTTCCCGTCTCAGCAGAGACGGATCAGCCGTCCGGTTGGGCCAGGTCTTGGTGGCGACCCTCACTCTGGCCTCCGACCAAAGTCAAGGTGTGTGGGTGGGAACTGGGGAACCTTGGCAGCCCCAGGGCCGCTCAGGCTCCAAGACCCTCAAGGCCAAGGCCCCGCCAGCCCAGCCCCCGGCCCTGCCCAGCGCTAAGCTGGAAGAGGGGGCTGGAAACCTCAGCCCCAGGCAGACGAGGAAGTGGCCAGGAAAGCGGAAGCGGCTTTGATGGTCCCGGAGGAGGCCGGAAGCCAACGCGTGTGGTGGAGGACGGGCTGGGGGCCCGGGTTCCTGTTTTCTCCCCAGGCCCCTCTGAGCAGCCCCCTCCTCTCTCAGGGCAGGAGCCGGCCTGCCGGCTGGGCACCAACCCCCCCGCGCTGCCAATGCGGCGGGGCACCCGGAGCGCCAGGTCCCAGGCACGCCCATGTGGGCCGGCGGCGGCGGCGGCGTGGGGAGCCCTCGGCGGGGCCCGGCCCCCGCGCCCACCGACGACCTCTTCGCCCGCAAGCTGCGCCAGCCCTCGCGGCCCCCGCTGACGCCGCACACCTTCGAGCCCAGGCCCGCCCGGGGCCCGCTCCTGCGCAGCGGCAGCGATGCGGGCGAGGCCCGGGCCCCGACGCCCGCCAGCCCCCGCGCCCGCGCGCACAGCCACGAGGAGGCCGGCCGCCCCGCCGCGCCCCCCGCCCGGTGCTTCAGCGACCCGCTGGCACTGCTGGGGCTGCCGGCCGAGGAGCCCGAGCCCGCCTTCCCGCCGGCGCCCGAGCCCCGCTGGTTCGCCCACTACGACGTGCAGAGCCTGCTCTTCGACTGGGCCCCGAGGCCGCGGGCGCCGGGTGGCCACGCAGAGGCCGGCTCTGGGACCCCCGCCTTGGCTCAGGACCAGACTCAGGCCGGCTCGGACCTGCTGCTGGACGCGCCCGGCTTTGTGAGTGAGCTCGGGGGCGAGGGCGAGCTGGGCCTGGGGGGACCCGTGTCGCCACCCGTGCCCCCCGCGCTGCCCAACGCGGCCGTGTCCGTCCTGGAGGAGCCCCAGAGCCGGACCTCGGCCTACAGCCTGGAGCACGCAGACCTGGGCGCCGGCTACTACCGCAAGTACTTCTACGGCAAAGGTGAGGGGAGGGCCGCGGGGAGGGACAGAGGGCCGTGCCACCTGCAGGGAGCTGTCCTTTCCCTGGCCGGTCCCTGACCACGTGAAGGGTCAAGCTCTGTCTCCCGGCCCGGGGCCGCCCAGTCTTAACCACCTGCCTCAGGCCAACTCCAGCCTCTGCCCGCAGCCAGGATCATGCCTCTGCCTCCGCCTGGTTCATCCTCATACTCCAGCTGAAAAGCCGGCTCTCCTGGGGTCCCCGGCCAGCCCAGGAGGGTCAGGGCTAGGTGGCTGAGAGCTGGGCAGGCTGGGTTCAGCCCAGGAGAGATTTTCCGTGGACGGTTCTAGGAGGTGAAAAATGAACCTCTGCCCATGGAACCTTGCTGTCATCAGTGCCCAGAAGGGAGGGAGACGTCCTGGAGAATACGGGCTTGGTGGACGAGGCCACGCAGGATCTAGGCTTTGGGGCGGGCAGGCATGGCCCCCGGGTCTGGGGGAAGATACGTGGCGGGTGGTGGCTGCAGAGGGGGTGAGGCATGGGCCAAGTGTACGGGCCCCGACTGGAGCAGCAACTGGACTTGGCAGAATGTGGGCAGGGCTGAGGAGGGGAAGGGACATGGGACCTAGTCTAGGATCTGAACCAGTGTGGAGATGGGACCTGGGGCAGGACTTAGTGATGGGCGCGGCCCGGTCACCCGCCGGTGCTCCCCCAGAACACCAGAACTTCTTCGGACTGGACGAGGCGCTGGGCCCGGTGGCGGTGAGCCTGCGGCGGGAGGAGAAGGAGAGCAGCGGAGGGGGCACGCTGCACAGCTACCGCATCATCGTGCGCACCACGCAGGTGGGCCGGCGTCTCGGGAGTCGGACCGTGGATTCCCTCCTTAACGGCCTGTGCGAATCCTGAGCACCCCTACATCCCCGCTGTAGCTCCGGACCCTCCGAGGCACCGTCTCAGAGGACGCGCTGCCGCCAGGGCCCCCGAGAGGCCTGTCCCCAAGGAAGCTTCTAGAGCACGTGGCACCTCGGCTGAGCCTGACCTGCCTGCGCCTGGGCTCGGCGTCACCGAAGGTGCCCCGCACGCTGCTCACACTGGATGAGCAAGTGGTAAGTGGCCAGGGCACCCCTGCCCTCCAGCTAGAGCTGGTCTGAACCCAGCCTGCCCAGCCCTCAGCCACCTAGCCTTGACTCTTCCTGGGCTGGACGGGGACCCCAGGAGAGCTGGCTTTTCAGAAGGAGGGCATCAGAGGTCATCTAAAGCCTTGCCTCAAGGGAAGGTCCGTAGACCAGCAGCGTCCACGTTATCTGGGAGCTTGTTAGAAATGCAGGTTCTTGGGCTCCAACCAGACCTCCTGAATCAGAGCCTGTACTTTAAGAAAATCCCGGGGCAATTTCTATGTACGTTTCAGCAGAGGAGCGCTGGTCTGAGTGCCACCTGCTCTTCCTGCAGGTCCCTCTCATTCCCTATCAGTTTGCCCTGCAAGGTCCTTCTTGGTCTCCTCCAAGTTTTGGGGGGCCTCACTCCTTCCTGAGGCTTCCACTGTGGGGCCACTCAAGCCACCAGAAGCCCTTCCCACCCTGTGCTGAAAGCGGCCCATAGGCGCCGATTCTCATCTGTCCGTCACTCAACAAACATTTCTCATCTGTCCGTCACTCAACAAACATTTCTCATACCTTCTTGGTGCCAGGCCCCAGACCGGATGCTGGAGACTTGTCTAGACTAGGTGCTGTCCTTGAGTACCTCATGGCCAGGTAGGAGAGAGAGAGAGACCCACAGAAAATCGTGGGCGATGATGGAGCAGGATAACAGTGAAAGGGGAGTGTCGAGGGCTCTGGGGGGCCCCAGGGTAGTGCTGACAGCCCTTCCTTGGCCAAGGGTTTAGCATCATGGAGGAAATGCAAGAGCTCAAACCAGAAAGAGCAGACATTTTTCTGGATGGAAGGAACGACTCATGTGAAGCTTAGAGGCTAAAGGCCCTCACGCTGGGGTCTTGTAGGCAGATCAGGGGGGCTGGAGTAGGGGTCGGGGGGAGGCTGGGGAAGACTTGCCTTTGGCCCTGGGGGGAGATCTGAGAGGTCGAGCAGCTCTCGGCTGCAGCATGGGGTGGGGTGGGGCAGACTGGAGGCCGGGCCCAGGCCAGGCCTGGTGGTGACGATGGCAGAGGTGAAGAGGAGGTAACAGTCCAGGGGCAGAGCAGGGAGCCTTCATCAGGAGCCAGGGACCCTGGAGAACGGGCAGGATGGGAGAGTCACGGTGAAGAGATGAGGGGCCGGGACACTGGGCCAGCTGGAGCTCGGGAGAAGAGTCTGGGCCGAAGGCAGAGGTGGGGTTGGCAGTCCATAGAGATGGCTGCTGCAGCCACTCAGGGCAAAGAGCACGGGTGGAGAAGAGGCCCAGGCATGAGATCATGGGGTTCCTGGAATCTCATGCAGAGTGAAGGTCCCCAATGCCACCTGTGGTGAGAAGGTGCCAGGATGAGGCCATGCCCGTGCGGTTAATAGGGGCTGGTTTAGAAGTGGGGCTGCAGGTATCAGGAGGGATGAAACTAAAGGGGACTGTGGGTGTAGACACGCTTAGTATGAAGAAGGGAGGCCAGGACCGGAGGGGCCCGGGGCCTGTCTGCATGGTTGGGGGGCACCCTGAGCTGTGCACAGTTAGCCCCAGGGGCAAAGGGGCCGAAGGAGCTGGGAGAGGGGAGCAGAGAGTGAGCGGAGCTGGTGCCGGGCTCCAAGCTCCAGAGCCCAGGGTCGGGGTGCCTGGCATTTGAGGAGGAGAGAACAGACTAGCCTTGAGATGAGGATGATGACAATGTGGACATTTGCTGGGATGGAGCGTACTCTGCGCAGGGTCCTTTCCTTGAATCCTGTCCTCTGTGGTCACATAAGACCGGCCCCCTCCCGGTTCCTTCTCACCTTGACCTCCTCTACCCTCCCGAGCCCACCCGATAGGCGAGGACAGCAGCGGTGGCTGAGAGAGGGCAGCGCTCAGGGCCACACAGGCCAGTGTCCCATCCATTTCCCAAGGGTCAGGGTGTGTGGGGGGGTGCAGGCTGGGGAGCTGAGGCCTGTGCCTTCTGCCTGCACCCTCTCCTACAGCTCAGCTTCCAGCGCAAGGTGGGCGTACTGTACTGCCGGGCGGGCCAGGGTTCGGAGGAGGAGATGTACAACAACCAGGAGGCAGGACCTGCCTTCATGCAGTTCCTCACCCTGCTGGGCGACGTGGTGCGGCTCAAAGGCTTTGAGAGCTACCGGGCCCAGCTGGACACCAAAAGTGAGGCCCAGGGGGCCGGGGGTTGGGCAGGCCCGGGCTGAGGGGCAGGCTGCCTTGCAGAGAACCAACTGCCCACTCGCTCTTCTGTCCAGTACTGTCCTGGGGCTGAGGGTCAGGTGGTGGCTTAGGGGCTGCAAAGGCCAAGCCATGGCTGGGAGAAGGGGCTGGGACTGTCTCCCAAGGTCCTGGCACCCTATTGCCTGAGCTGGGCAGAGGGGGTTTCCGGGCACCACCTCCTCCATCAAACGCACATATTCCACCAGCCCAGCCTCCTGGGGTGCGCCCCTACTTCCCTGGCGGGAAGGGCCCCAGGGCCCTTGGGGGGTGTTTTTATCCAGCACCTCCTATCTGCCTTCCACTCTCACCTGCTCCACACATACTGGTACCTGGGCCAACATCTGTCCTCTGCTGGGACACTCACCTCTGCCTCCCTCTTAGCAGGCCATTTCTCAGTTCCGTCTTCATTCTGTCTCAGCATCCTCCCCACCCCCACATCACCAGCCTAGGCTGGGGGCTGGATCCTGGGGGAGGGAGGAGGGGGGAGGGCAGGGGAAGAGGAGAGGCCAAGGCCGAGGCCCTTGGACCTGGTGACCTGAACAGTGGCTGGTGGTGTGAAGGGGTCGTCCACCTGCTGGCAGGGGGTCAGAGGTTCCAGAGTGCAGGCAGAGATGGCAGGTTCAAGCCACCCAGATTCCCCTCACGCTCTCTCTGTGTCCCCAATTCCCTGGCCACAGCGGATTCCACGGGCACCCACTCGCTCTACACCACGTACCAGGACCACGAGATCATGTTCCACGTGTCCACGATGCTGCCTTACACCCCCAATAACCAGCAGCAGGTGTGAGGGGAGGAGGACCGCCATGGGCTTCTGGGGAATGTGGAGGGGCGCCGTGTTGGCGGCAGTATTTGAGCCTGGGCTGCGCTCTGCTCACCCCCAACTAATAGCTGGGGCAGGTGGGGGGAGCACTCGTGACTAGGCTTCCCCTTGCCTGAGTGAGGAGGGACTTGGGGGCAGGCTAGTCCCGCTCACGTCCCCCACCGTCTAACTCCTAGCTCCTGCGGAAGCGCCACATCGGCAACGACATCGTGACCATCGTGTTCCAGGAGCCGGGCAGCAAGCCCTTCTGCCCCACCACCATTCGCTCGCACTTCCAGCACGTGTTCCTGGTGGTGCGGGCCCACGCGCCCTGCACTCCGCACACCTCCTACAGGTAGGCGCCCCGAGGGTCCCGGTTCTGCCCCAGGGTCCGTCTTCCGGGACCCTCCCTGTTTCCCCTGATTATTGCCTCCCTCCCCATAGGGTGGCGGTGAGCCGCACCCAGGACACCCCGGCCTTTGGGCCAGCTCTGCCCCCTGGCGGGGGTCCCTTCCCGGCCAACGCCGACTTCCGGGCCCTCCTGCTGGCCAAGGCGCTCAATGGCGAGCAGGCCGCGGGCCACGCACGTCAGTTCCACGCCATGGCCACGCGCACGCGCCAGCAGTACCTGCAGGAGCTGGCTACCAACGAAGTGACCACCACGTCGCTGGACTCCGCTTCGCGCTTCGGCCTGCCCTCCCTGGGCGGGAGGCGGCGGGCGCCCCCCCGCGGCCCGGGCGCCGAGCTGCAAGCGGCGGGCGCGCTGGTGTGGGGCGTGCGCGCGGCGCCGGGGGCGCGGGGCGCGGCCGGAGCCGAGGCGGGTGACCTCGGTGGCTCCGAGGTGCCCTGCCTGTTGGGCATCTCGGCCGAGGCGCTGGTGCTGGTGGCGCCGCGCGACGGTCGCGTAGTCTTCAACTGTGCCTGTCGCGACGTGTTGGCCTGGACCTTCTCCGAGCAGCAACTCGACCTGTACCACGGCCGCGGGGAGGCGATCACGTTGCGGCTCGACGGGCCCCCCGGCCAAGCCGTAGGCGAGGTGGTGGCGCGTCTGCAGGTGAGGCGCGGGGTGAGGTTGGGGGGCAAGGTTCTTGCGCGAGGAGGCGGGCATGGAGCCTGCTTCGGAACTTCTTGTTCCCGCTTCACTCCTGTGAAAGGGACAATTGGGGTGGTGGGAGAGCACCCAGCCGGGAGGACTAACAGAGCTGGAATCGGGGGTCCCCAGGCCCCCCCTCTGAGGGCCGGGGAAGGGTCAGTGTCACCGGTAGGGTCCCGGGACTGGTGCCCCGCCCGCTCACGCCCCGCCCCGCCCCAGCTGGTGAGCCGCGGCTGCGAGACCCGCGAGCTGGCGCTGCCCCGCGACGGCCAAGGCCGCCTGGGCTTCGAGGTGGACGCCGAGGGCTTCATCACACACGTGGAGCGCTTCACATTCGCGGAGACCACAGGGCTGCGGCCGGGGGCGCGCCTACTGCGTGTTTGCGGCCAGACGCTGCCCAGTCTCGGCCCGGAGGCCGCTGCCCAGCTGCTGCGCTCGGCGCCCAAGGTCTGCGTCACCGTCCTGCCCCCCGACGAGAGCGGCCGGCCCCGCAGGTCAGGCAGGGCCCTGAGACGCAGGGAGGTGGGCGGACCGGGCAGCTGGCCACCACGTCGCCTATGCCTCCTGTGTCACCACTTGCAACAAGAATCTCGCGTGGAGGCCTTTCCTTCTGGAGGGAATCCCACGGCCCTTAATCTCTGATCTACACATTCCTTAGAGGTAGAATGAAGCCAGTTGAGCTGGGTCTCCACTGCTGAAAAGATCAGATAGCAGCCCCTACTGTTTTCCCTACAGACACCTTTCCCATTGATTTCTTACTGGATTAAACAGGGATATGCAGACCTTTTCCATAAAGAGCCAGACAGTAAGTATATCAGGTTTTCTGGGCCATCTGGTCTCTGCTTGCAGCTACTCGACTCTGTCCTGGTAGCCTGAAAGCACCCTTAGATGATATGTAAATGGTGAGTGTGGCCATGTGCCACTAAAACTTTATTTATGGACCCTAAAGTCTGCATATGATTTTCACATGTTGCGAAATATTCTTTTAATTTCTTCCAACTGTTTAAGAAACTAAGAACTGTTCTTAGCTTTTAGTAGTACAAAAAAAGGCAGGAACATCTGCTAATACAGAAGACAAAGGCAGAGGCTAGATTTGTCCCCGGGCAGTACTTTTTGGATTTCTGTGCTGTGTTGCCCACGCTTATTTAAATCCTCACAGCAAGTTAGGCAGTCAGTGCTATTGTCCCCATTTTGCAGATGGAGAAATGGACATTGGGAGTGGTTTGCACAGGATACAGAGGGGCAGCACTGAGATCTGAACTGAGGTCTGGAAAAATGGCCAGTAGCCAGGCAAACGTTTTTCACTGTTGGAGAGTTTGGAGAGCTCTCCTCCTGGAAGCGAGCCTCAGGCCCAGCTGGGTGTGGGGCTGGTGATGCCGGACGCTGGAGCGGGGTGTTCCTGCCGACGCTGCCCCCTCCTCCCCCTAGGAGCTTTTCGGAGCTGTACACGCTGTCCCTGCAGGAGCCCAGCCGGCGGGGGGCTGCCGAGCCTGTGCAGGAGGAGGCCCCAGCCGTGGCCCTGCTGCCCACCACGCAGCAGCTGCTGCAAGTGTGTCTGAATGATGGCAGTGGTCCTCCAGGGCCCGTGGACCTGGCCGAGGAGAGGACCGAGTTCCTGAACAGCCAGAACTCGCCATCACCCTGCAGGTACCTCTCTCAGCCTTCCCTCTCCTCCAGCTTGTGAGGCTGGACAGCAAGGACCCTCAGGGGCCACGTGGGCAGCTTCCAGTGCTGAGCCGCCCCTGCCCTTCCCAGCTCCCTGTCAGACGAGGCCCCCGTCCTGCCCAACACCACCCCGGACCTCCTCCTTGCCACCACGGCCAAGCCGGCAGCACCCAGTGCTGGCAAGGAGACACCCCCCACCCAGGTGAGCAGAAACAAGGCTCTGAGCCCAATGAGAAGGAGCGGGCACAGTGGTGATGGGGGCGTCACTGCATCTATATCCTCCTCTGCCCCCCAGGACCGGCCGGGCAGCCCCAGTGGCTGTGAGGACAGGGACAACCCAGCCCCGGAGCTGAGTGCCTCCTTCCTGCCACGAACCTTATCTCTGAGGAACTCCATCAGCAAAAGTGAGTCCGGAGCAGGGCGGGGTCCAGGAGCGGGGCGGGAGGGGGCCTGGCCTGGGCTTCCTTGGCTGAGCCCGCCGCGGTGCCCACAGTCATGTCGGAGGCGGGCAGCGAGACCCTGGAGGACGAGTGGCAGTCCATCTCAGAGATCGCCTCCACTTGCAACACCATCCTGGAGTCGCTGTCCCGGGAGGGTGAGGCCGCCGGGCTGCCGTGCGGAGAAGCCGGGGTGGGGCTGCCCCCCTTTGCTACCTGCCCAGACGGTCCCTCTGTCCCCACAGGACAGCCCATCCCAGGCAGCGGAGATGCCAAGGGGACACCCAAGCCTGACGCCGAGTAAGCCTCCTGCCTGGACCTCCCCTGTCACCTGCGACCACTGTGCCCGCGCTTTACAGTGAAGCCTGGTCCCGGGACTCTGCCCTCCCTTATGTCAGAAGACGGGTTGGGCCCGTCCCATGCAGGGGGGCGTGGGAACCAGCCCGTGGTGCCCCCTTGCCCTGGTCCCGCTGAGTCCTGGCTCCCATGTCCCCAGGTCAGAACCCGGGAGCCTGTCCGAGAAGGTGTCTCACCTGGAGTCCCTGCTCCGGAAGCTGCAGGAAGACCTGCAGAAGGTGACGCGGCGGCAGGGGGTCGGCGGGGAGTCACGGGGCCACCCCAGAAGAGGGGCCGGGGCCCCTCCGCCCTGACTCCTGCCTCCCTGGACCCCACCGCAGGAGAAGGCAGACAGGGCAGCTCTGGAGGAGGAGGTGCGGAGCCTGCGGCACAACAACCGGCGGCTCCAGGCCGAGTCGGAGAGCGCAGCCGCCCGCCTGCTCCTGGCCTCCAAGCACCTGGGCTCCCCCACCACCGACCTGGCCTGAGCCGTGTCCGGTCGAGCCTCGGCCTGGCTACGGACCTGCCCCAGCCGCCCAGGTCCCTCAGGGCACCCGGGTCACCGGCCCTGGGCCCTCCTCAGGAACTCACCCGCGCAAGGCGCATCTTAGCACTGCCCCCGTCCTCCCTGCCCGTTATCTGGGGGTGAAGTCACCCCAACCCCATCCCCGTTTGTAAATATTCTGTGGAGAAAAAGAGACTTCAGGGAATAAAGAAGCCACTGTTATTTGTGTCTGCACAGGTGTTCATGACGTGATGGGAAGGGGTGTTGCCCCCACAGCCCCGGCCAAGCTCCCAGGGCTGATTAGAAGGACAGGCCCCAGGGACACTGAGGGGTGCTCTGAGGCTAGGCCGCCCCTTGTCTCCTCTCCCACAGTCATTTCTTTGGTCTGTAGGGAAGCAGGTGGCCACACCCTGTCTATTGTGCTTAATCCTGGGAGCCAGGCCCCTGCCCTAGAACCAAACCAGGGGGACTGAGATCAGAGGCAGAGGGTGGACCTGCAGGGCTGGGGAGGCAAGGCACTTAGGGGTCAAGGGGAGCCTGACCACAACCCCTCATAAAGGCCCTGTCCCCCCAGTCCAGGCCCCCCTCTCCTCTCTGTAGACACTGAGCCCCTAAGCCTGGTGCTCCCTCAGTCCCTTGGCCAGATCTTTGCATGGCCCAGTTCAAAGGTAGTAGCTTCTCTGCCTTAGTTGTAGGGGCGGGGTTTCCATGTCTCAGAGGAAATCAGCCCTTGACCCACTTCTGTCTTCACGCCAGCCTGTGACCCCTTGTTCCTCAGGCCGGGCACTTCCCCATGAGTAGCATCAGCAGGTCCAAACTTGGGTTTTGTCTAAACTCTTTGTTTCCTGGATCCGAGGCCCAGGCAGGGTACTGACTTACCCAGCATCACGTGCCTCGTCCAGTCCTGCTGAGACCCAGGCCCTGGGGTGCTTTAATTTAGGCTTTGGCAGGTCAGGCTAAACGCTGAGAAACAGCTTCGGAGGATCAGACTTGGTGGACCGCTCTCCCCCTTGCTGAGCTTTGAAGGCTGAGCAGGAGGAGGTCACCAGGTAGAGAAGTCAGAGGTGTCCTGGGTAGGACCAGCCTCGGGGAGGCGGCCTATGCAGGGACCCGGGGTCAGAGAGGCTTGAGCTGAATCGGAAGGGGCTGTGAATGGTGCACTAGGGCTCCTGGACAAGCAGTTCCCTGCATGTGTCCCAGCTTCCACCTGAAGCACCGTAGTGAGCGGCCATCGCCAGGCAGGGTGGAAGGCTCTAGTTACTCTCTGGGTGTGAGTCTGCAGAAAACGGGGTCTGGTCATGAGTCTGATAGATGTTCAAGGGGGATTGTGTGATGAGATTTGGGTGTCAGAGCCCTTTGGCTACAGGCGAGGCGAGGCCAGGGAGGAGGCTGTAGCAGCAGCCCCAGCGGGAGGAGGTGGTGGCTTACACCAGGCGGTGGTGGTGGAGGTGGGGAGAACGCGGCACATTTTCCAGGACCTGGTGAGGAGGTGGGTTCCAGTTGCTAGGGGAGAAAATGCAGAGTCCACAGTGGTGGCCAGGTTTCTGGTGGGAGTCCCAGGAGGATGGTGAGGCCATTGCTGAGACGGGGAGGAGGAGGGGCAGGCTGGGAGTGGCTGGGGTCATTTGGAACCCAGGGGGTTTGAGAGGCCCGAGGGACGTCAGTGTGGGTGTCCAGCTGGCTGGCACGCAGGAGAGAGAGGTCTGGGCTGGGGACAAGGATTTTGGACTGGTGAGCCCTTAGCATGATGAGGGCACTCAGGGAGTGTGGGAAGGACCATGAGAGGGTTTCCGGGGGTCACGGGGGTCACTTCAGGACACTGGGGAATCCAAGAAGAGCGAGGCGCAGCCTGTGTTGGAGGACCTGGGCTCACTCGTTCCCCTCTGGGCTTCAGGCTGGCCACGCTGCGAGCAGCTCCGCCGTCAGGTACCTCGGGTTAGGAGCCTTCTTCCCCGCCAGCTCCCTCCTCGAGCTCGCCCGGGCCCCGCCCACAGCGCCCCACCTCCATCAAGCCCCACCTCCCCAAGCTGTCCCGGCAAGTTCGTCGAGGGGTCCTGACTTGGGCCCCAGGCTTGGATTCCGCCCCTCCCGCGGAAGTTCGGCCTGGCCGGGTCCCTGAGCGGCCCCCCTGCTCCAGGCCCCGCCCCCGCCTCCCCCCAAGTGGCTGCCGGGCAAGGACCACTCGCTGGATGTTTTCCCGTTCCCCAATATTCCTCCACCAGCCGGCATCTTCCTTCGCAGACACGGACGGTCATCTGCACCCTGGACCCACCGCGCCCCACGGGACTCGCTGGCTTTTGCAGCACATCCTACTGATAACCTGGTTGCTCCTGCCTTCACCCTCCCGCAGCCCTGCAACGCCATCGGCCTCAGGATGGGTTTTCCCGAAGCGCATTACCTGGCCCCCTCTTGTAGACTACTCTGTGCGCATGCGCACTCGACAAGGCATGACCCAGCCGGCCAGAGCCTCTCGCTGACCCTGCCTTACTGCGCGTGCGTCGGCCAGGCCGGAAGTACATCCAGCTCCAGCCCTTTGGGCCGTCGCTTGGTTGTTGCTTAGCATTTCTGGGCGCACCAGTCGGGGGTCGACTTCAGATTTAAGCTTTCCTCCGCCCTCCCAAGGCAGGGTATTAAAGCACAGACCTTTTCCTGGCACCTCCCCTTCCCCAACAGATGCACACTCTCCCTGGACTACTTAAGAAATGAAATCCAAACATTTTAGCCCAGCGTGTCTTTTTTTTTTTTTTTTTTTTTGTCTTTTTGCCTTACCTAGGGCCGCACCCGCGGCATATGGAGGTTCCCAGGCTAGGGGTCTAACAGGAGCTGTAGCTGCCAGCCTTTGCCACAGCAACGCGGGATCCGAGCCGCCTCTGCAACCTACACCACAGCTCACGGCAACGCCGGGTCCTTAACCCACTGAGCAAGGCCAGGGATGGAACACCAACCTCATGATTCCTAGTCGGATTTGTTAACCACTGAGCCACGAGCCACGACGGGAACTCCAAGCGTTCTTGATCTTTTACAGACTAGCCCCACCGAACCTTTCCAACATCGTCTCTTCCCCCGCTCACCTACGAAGGCCAGCTAGCCCCTCTGCGAAATTCACCCTCCTCTGTTGACTAAGACCTGAAGCTAATGGGGCCTCTGTGAAGCCCTTCCTGAAAATGCTCCATCCCCACAGCTACTGGGCCCCCCTGGGCTCTCACTAGGCTGGGATTCCTCCCACCCCAGCTGGCATCTGCCTGCTTTCATCCACTGGCTGGTAGTACCGAGGGGTCTCCACTGGCACCCTCATACGTCAAACTCCCAAATGACAGTGTAAATATTCACCCATCTCTGTTGTCACCAATGTCCAGCCTGACACTACCAGCAATGAGTGTGCTTGAAAGAAGGCAAATCTCTGGCCAGCTTGACACATTTATTAGTTTGGAGTAGAAAAAGCAAAAGTCCAAAAGCTTTGATTCTTCAGTAAAAACCAAGCCTCCTGACTGGAGAGCAGCCGGACTGCTCTCTCCCTAACTCCAAACAACCTGCCCTACTACTAAGGCACTTGAGAAAAGGGGTAGCAGAGAAGTCTCAGAAACGCCCTAAATCCTGGAGAGGGCCAGTGCTATCCAAGAGTCCCTTCAGCCACAGCCCAGCAAGGAAAGAGCTGGCAGAGACCTCTGCAGGGTAGGAAGGCCAGTCCCTCAAAGCTGGTGGTTAGGCATGAAGAATCCCAGCACCACACAGGCGCTGGTAACAGGGGCACTGTTTTGGCTCAAGGTATAAATGAACCAACGATTTGAGGAAGACACCTGGTAATAAGGCTTCGTGGCCTTTGAGGCCAGAGCTCCAGCGTGTCCTTCTCTAGGACAGCACTAGAAGCTCGAGGGTGGGGTTGGCCGCCCCGGAATTCCCTGTAGAGAATGGAGCTGAACATCAGGATGGGGAAGGAAGAGTTTGCGTCCTCCTAGCTCTGCCCTTTCCAGAGAAGTTAATGCTTCTGCTTAAGCACCTCCAAAAAGAGAGAGAGATAGATACTGCCAATAAAAGAATAAAATGCACCCCTCCCCCGAAGACATCGCCCAAAGACGCTGAGGGCAGCTGGAGCACCCCCCAGAATCCGGAAGTGCTTGCTTTGGGAGGGCTTCAATCCCCTGCAACCCAGTGCACTGGGCAGAGCAGGTGTCAGCCCTTTAGGAGCTGATCTGACTCAGGAGGGCCGAGAAGTCCATGTCCGCGATGGAGGGGAAGTCTTCGTCCCCTGAGGGGAGGCCGTTGGCGAGCCCAGAGGCCCCCAGGGGGGTGGGGGCTGGGTCAGGGGGCCTCTGGGACCCTGTCACCAGGCGAGTTATAGCCTCAGGGTACTCCATCAGCATGGGCTCAGCTGTGTGGGGGGGCATGGGCACACCCTGGTTCAGCAGCTGCTGAAACTCAGAGTTGTCGACGGATGCCAGGTCCGTGAACACGGTTGGGTCAGTGTTATTGCCGAGCAGGGCCCCCAGGTCCTCATCAGCATCAAACTGCAGCTGCAGCAGGGCCTCGGTCAGTGTCCCTTCCCCAGCCTGGCTGGTCTTAGGGGCAGGTGGGGCCACAGCCTGAGCAAGGCCTGGGGCTAGGACCGGGACCGGGACAGGGGCTGGGGCCTGGGCCAGAGCTGATGCCATGGCTGAGGCCGGGGCCGGGGATGGGGCCGGAGCCTGGACCAGGACTGGGGCAGGGGCTGGGGCCAAGGCTGAGGTCTGGCCTGCGATCTGCCCAGAAGCAAAGGCCATGGGGGTGAACTCCTCAAAGTTGATGGTGCTGAGAGATGGCGTAAAGGGATAGGGCTGGGGAGCTGGAGGAGAGAAACAGAGAGGCAGGGGTCAGAGAAGGCCTCAGAGGCCCACCCCACCCTGTAGACCCCAGCCACTATCAAGAGTGAGCTATGGTGTCACAGCTGGCACTTCTCTCTCATCTCACCCTAGCCTGTAGGGTCCAGTTCCAGCCTCGCCTGTCTACTCCAGCCCACAAAGGTCCTCCAGCCTTTTATGGGACGGGACGTTTTCAGTCAGCTGGAAAAACCTCATCTTACAGCTGTAAGACCAAGCCCCCAGTGGGCCTGGGCCCAAGGAGCACACAGTGAGCTGCCCTCACCCGTCTTCGCCTCACGCCAGCACGTATGGTTTGCTAGTTGCTATTTTCGTACTTCAGAGGCGATTTTTTTTGGTCTTTTTAAGGCCACACTCACAGCATATGGAGGTTCCCAGGCTAGGGGTGGAATCGGAGCTGTAGCTGCCAGCCCACACCACAGTCACAGTAACGCCAAGGATTGAACCCGTATCCTCATGGTTACTAGTCGGGTTCATTACCACTGAGCACAGTGGGAACTCCCCAGAGACGACTTTTTATTGCCCCACTTCTTTGGAAAGCCGAGGGCAGGGACTATACATTTTTAAACTTCTGTATCTCGAGGTGTCCCCCGCGGGGTTTAACTGATGCAGTGGTTCTCGGACTTCAGTGTGAGGGCACCCTAGGAAGCCGCCGGTTCCTGGGCCACGCCTCTAAAGCCTCGGATTCTGGAAGGGGCCCAGGAATCTGCATCTGTCCTGCTCCCCGGACGGCTCTGACAGAGGCAACTAGGCCTCAAGCCCTGAGAAACAGGAGCCCAACAGAGGGCCGGCTTCAAACACCTGCCGGTGAGAACGACTGCTTGTCTCCCTCCCAGAAGGTGTCTAGACCACAGGCAAAACCGATCTGGGCCTACAGTTCTGGTGGGACAACCTGAAGGAAACCCTTACCGGGCTTGGGGATGGAAGCTGAGCTGCGGGAAGGCACAGCGATGCGCCGGGCTGCAGGCCGGGGGTCGGTAGGTCCTGCCAGGCAAAGGCTGGGTTAGTTCTTGTCACCTGGGGTCGCCACCCCCCCGCCTTCTCATTCTCCCAGTGCCCCTCTTACCATTGAAAGGACTCTTCTTCATGATGCTCTTAAAGGTCTCATATGTCCTTTTGCGTTTCTCCTCAATCCGGTGCCGGTCATCTGCGAAGGAAATGGAGAAAAGTGGGTCTTGCTCTTCCCAGCTGGACCCCCGGGCTTGAAGGACCCACGGGAGGAAGGTGTTGAGAAGAGTTTTCCTGGAGTTCCCATCGTGGCATAGCGGAAATGAAACCAACTAGGAACCAAGAGGTTGCGGGTTCGATCCCTGGCCTCGCTCAGTGGGTTAAGGATCCAGCATTGCTGTGAGCTGTGGTTTGCAGACACGGGTTGGATCCCGTGTTGCTGTGGCTGTGGTGTAGGCTGGCAGCTGTAGCTCTAATTCGACTCCTAGCCTGGGAATCTCCATATGCTGCAGGTGTGGCCCTAAAAAGCAAAAAAAAAAAAAAAAGGGAAAAAAGAAAAAAGAGAAGCGCTTTCCTGAGACTCTTTCTCCAAAACTTCTCAGGCACAGAGAAGAGCTGCGTGACTCTGGGACACCCAACCGCAATACGAACGCCACAGCTTTCTGAGACCTCCGGCGGCTGAATCTGCCCCGCTGGGGCCTGTCCCGGCTTCTCCTCTGACCTGCGCTGCTTATGCCCTTGCTCACCTCCAGCCTGACCCAGGCCTGGTGCTGCTCTCTCTGCACTCTGGGGCAGCTGAGCACCACAGGCTCGCCTAAGACTTCAGCAGAGACTCTTAGTCTGCTTTTTTTTTCTTTTTCTTTTTAGGGCCGTAATCGCGGCATATGGAGATTCTCAGGCTAGGGGTCGAATTGGAGCTACAGCTGCCGGCCTATGCCACGGCGCCAGCAACACAGGATCCGAGCCGTGCCTGCAACCTACACCACAGCTCACGGCAACACCAGATCCTTAACCCACTGGGCGAGGCCAGGGATCGAACCCAAAACCTCCTGGTTACTAGCTGGATTCGTTTCCGCTGCGTCACGACGGGAACTCTGAGACTCTTAATCGTCTCTCTCGTGGTCTCGTCGTTCAGTCTGGAGCTTTCAGAACTTTCTAACCACCGCAACACTTGGAAACCCCAAACGGTCCAAAATGCCAATCTCACCATCTCAGACACCTGGTTCTAGTTCTTTCTCCTTCTGTATTCTTTCCCTACCTGTCTGCCTCGTCACCAAACCTTGGACTCATCCTCAGCATCTTGCTCTCACTTCCGACCATTCACTCCCTAGACACCTAACAGCCAAGTGGCTCCTACGGGCCGGGCTCCACTCCAGCCACTGGGGATATGGCCCTGAGAACAGACAAGGTTCCTGCTCCCCAAAGCTGACATCCTAGTGACAGAGGGGGATGTAACAGCACCAGAAGGTCAAGGAATGTAGCTTAGGGGGTCCAGGGAAGCACTGCTGTGAGCCCATCATTTTTAGACTGGGGGGGGGCAAGCGTTCCAAGCAGAGGTGACAGCTAGGATGCAGGGCCTGAGGGGGACTGAGCTTGGTGTGTGTTGGACACAAAGGCCCTATGGGGCTGGGGTCCCTGAGGCCGACGGTGGTAGCTGAGATTGTGTCACCCTGCCATTCCCTCTGCCAGGTTCACACGACATCGCCTCTCCCCAGACCCTGGCAACCAGCTGCCTCCCCACCCCGCGTCTCCCCCTCGGGTCCTCGCACACCGCTGCCAGAGCGGGCTGCTCACGTCACTTCTCGGCTTAGAAACTTCTGGTGGCTCCCCACCGCCTCGGGATGTGACCCTGGAGAAAAGCCTCGAGGCAACATTCAAGGCCGCCCTGCCTGGGCCAGCTCAGTGACCGATGTCCACTCCCACCACAAAGCTGTCCCCAAATGCGCTAGGCACCCTCCAACAGCCCTGACCTTCCAGGGGCTGCTCCACCCGCCTAGAGAACGCTCTTCTAGGTGTTTCTCCAACATAGACGCCACCTCCTCCATGCAGCCGGCGCCAGCTCCTGTGACATTCTGCACACACCTCCCCCCATTTCCCACGTCACTCTGTGACTTAAGGATCTGTTTTGCATGTTTATCTCATGGACACTAGTCAGATTCGTTTCCGCTGAGCCACTATGGGCACTCGCTGCCATTTCTGGTTTGGTCAGATGTCCAAAAGGCGTGACCAAAGCACGGCTGTGTGGCACTGATGAGAGAGGAGGATCACAGCACCCTGATGCCGGAAGGCCTGGGTTCAAGGGAGGTCCGGGTGCGAGACTCACTAGCTATGAGGCAAGTTAATGCTATGAAAAGGGTCACGAGAATAACATCAGGTAATGCACTGACAGGCCTGCAACAGGGCCAAGCATGTAACAAGAGCTCCACGTTTTATGAGTAAGGATCCTCATAAGATCTTGAGTATTGCTATTAACTGAGGCAAGAAAGAGAATCTGATCACCGTGTCAATCCCCGCCCGACTCGAGCTTCTGACCCTCAACCACAGCCCCGGCCTCACTCCCACTGGCTGGAGCCCAGCAGGCCTGCCGCTACCCTCCCCAGCTGGGTACCTGTGTCCGGCAAGTACTGGAATTCCATGGGCTCGCTGAGCTCCCGATCTGAAGGCCGCCGCAGCTGCATGGAGACGCGCACGGGGGCCTGCAGGCTGGGGTCAGCGTAGGGCGGCGTCCGGAACACGATGGCCACTTGCCGGTGCACATCCGCTTGTGAAAAGGAGCCTCGCGCCTCCCAGCCTGGACCGGTGAAGTACACCTCGATGTCCTCTAGGGGAGAGGGGGTGGCGGAGTGGGCGGCCGCGCTCAGCTCACCCAGCCCGCCACCCCCACAGCTGCGGAGGCTTTTCTCCGGAGACACATCACCCTGCTGTCCCCAAGGTGTCAGGGAGCGCTTAAACCAGTTCCCTGCCACTCCCATCAGCTCAGCCTCGCCCCTCACCTCCTGCTCCAAAGAGTACAGCCCTGCTCCCGGGTGTGTACCTTTTTGCACCTTGTCGCACAGCAGGAAGATCTCGTCGCCCCCAAGGCAGCTCCCAGAGTTCCGATTCACTCGGCAGATCTTGAGCTCGGCAGTGTTGGGGGCGCCTGAGGGTGTGGGAATAAGGAAGGAAGCCTTGAACCACCTGAGGTCTCCTTGGCTGACCTGCAAGACCCTCGCCCAGCCCAGAGTCAAGGTTGTCCGGCACTTGCTGTCAGCACCTCTGCAGCCAGGGTTTGACTGTTCCCATTGGCTCCTCACCCCAATCAGCTCAGCAACTCTCTTTTATTTTTGCCCGCAGCCGCAGCGTGCAGAAGTTCCTGAGCCAGGGACTGAAACCGCAGTACAAGATAACCCTTAACTGCTAGGCCACCAGGGAACTCCCTCAGCAACCACTCTGTGCCACCAGGGAACTCTACCAGCACCTACTCTGTGCCCAGCACCGTTCCAGGCATGAAGACTACAATAACGTGCAAAGCCTAAACATCTCTGTCCTCACGCAGCTTAAGTCCAATGAAAGCCAACAAGATCATAACTCCTCTTTCTCCACCCGACCCAAGCAGACTTCAAAGCCTATTCATACCCACCATGGCAATGAACCTTTCCCCCTTTTTTTGGGGGGGGGGGGTTTTTTTTTTTTTTGGCTTTTTAGGGCTGCACCTGTGGCATATGGAGGTTCCCAGGCTAGGGGTCGAATTGGAGCTACAGCTAGCTGCCAGCCTACACCACAGCCACAGCAACGCGTCGCCTGCGACCTACACCACAGCTCATGGCAATGCCAGATCCTTAACCCACTGAGCGAGGCCAGGGATCAAACCCGCAATCTCATGGTTCCTAGTCGGATTCGTTTCCCCTGCACCACGACGGGAACTCCAATGAACCTTTCTCTCTTGACCCCCGGTTCATCCTGGTTTCCCAGCCTTGGGGCTCCATAAGCCCTTTTATTTCCACTCATTCTGCTGGCTACTTAAAGACTGCAGTCGATAACGTCGCCTGATTGTCTGTGAGCTTCCTGTGAGCTTCCATCATTGAACGATTACTCTCTAGCATGATCTCGTTCCCAGGAGCACATTTCCTGGAATCTTTAGCACAGTCTGGGCACACCACCCTCTCATCACATGTTGGAAACGCCTGTCTCCCATCTGACTCCCTGCCAGCCTGGAAGCTGCACCTCAAGGGCAGCTCTGGGTCCTGTCGCCTTGTCTCCCCAGCCAGGGCAGGGCACAGAGCACCGAGAGGACAAACATGCTGCACAACTGAAGGAAGCCAGAGCAACTCACGCAGGCCGAGCCCAACAACCCCCTTCTTCCTCACAGCTGCCCGCCCCGCCCCGTGTGCCCTTCCTGTGGCTCCCCAGCCACTCACGGTTGTCAAAGATGGGGTGAGAGAGGACAGGCGGCAGGCGGAGGGGCCTGCCTGCTGGGTCCCGCACTGTCACCTGGAAGCAGAGCCGCACAGCATTCAGGTCGTAGTCCCCGCGCTGCTCTTCTATGGGAACTGTCAGAAAGACAGATGGTCAGGGGAGCTGGGGGTGGGGACTGGGGGACAGCTGGGGGGGGGTGGTCCCAGGGGGCGGACAAGGAGCTCTGGGCTGGGAGGGATGCTTTAGGGCCTGTGAAACAGCAGGAGTCCAAGAGGAGGAAAAGAAGGTTCTACACCCATCCCCGACTCTACCTGTGACCTGGGACATCATGTCTCCCCAGTAGTAAAATGGGGGTGTGCACTGGACAGGCAGCAAGATTCCACCTGTGCTGTGAGTCCTGGCCAGGGAGGGAAACTGGCCTCGGAAGGGTGACAGAGCGGAGGTGCTCCAGGCAGGCCCAGGCCTTTGCTCCCACAGCCCTCACCTTGGAAGGGGTTATTGTTGGTCTGGATGCGCTGATTGATGGCCTGTTCCAGGTCCCGCTTCTTTACACACTGGATCCCCAGGTTCTGGAAGCTGAGGTTCCCGAGGCATCAGTCCCACTGTCTCCAGCACAGCCTGGGCCCTCTGGCCTTGCCCGGTCTGCCCTTTCTCCCCCACCCACTCTCCAGGTAAGCCGCCGTGCTTAACCCCCCTGAACGGCCACCACCGCCCCTCCGTGCCGCAGTGGGGAACCCACTCCTCGCTCCGGCTGACAAAGCCCTGGCTGGGCCCTGCCGCCTGGCCCCGCATCCCTGCCAGCTCCCTGCCCTCTGTCACAGGGCCTCTTTTCCCTTCTCCAAACACACGGAACTCATTCCCACTGCAAAGCCTCTTGCACCCATTCATTCTGCCGGGAGCGTTCTTTCTGTGTCTCTCTGCCTTGTCACCTTCAGGTCTCAGCTGAGAGAGGCCTTTCCAACCTCCCAATCTAAAGTAATGAGACCCGCTCCTTCGCCTTCCCCAGCCCGCGCTATTCTTCCAACCTACTGCTGTTTTATTTTCATCACTACTGATGACTCTCTAATGGATCTTGTTTAATTACTCATCTATTTATTTAAATATCTGTATATTTACTTGACAGCTTACATAATGTAAGCTCCAGGGGAGACTGTCGGTTCAGTGCTTTTCTTTCTCGCTACAAGTGACGTGACTGAGGGATCTGCCCTTCCAGCCACAGGGGTTATGGGTTCGGAGCTGATTAGAGACCTATCTCTTTCTATGGCGCTCCTATCTGCCGGAGAGAGTAGACACTCGGGTGATTTCAAGACAGGAATCTGCTGGCAGAGCTGGGGACAGAGCAAAGGGTGCCCTCTGTCTAGAAAGAACACTGTAACAGCTACACAGCTGCCGGCCCTCCTGGACTCCCACCTCCCCACCAAGCCCTGGCGCCCAAGGGGAGCTCACCTGTGGATGCAGCGGTCCGGGCAGAGCTCAGCCTCATAGAAGCCATCCCGGCAGTCTTTCCCCACAAGCTCGTGGGGGTGAGGCCGGTGAGGGGGGTCCTTGGTGACAAGGGAGATGCGCACCGTCCCTGGCCCCGTGTAGCCATTGATCTGTCCAAAGTACAGAGAGCACCCTGGAGGCTCAGGAATTCCAGCCCCAATCCCCGGATGCAGGCTGCTACGGAGGCTGTGTGGGGGCCTGACAGCAAGCTTGCTGGGCTTCCACGGTCCCTCCCCAGCTGACACTGTGCCCCTCACTTGGAGCTGGGCTGACCTTGATGGTGGGGTGGGTCTTGGTGGTGTCCGTGCTCCTCTCGCCTGGAATGCTGCCAGCTGAGCGGCCCTCGCACTTGTAGCGGAAGCGCATCCCCCGCTGCTTGGGCTGCTCGATGATCTCCACATAGGGGCCGGAGGCCTGGGCCGGCTCTGCGGGGGAGACGCCGGCCAGCCCCCATCAGGCGCCTGACCCCATTGCCCCTAACCCTGGGGGGCTCCTCCCGGAGACAAGATGTTCAACTTACCCGAGGGGAAGATGAGGGGGAAGAGGTCTGAAAGGGAGGGGAGACAACGGTCAGCACATGCCCACTTCCTGTCCTTGCCAGGGAGGGCCTGCATCCCCGGAGAGGAGATGGAGCCAGGCTCCCTCCTGGGGACACTGGGTCAGGGCCAGCTGCCTGGAACCTGCAGTGCAGCTAAGGGGCAGGGGGGAAGGAGCCAGAAACACTTGTTTCCTAAGAGAAAAGAGGGTATGACGGCCTCCCTCCACCAGGGGAAACCGTGTCAGGGCCTCTTTTTACTTTCCCAAATTAAACTAAGGGAGTGCACTCCCCGCCCCCAGCCCGAGAGGAAACTGAGTGAGATACGCTCTCCCCTAACAAGGAAACTAAGTCGGAACTGCCCCCGCGGCCCCGGGCGAGACCGAGTCAAAGCTCCCCGCGACCCCCGCCACCCCCAGGGGAAACTGAGTCAGACCCCCACCCCGCGCTCCGGCCCCGCCCCGCGCCGCGCTACCATCCGGCCGGCCGCTCCCTGCGCAGCGACCATCGGCGCAGGAAGGAGCGGAAGGCGGCGCGGAGGCTCCCGCCGCAGTCCCGGCGGCCCCAGCGCCGCCACCCCGCGGGGTCAGAGGGCGTCCTCACCGTCCATGGCCGGGGTCCCGGGGGCGGGGCCGGGGTCGCAGCTGGGCCCGCGGCGCGCGCTACAGGCGAGCCATTCGCCAGAGGCGGAAATGCGCCGCGCGCGCCCGCCGCCGCGTCACTGCCGGGAATCCGGCCGCGCCTGCGCTCTGCGTCGCCGCCGCCGCCGCCGCCGCCGCCGCCCCCCGCGGGGGGTCAGGGCCAAGTGCGCGCCACTCGCTGGTCTAGGAGGCCGCGCGCGCCGCCGCTGTCGGGGACTGCGAGCAAGTACACGCCGCGCCGAGCCCCGAGACGCCGCGCGCCTGGAGGCAGCTCCCGGGGCTGGCTGAGCGGCTCGGATCGTTCGCGAGTCTGGGCCCCGCCTGGAGGGCGGGCCCGGCGATTACTCACAATGTTTTTAGGGGATTTCGGGGGCCCCCTCCCGCCGATCGGAGGAGTGTGGTGATGTCACCCCGGGCCCGGTCTGGAACAGGGCCAGGGCTGCTGGGCTTTGGCCGCCCGCCCTGCGCAAGGAAAGGCTCGGGCCTGCTTCGCCCGCAGAGACCAGGTGGCTAAACTCCGCAAGGTTTCCTAATCGATAAAGGTTCTTCTTGGTGGTTGGTGCCGCAGAAGCATTTTTAAAATTTCCCGTCCACCCCAATCTGGAGGCAGAGAGGGAAAAGGGAAGCGCCCGGACCTCTCCACCTGGCAGTGCTCGGACGATGGATGCACGCTAGTGTGAACCGAGGTTCCGTGCCTCGTCCGCTCCCGCTGATGAACCGGGCCCAGGCTCCTCGGTTTAAGATGCATCCTCCCGGGCAATGAGTGGCACGGGGCACCCAGCGGTAGATCTCTGGAGCCTCGACCCTGCAGCCTGACGCTTGTGTTTTAGAAGGTCCAGGACCCTCCAGGGGCTTGAACCCGCAGGCCACCTCGCCTGTGTCCCCAGGGGTTCCTGCTGGTCTAGCTCAGCCAAAGCATTTCCACTAATTAACCGTCCTGTGACCCTTCGCTGGGATATAGAGCCCAAGGAGCCTTCTTGTGTGGGGCTGGAGCACCCCCACCGCAGGCTGGTTCCTCATCCGAGGGTGGGGATTATCCCCAGCAGGCTGCGGAGTCTTCCCCTGAGGAAGGAAGACTTTTTTATTTGCTCTGTGTTCGTTCTAAATTAGGGAATCATGTGGGAATTGGAAAAGATTGGAAATTCTGACTTGCTTTCCCAGGCTCTGAAAAAAACAGGAAGAGAAAAGTGAAAACAGTTACCACCCCTCCCACTCATGTCAGTTTCTCATATGGCTGCCCCGGATTAGAAATGTAATCTTACTTTTTTGAGGAGGCAGACTTCAGGAGAACAGATGAATTAATTCTAATCTTTGCTTAATAACGCAATCGTCATTGATCCTTGCACAATCCTCTTTTAAAAATTCGTATATATTGGAGTTCCCATGGAGGCTCAGCGGAAGCTAATCTGACTAGTACCTGTGAGGAGGCAGATTCCTTAGATCCCTGGCTCCGCTCATTGGGTTGGGGATGAGGCAGGTCCCAGACACAGCTCGGATCCTGCATTGCCGTTGCTGTGGCGCAGGCTGGCAGCTGTGGCTCCTATTTGACCCCTATCCTGGGAACTTAATATACGCCTCCGGTGCGGCCCTAAAAGACAAACAAAAATAGTAATTTTTGGCCACACTCCCTGCATGCAGAAGTTCCCGGACCAGATATTTAACCAGTTCCACAGCTGTAACCAGCTCCACAGTAGTGACAATGTCAGATCCTAAACCTGCTGAGCCACCAGGGAACTCTAAATTTTATATTATGTATGTTTTTCCACAATAAAAAAAATCTCCGTTCTCAATGATACCAACCGATTACTCATTTAGTCAATCTCAGACTATACACCAAACACTCAGAATAATAACAATACTAACTTTACCACCAATAATGTATTAAAAACAAACTTTTTTTTTTTTTTTGGCTTTTTAGGGCTACACCTGAGGCATATGGAAATTCCCAGGCTAGGGATCAAATAGGAGCTACGGCTGCCAGCCAACACCACAGCCACAGCAATGTGGGATCTGAGCCGTGTCTGCGACCTACACCACAGTTCACGGCAAAGCTGGATCCTTAACCCACTGAGCGAGGCTGGGGATCAAACCCGTATCCTCATGGATACTAGTTAGATTCACTTCTGCTGTGCCACAATGGGAACTTCCTAAATACAGAATATTTTTGCAGCTCTTGTCCTTAGGTTATATTCAACTTGTTTGTTTGTTTTGGTACATAGCTATTATCAGGTTAAGGAAGTTCCCTTCTAGTTCTAGTTTACTATGTTTATGATAAAAGTGTGTTGATTTTTATCAAATATTTTCCCTGTATCTATAGAGAAAATCTTATGATTTTTCTCCTTTTCTGTTAATGCAGAATGTAACATAGATTTCCTAATAGTAAATCTTGCAGTATTCTTGGGATAAACCTAACTGGTCAGGATATGTTATGTGGCAGAATTCGATTCACTGATATTTTAGGAGGGGATTTTGCAACTATGTTTGTAAATAAAATGGCTCTACTTTTCCTTTTTTTTTTAGCCTTTTCTGATTTTGGTATCAAAGTAGTACCAGCCTCATGGGATGATCTGAGGAAAAATCTCCCCTTTTCTATCCCCTGGAAGAGTCTATGTAAGTTTGAAATTATGTATTCCTTGAAATACTGGTAAAACTCACCAGTAAAATTGACTGTGACTGCTGTGTTCTCTGCAGAAAGATTTTTTTCCCCCTCTTTTTTGGCTTCCCCACAGCACATGGAGCTCCAGGACCAGGGATAAGATCCGAGCCACTGTTGCGACCTAAGCCAGAGCTGCGGTGACAGTGCCGGATCCCAGTGCTCCCAAGACACTGGCAGTCCTGTTGTGCCACATCTGGAACGCCAAGAAAGATTTTATTTATTTTAACCTTTCGTTATGAATGTTTTTAGACACACTCAATAAGAGAGCATCGTATACTTAGCCTCCACATAGCAGTCCTTCAGCTTACAGAAGTTATCAGCTTTGTGATTTTTGTTTCAACTCTTTCCTCCACTTTTTTGGCAGTGGGGAAATGTAAACACGAGGACACAGGTTCTATTCCTGGCCTCGCTCAGTGGGTTAAGGATTCAGCATTTCTGTGAGCTGTGATGTAGGTAAAAAATGTGGCTCGGATCCCATGTACCTGTGGCTGTGGTATAGGCCAGCAGCTGCAGCTCCAGTTGGACCCTTAGCCTGAGAACATCCATATGCTGTGGGTGCGGCTCTAAAAGAGAGAGAGAGAAAAAAAGGAACTCGACATAGTGTCTATAAGGATTCAGGTTTGATGCCTGGCCCCACTCAGTGGGTTAAATCTGATTTTGCCACGAGCTGCAGCGAAGTTTTCAGATGTGGTTGGAATCTGGCCTTGCTGTGGCAGTGGTACAGGCTGGCAACCGCAACTCCAATTCAACCCCTAGCCCAGGAACTTCCATATGCCACAGGTGTGGCCGTAAAAAAAAGAAAAAGAAAAAGAATAATAATAATAAATAAAATAAAAATAAAGGGAAAGATAGAAAGTTCCATTTTGCTAGTACACATACACTGGCCCCCTTCTAGCCTCTCTGGATCATTCCAGATTTCCAGATTCCAGACCCTTTGGAAATGAGGTCCCAGATGAGGTGGCCACACAAAGGGCAGAGCCACTAGGCTGGCTGTGATGATCTTGAGTGAGAGGCCCTGACCTGTCCCTGGGGCTTGGAGTAGCCATAGGTCCAGAGCAGACCCGGAAGTTCACTGCGCTCAAACCTGGGCAAAGAAGGAAAGAAAACCCTGCCGCCTCGCTGCCATGTTCCAAACAAGCAGGCAGCCAGGCAGGCCCCGTCTACCGGCCTCCCTCTCCTCCCCAGACTCTGGCATCTCCCTCCCTCACCCCTGTCCCCTGTCTCCTGCAGCCACCCCTCCTTTCCTGGCTAAGGCCCGTGGGCACGTCTAACTGAACTCACATTCTGCACTTCTCCACCCCAAAATCGCTGGCCTGTTCTCACTACACTGCCTCTCCCCAGCCCCACCCCCACCTTCTCAGTTCCTCCCCTGTATTCTAGCCTCTTCTACCTCCAAGACGACTCTCTAATCCAGCCAGGGCCCCAGACCAGTTCCCTCCAAGTGCATCCTGTGTCTTCAGCTCTGCAACCCCGCTCTGCTAGGTGTTTGGAAGAGGAACGCACTCTGAAATTGCGTCACAGGTCACACACACACTTCCTTTTATCCGGTGATGGTCCCTCTCTAGTCACTGACTCAGGACATGGTGAAACAAAGGGAGCTACGATGCTGGTTTCTGTGTCGTAACAGATTTGAGGAGTTCCCACGTGGCACAGCGGGTTCAGCATCTGGCGTTGTCACTACTGTGACAAGGGTTCCATCTCTAGCCGAGGAACTTCCACATGCTTTTGGGTGTGGCCAAAACGATGATTTGGAATAAGGAAGGCTCAGCTATTGAGCCCATCAACTTACAACCACCGCCCCCCTCCACCAAGGGGGATGATGAGAGGGCCAGGAGAAGAGAGGAACAGTAGAGGCTTCAGAAAAGAGCAGAGAAGTTGGGGAGTCTCCGGGAGGAGCCTGTGTCCCAGTCCCCACTGGCCCTGGCTGAGGTGTAGAAATGAAAAGGGAGAGACTGCCCTGCTCACATCCCCGAAGCCGGGGCTGTGCCTGTGCGCTGGGGCCAAGGTCAGGAGTGTCCTCAAGGATGGTGGCCACTGGGGCCAAGGTCAGGAGTGTCCTCAAGGATGGTGGCCACTGGGGCCAAGGTCAGGAGTGTCCTCAAGGATGGTGGCCACTGGGGCCAAGGTCAGGAGTGTCCTCAAGGATGGTGGCCACTGGGGCCAAGGTCAGGAGTGTCCTCAAGGATGGTGGCCACAGGGAGCCCAAGAGTGGTCTGAGGGGCTTCACAGAGTCCCTGGGCATCAGGAGAAATCGGAGTACAGGAGGAGGGTTCCCCCGACCACCAAGAGTTGTGTGATCTTGGCATTAAGTGGCTGCAGTGACCCTGCTCTCTAGGTGGGGAGGGCCAAGATACAGCTGAAGGGACCAAGCGGACTTTCCATAGGTGCCGGCAGGGGTTGGATGCCTCTGCCCCCGGAAAATCATCTCGCCTTTGTGGAGTGCTCACAGCATGACCCAGCATGTGGATGAGTCTCATTTAAGTCTCTCAAAACCCTGTGAGATAGTAATAGTCCCATTTTACAGATGAGTGAATTGAGGTGCAAAGAAGGGAAGACACGCACTCAAGAACACAGCACAGAAATGGCAGGGCAGATATTTTTACTTGTTTTTGTAAAATCAATTTTATTGGAGTTCTTGCTGCAGCTCAGCAGGTTAAGAATTCGATCCCTGGCCTTGCTCAGTGGGTTAAGGACCTGGCATTGCTATGAGCTGTGGTGTGGGTCACAGATGTGGCTCGGATCTCGAGTTACTATGGCTGTGGTGTAGGCTTGCAACTGTAGCTCTGACTGGATCCCTGGAACTTCCATATGCTGCAGGTGTAGCCCTAAAAAAAAAAAATGAAATCAATTTTATTAAAATATATCTACCTACAATAAAAGTATATGTTTTGAGTGCACAGTTCAATGAGTTTATTTATTTATTTTTGGCCAAACCTAGGCACGTGGAAGTCCCAGGGCCAGGGATCAAACCTACACCGCAGTTTTGACCTGCTGCAGCAACACCAGGTCCTTAACACACTGTGCCACAAGGGAACTCCAGAACTCTCATATCTTAAAAAGTCTTTATTTTGTCTACATATTTGAAAAATATTTTTGCTGGGTATAGAATTCTACTATGTTGATGGTTTCTTTTTCCTTTCACCACTTTAAAGATATTGCTTCACTGTCTTCTTGCTTGCATTGTTATCAATAAGAAATTTATTGTCATCCTTATCAGTATTTCTCTATATGTAACACATCCATTTTTTTTTCTGACTGCTTCTAAGATTTTCTTTTTAACCACTGATCCTGAACAATTTGATTACAATGGGCTTTGGGTTTTTTTTCGGGTTTCTTTTGCTTGAGGTAAGTTGATCTTAGATTTGTAGGTGTATAGTTTACATCAAATTTAGAAAATCTTTAAGTATTTTTTCTCTAAATATTTTTGTCCTACCTCTCCTCATTCAGGGACTCCAATTACACATACACTAGGCCACTTAAGGTCCCCCAGCTTACTAATGCACTTTTCAATTTTTTATTCTTTTTCTCACAGTTTGTTTCATTTTGAATAGTTTCTTCTATTTCCAAGTTCATTAATCTGCTGTTAATCCCTTTCAGTATATTTTTCATCTCAGACATTGTAGCTTCCAACCTAGAAGTTTGATTTGGGAATTTTTATATCTCTCATGTCTTAACTTAGTTTTTTGAACATACAGAATACAGTTATGATAATTTTTAAAGGGCCCTTATCTGCCAATTCTAACATCTGTTAGTCTGGCTCAGTTTTGATTGATTGATTTTTCTTTTCATTATTGAGTCATATTTTCCTACATTTTTTTCATGTTTATAACATTTTGTTGGATGCCAGGGCATTATGAATTTTACTTTTTTGAGTACTAGGCTTTTTTTTTTTTTTTGCTTTTTAGGGCTGCAACTTGCAGCATATGGAAGTTCCCAGGCTAAGAGTGGAACTGGAGCTGTAGCTACCGACCTACACCACAGCCACAAAACGTGGGATCCCAGCCCCATCTGTAAACTACACCACAGCTCACGGCAATGCAGGATCCTTAACCCACTGAACAAGACCAGGAATCGAACCCGCTTCCTCATGGGTACTAGTGGGTTTGTTACTCCTGAGCCATGATGGGGATTTTTCTTGGTAGGAACATACTATCTTTGGCCTGTGAATGTCAGTTAGGTCAATTGTGTTCTTCAGAGCTTCTCTATACTCACTGATAGTCTCTGCACTTGTTCTATCAATTACTGAGAGGAATGCAGAATTGCACATTTTTCCATTTCTCCTTTCAGTTCTGTTAGTTTTTGCTTCGTGCATCTAGAAACGCTTATTGAGTGGATACAGTTAGGATTTTTATGTTCTCTTGAAATAAACCTTCTGAAATTATAAAAGGTCTCTGCAAAGGCAATATTCCTATATTCCTGGTACTATTTCTTGCAGCAATGAGAGCTGTGGTGCTCGACCACCAGGTCAAATGACCAACACAGAGATGCCCTCCTTCCCTTCTGTCTCCACCTTAGAGGTAAGTCTACATCTCAGAAATTACTGAGATTGGAGTTCCCATCGTGGCGCAGCGGAAATGAATCCAACTAGGAACCATGAGGTTGTGGGTTCGCTCCCTCGCTTCGCTCAGTGGGTTAAGGATCCGGCGTTGCCGTGAGCTGTGGTATAGGTCACAGACGCGGCTCTAATCCCGCGTTGCTGTGGCTGTGGTGCAGCCCAGCAGCTGTCGCTCCAATTCGACCCCTAGCCTGGGAACCTCCATATGCCTCGGGTGCGACCCTAAAAAGACCAAAAAAAAAAAAAATTACTGAGATGAGGTACTCACCCCATACATGATGAATCTCAAAACAGATGAAGCTGAAAATGGAAAAGATTAAGGTTCTCTGACTTCACTGCAGTGACGTGACACCTGCGTGGATGGATGCTCTTTATTTTATTTTTTTTCTTTGTCTTTTCTAGGTCCGCACTCGTGGCATGTGGAGGTTCCCAGGCCAGGGGTCTAATCGGAGCTGTAGCCGCTGACCTACACCACAGCCACAGCCACATGGGATCCGAGCCGTGTCTGCGACCTACACCACAGCTCACAGCAACACCGGATCCTTAACCCACTAAGTAAGGCCAGGGATCGAACCCGCAACCTTATGTCCTAGTTGGATTCTTTAACCACTAAGCCATGACGGGAACTCCTCGCAAATAAATTTTATTGAATCAAAGACTGCAGGTTTATCTTGTGATGTCATGGGGCTTTGGCACTGCCGAGATCTTCTGAGGTTCAGTAACCTCTTACTTGGCAAACATTTTAAAGGGCTTTAGCACCTGTTGCCGGAAGACGATACAAGGAAATAGGAATTTCCATGCAGTTTTCTGTGGAATGAGATATATTACTTAAAAAGAAACACTTAGAGGAGTTCCCTTCGTGGCTCAGTGGTTAACGAATCCGACTAAGAACCATGAGGTTGCAGGTTCGATCCCTGGCCTTGCTCAGTGGGTTAAGGATCCGGCGTTGCCGTGAGCTGTGGTGTACGGTGCAGAGGCGGCTCGGATCCCGCGTTGCTGTGGCGAAGGCCGGCGGCTAGAGCTCCTGTTAGACCCCTAGCCTGGGAACCTCCATATGCCGCGGGTGCGGCTCTACATAAAGGCAAAAAGACAAAAAAAAAAAAAAAAAAAAAAGAAAGAAAGAAAGAAACAGTTAGATAATATTTAGCAAAATAGAAAATTCTGTATCTTCCAACCCAGCGATCCCTCATGGGACTCCATCCCTTAGATCCCAGGAGAGAGTTATTGTAGCAATACCCGTGTTGGTATACAGTGGAGACCAAAGCTAAGACCCATAGGCAGCTGAATTCCACTTGTAGAATATTATAGCCATTAAAAAAGAGTGAGCTATGGAGTTCCTGTCATGGTTCAGTAGTATCAAATCTGACTAGTATCCATGAGGACGCAGGTTTGATCCCTGGCCTTGTCCAGTGGGTTGAGACTCTGGTGTTGCCATGAGCTGTGGGCTAAGTCCCAGACTCGGCTTGGTTCCTGCATTGCTGTGGCTGTGACTGTGGCATAGGCTGGATGCTATAGCTCTGACTTGACCCCTGGCCTGGGAACCTCCATATGCTGAGGGTGTGGTCCTTAAAAAAAAAAAAGGAGCGAGCTAGAACTGTAACAGTTGACCTGAAGAGAGTCCCCATTATATTGCTGAGAAAGGAAAAGTGCATTTGGTGCCAGCACTTATAGTGACTAAAAAAACAAACGAAAACCACATCCTGTGTCTGTACATTTGCACACATTCACAATTATATATAGGTTTATTCTTTTGTTTTGTTTTTACTTTTTAGGGCCACACTTGCAGCATATGGAGGTTCCCAGGCTAGGAGTCTAATCGGAGCTACAGCTGTCAGCCTTCGCTGCAGCCACAGCAACCTGGGATCTGAGCCGCGTCTGTGACCTACACCACAACTCACGGC
The DNA here is from genome assembly GCA_004024745.2 of Catagonus wagneri. Taxonomy (NCBI): domain Eukaryota; kingdom Metazoa; phylum Chordata; class Mammalia; order Artiodactyla; family Tayassuidae; genus Catagonus; species Catagonus wagneri. The sequence goes on along the minus strand of PVHT021183668.1, from coordinate 3,386,732 downwards.
CATGCCAGATCCTTAACCCACTGAGCAAGGCCAGGGATCCCGCGTTGCTGTGGCTGTGGTGAAGGCTGGCAGCTACAGCTCCTGTTAGACCCCTAGCCTGGGAACCTCCATATGCCGCGGGTGCAGCTCTACATAAAAGCCAAAAAAAAAAAAAAAAAAAGAGTTTGAAGACCGCCCTTCAGCTGATTTGAATACACACCTTACTGAGGAGCTACTACTCCCAGAAAGGAAGAGGCAGGCCCTTCCGATCTCCACGCCCCTTGGATGTAAAACTGTGGCCCACCAGCAGAGCTTCTTTGCCTGCACACTTGTACTTCTAACAAGCGTCCTATCCTAATGAGGCAGAATATTAACTCGGGTAGTCAGTGTAGGAGCATGGGCTTCGATGCATTCTTTGATATAGCCTTTGATTAACATTTATGGTTTAAGGGCTCCAGAGAATAACTCCCCACAGGCCTTCCCCCAAACAGACCATAATCTCTAACCCACTCCTCAACTGATAGAAAAGGAATGAGAGAAATGGTGACCTAGTCCAAGGGAAGAGAAGGACAAAGAAGTCATCAAAGTTATGGGGACATTTCCACCCTTAAGACCCTATTGGACAAGGATAATATAGGTAATTGAACAAGGCCAATGGGAGAAAACCACATCTTTCTGGACCCCACGTTGGTACCCCCTCCATCTTTAGGGAATAAAAACCCCCATAGGACAATAGAAAAGGGGGGCTCTTCTCCCCCCTCCCAGCAGCCCTGGGAGCTATTTGCTTTTCTTTAATAAAGACTTTTCTTGCTTTCTGCCTGCGTGTTTGCTGAGTTCATTCTTCGACTGCTGTGAACAAGAACCCAGATTCCAGTATCATCTTTCCGGTATCACTAATAAATCTGTCTCTTGCCTATCACTTTGTCTCTCGCTGAATTCCTTCTGTGCAGAGGCATACAGAACCTCAGGCTTGGTAAGTCCAGACACAAGGTGTGTAACTCGAATTTAAAACCATGGGTTTAGGGAGCTCCTGCCATGGCTCCGGGGTTGACGAGCCCGGCTAGTATCCATGAGGACACAGGTTCGACCCCCGGCCTCAGCCTTGCTCAGTGGGTTAAGGATCCGGCGTTGCCATGGGTTGTGGCGTAGGCCGGTGGCTACAGCTTGGATTAGATCCCTAGCCTGGGAACCTCCATATGCCATGGGTGCAGACCTAAAACGACAAAAGGCAAAAGAAAAAAAATTTCACATAAACTTTAAGATGACCCATCGCTCCTAGACGATTCCCGACCACACCTCCTGTCTCTCAGCTGAGGGCAGGCCTGCGTTCCTCGGCTCCTTGCCCCACTGGCCCTGGGTTTTCCTGGAGCAGGGCTGACTTGGGGTGGGACAGCGGGTTGGAAGGAAGGGCCTGAATTGAAATGGTGTCTCTGTTAATGCTTGGCTCTGTGGCTTGGTGGAGTCCCTAAATTTCTGAGCCTTTATGGTTCATCTGTCAAATGGGTACAATACCAGCCCGCCCACAGGGCGACTGTGGGGTTAGATGCATTCCTCAAATGTCCACTGAGAGCCTCTTCCGTGCGGGCACCATGCTGGTGCTGGAAAAATTGGGATGGATGATTCAGAAACAGCCCCTGGTGCCATGGGACCTGGGCTTGAGGAAGCCCGGAGAGAAGCAGATGTCATTGGATGACAAGCAACCGGGGCTGTGAGGCCCAGAGGCCTTCCTGGAGGAAGAGGTACCTGAGTTGCGAAAGCCTTGATGAGGCAGACAGGAAGAGAAGTGAGGGGCCAGAGAGAGAGCTTAACGGAGAAAAGGAACGCATCCGGGGCTTGGTTTGAAAGGCATCAGTCCTTGCCTGTCTCCTGTCTCTAGGGGGTGCCTCTCTCTCCCCCCACAACCTTCTCGCTCCCTCTGTCTCCTTGTCTCCCCTCCCCACAGATGATCCTGCCAAAACCATGTTATTGTGTGTTTTTCACAGTACTTTACATGCTTTTTTAAATGACTGAACATGAACACTGAATAGGCTTGCACTAAAAGTTTTGGAGGTTTCTGTAAAAACCCAAGATGTGATATAATTGAAACATTTATTATTATGAACCAATATATCACAAGGCTATACACCTCACTGACACACAGAAATGATCTTTACCTGATTCAGACATCTGATGACAGAAAAGACTAAAAAAAGGGAAGGAGGAGTTCCCATTGTGGCTCAGCCGCTAAGGACTTGATATTGCCTCCATGAGGATGCGGGTTTGAACCCTGGCCTTGCTCAGTGGGTTAAGGATCTGAGTTAAGCTACTGTGTAGGTTGCAGATTTGGCTCAGATCCAGTGTTGCCGTGGTTGTGGCAAAGTCCTCAGCTGCAGCTCAGATTTGACCCCTGGCCTGGGAACTTCCATATGCCATAGGTTCTGCCAACAAAAGGAAAAAAAAGAAAGGAAATTAAGTGCCAATTAAGGAGTGTCCCGATGGGATTGGCGGCATCTCGGGAGTGCTGGGACACGGGTTCGATTCCCAGCCCAGCACAGTGGTTTAAGGATCCAGCATTGCCACAGCTCTGGCTTAGGTCGCATCTGCGGCTTCGATCTGATCCCTGGGTCAGAAGTTCGATGTGCTGCAGGGTGGTCCAAAAAAAAAAAAAAAGACCAATTAAAAGCCAGTGATTGAGAAATAATATTAGATATATCTAATATTTAGAAATTACAGTCTTAAAAAAATGAAAACATAAAACATACAAAACATTCATTACTCTATCTGATAGTCTTGATAATTGTTTCACAGTAAATATTCCAGACGTAAAAACCTTTCTTTCAGAGTTCCCTTCGTAGCTCAGTAGTTAACGAATCCGACTAGGGTCCATGAGGATGAGGTTTCGATCCCTGGCCTCGCTCAGTGGGTTAAGGATCCAGCATTACAGTGAGCTGTAGTGTAGGTCGCAGATGCGACTTGGATCTGGCGTTGCTCTGGCTGTTGTGTAGGCCGGCAGCTACAGCTCCGGTTCAGCCCCTAACCTGGGAACCTCCATATGCCATGGGTGCGGCCCTTAAAAAAAGACCAAAAAAGAACCAAAAAAACCCTTTCTTTCATTTTGCATTGACCTTGGTTCAAATTGCTGAAAGGACATCCACATGCATATTCGGTTTGGGTGGACACGCTCTTCTGCCTAAGCTCAGTTTATTTTCTCAGTGAGGAAAATATTTTATCTGCTAGTCCTGATTTTGGTTTTGCTGTTGAAATCAATGCTGTTAATTCAGATTGCAGATCAGCTTCTGGTTTCCTGTTGGAGTATATCATTACACTCACATTTTTTTTTTGTTTGTTTCATTTCTTCTCTTAAAGTAGTCATAAAAAACTACAGTCTACAGTGAATACTTAAATGCTGGAATACTCCAGTGAACGTTATTGGGTAGTATTTGAATAATGCAACATTTGGATCTTCTAGTAAGATTAGCAGTACTACACGGAATCCCTTGGTGAAATGACCAATTTATGTACCTATTTTACTTCCAAAGGTGCTATGCTTGAACACCATTCACAAGATTTGTACCAAGAACACTAGCATATGATCCCTGGCCTTGCTCAGGGGGTTAAGGATCTGGCGTTGCCGTGAGCTGTGGTGTAGTTCGCAGATGTGGCTTGAATCCCTTGTTGCTGTGGCTGTGGCATAGGTCAGCAGCTATAGCTCCATTTCAACCCCTAGCCTTGGGACTTCCATATGCCAGGAGTGCGGCCCTTAAAATAAAAAGAAAAAATGCTAGCGCATATAAACTTATTAACTTTGGATTAACTCTGGAGCTCCCATTGTGACTCAGTGGGTTAAGAACTTGACATAGCATCTGTGAGGATGCGAGTTTGATCCCTGGCCTTACTCAATCGGTTAAGGATCCAGCATTGCCACAAGCTGTTGGAGTAGGCCAGCAGCTGCAGCTCTAACTCAACCCCTAGCCTGGGAACTTCCACATGCCGCCGGTGAGGCCCCCAAACTAAAATAAGTATATAAATAAAAATTAAACTTATTAACTGTAACTTTGGTTGCCAGAATGACTCACTGATGTGGCCTATCCATGCAATGGAATAGTCCTCAAAAAGGAATGATATTCTGATGCACGCACAACAGGGGCAAATCTTAAAAACATTATTCTAAATAAAATAAGCCATATTGCATGATCCCATTTATACGAGTTACCTAGAAGAGTGAAATTCTAAGAGAAAGTAGAATACCAGGGGCTGGGGAAGGGGGGGGGCGGAAGTGGGGAGTTAGTGTTTAATGGATACAGAGTTTATGTTGAGGATGATGAAAAGATTCTAGAGGAATTCCCATCGTGGTGCAGCAGAAACGAACCCGATTAGGAACCATGAGGTTGTGGGTTCAATCTCTGGCCTCACTCAGTGGGTTAAGGATCCGGTGTTGCCGTGAGCGGTGGTGTAGGTCACAGACGCCGCTCGGATCTGGCGTTGCTGTGGCTGTGGTGTAGGCCGGCGGCTGCAGCTCCGATTCAATCCCTAGCCAGGGAACCTCCACATGGTGTGGGTGTGGCCCTAAAACGACAAAAAGGCAGAAAAAATAGGAAAAAAGAAAAGATTCTAGAGGTGGATGACAACAATATCAGTGTATTTAATGCCACAAAAACTGTACACTCAAAAATGGTTAAAATGGAGTTCCCAGGTGTCTCAGTGGGTTAAGGATCTGGCATTGTCAATGCTGTAGCTCTGGCTACTGCTCTGGGGCAGGTTCAATCCCTGGCCCGGGAACTTCTGTATGCCATAAGCATGGCCAAAAAAAAAAAAAATTAAAACAGTAAATTTTATGTTATATATATCTTATCATAGCTTTTTTTTTTCTTTAAGAATGACTCACTGTTATCAGACAGGGCCACACTACAAAGATGAAAACTGCAAGAAGCCAGACTGATTGTATCATGATGACTTCTCGCCTACATAGTTCTATTTCTGCTTTTGCTTTTAACCTGACATCTGTGAGTTCTTTTGAAGAATTGGAATACTTTTATTCCTGAATTTATTTTTTTGGCCACACCCATGGCATATGGAAGTTCCCCAGGCCAGGGATCGAATCTTAGCCACAGCTGTGACCTACACCACAGCTGTGGCCATGCCAGATCCTTAACCCACTGTGTCATAGCGGGAACTCCCCTGATTTTTTTAAAGTGATTTTTTTTCCAGGATGAAGTCCAGCCATGGAATCTGTGAGGCCCCTTGTTCAAAAATTGTTAAGAATTTCCAGGACGTCAACAACAGAGCATTAAACCTTCTAAGCTCTGGGTCCTGTGTAATTGCAACAGTCTTACACCCATGAAATAGGTCCTGTTCAAAATTCAGCATAACACAAATTTCCTGAGAAATGCCAAGAAGGAATTCCTGCCCCGAAACAGGAGGTGGGAAAGCAGAAACATGTGGCCCAGTGGCTGCAGCAGGCATCCAGGCACCCTAAGGGGAATCCCCTTGAAAACAAAGCCAAGACACTGAGTTGGTGGCAGGGAGAGAGGAAAGAGTCCTCACAGCTGATGGCGCCACCTCTGACCACGGAGCCAACCAGCCTTGGAGCTGCTCACCTCTAGGGAGGTGAAAACTCCAGTTTATTTGACTATTCTTGTCTTTTTTTTTTCTGGCTTTTGTCTTTTCAGGGCCTCATCTGCAACATATGGAGGTTCCCAGGCTAGGGGTCTAATCAGAGCTGTTGCTGCCGGCCTATGCCAGAGCAACGCCAGATCCAAGCCATGTCTGCAACCTATACCACGGCTCATGGCAACACTGGATCCTTAAACCACTGAGCGAGGCCAAGGATCGAACCTGCAACCTCATGGTTCCTAGTCAGATTTGTTTCCCTTGAGCCACGATGGAAACTCCTGACAAGCTTATTCTTGGTTTTCTGTTATTTAAGCCAAGAACGTCCAACTGATGCATGTCTTAAAGATGCCTGTCCTCATCCTTGTAGCCCACTCTGGTTCCCCTTCAATCCCTATCCTTTTAAAAAACAATAAAAAAACCCTCACAATTAAATTTTTTCTCTTTCATTTAAACTTCTCTTTTAAAAAAATTAATGGCTCAATTTATTAAAATTAGAAATATAAAACCCTGGTTCAGTTTACAATATTAATCACTTTCTTATTTTCCTTATAAACATAGAAAAGTCTAATAATCATTACTAAGGAGCTTGTATTAATTTTCAAATTATTTACAAATTTAATTAAATGCTTTAATTATTTCAAATTGAATTTTAAATTGAATTTAGTCAACTTTCACTTTAAGTATTTCAGTATCTGATTTACAGGGAGACCTCTCTGAAATGTTTAGGAATATTTGCAAACCCAGTAAGTTGATAAACTTCTCTACCCTTTCATGCAAACTCACTCTCCTAAAGAACAGGTTATCTGTGCTGCTTCCATTTCCTCAACCCCCACAGTCTGGTTCTCTCCCACCTCCAGCTCTGTGAAGAGTGCCCCCTGAAGTCTGGGATGACCACCCAACTAGTCAACCCAGCCAGCACCTTCCTGTCCCTGCTGCCATCCTGCAGCCTAGGATCCTTTGCCAAGCAGCTTGTACCCCACTTTGAATTCAGCCAGCATTTCAATGGAATTCAGCACAACCATTGAAGGGCATGGAAGTCCATGTTTCTTTCTTCTGAAGAGACAATGAATTCTTGGAATAGAGGTTCTCCTCCTGCAGGATCCGAGATCTGGGACCCAGGCAGGCTGCTGGCCCCTTCCTGCTTGTCCCTGCCAGGCCCTTCTTTTTCACCACATTTTTGGGCCCATCTTAGTTTCCAGCCATCTTCATTCCTTGCTTCCATAGCAGCAAGAACTTTGTGGCTACACTCAGCTGCTACTCATGTCACGTGTGCAACAGTATCATTCCCTCAGGCATCTTTTAAAACTTTAACCAGGAGTTCCCATGGTGGAGCAGTGGTTAACAAATCCGACTAGGAACCATGAGGTTGCAGGTTCGATCCCTGGCCTTGCTCAGTGGGTTAATGATCCAGCGTTGCCATGAACTGTGGTGTAAGTCGCAGACACGGCTGGGATCCTGCGTTGCTGTGGCTGCAGTGTAGGCCGGCGGCTACAGCTTCGATTAGACCCCTAGCCTGGGAACCTCCACATGCCATGAGTGCGGCCCTAAAACGACAAAAAGGCAAAACAAAACGAACAAACAAATAAAAAAACAACTTTAATCAGATACATTATTTTCTGGCTCCCTGTTGCACTTTAAACAAAACCTGACTTCCTTAAAAAGTGCCATAAATGGCCAGGATTGGGCCTGCCAGCTCTCAGATTCCTATACCATCATTCCTGCTTCCTGCCCCCCAACACTGGCTTCTCTTTCCTGGGGGACACCGAACCACATGTCTACTCTCACCCCTGCCCGTGGGCCCTGGTTTGTCTAAACCAACAGAGTTCCATCCCCCTGGCCACAGGGCCTGGTTGATGCCCTAGAATGGTTCAATCCGAGGGAAGCGCAGGACTCTCCCTCCACAGCCGGAGAAGATATTTTCTCCTTAGACCTGGCCTCAGACACATGCAGGCTCTCGAGCGGTGGGCAGCTGTCCTGCCACTGTAAGAGGAGTCCACCATGAGGAGTTCCCTGGTTGCCTAGTGGTTAAGGACTCAGCATTGTCACTGCCGTGGCTCAGGTTACTGTGGTGACATAGATTCGATCCCTTGCCCGGGAACTTCTGCATGCTGTGGGCATGGCCAAAAAAAGGAAGAGCCCACCATAAGCAGGAGGAAATTAACCCTGAAGAGGCCAGACTAGGAAGGCAGAACTTGGATCGTCCATGATTTTGTCAAGCCCCCAGGTGAATCCTTCCAAAGCCCGCATGCCTTTGGGCCACGCACATGGAGATGTTCTCTCTGGAAGCAGCTGGAGAGGGGCCCTGTGTGACTCTCTGGGGTAAGAATCCTGAGTGACAGCCTTTAGAGGGGCCCAAGCTGACCAGCTTCCCACTCAGTCACACTGTTTTATCATCATCTCAGCATTTACCACTGTCCAAAGGGATTCTTTGTGCTTCGCTTTGCTAACAGTTCCTGTCTGACTCATTAGAGTAGGGGCCTCATCTGTTTTCACTCAAGTTGCTCCCACAGGGGGTGCATAGAGTTGGTAGTCGATTAATACTGTTGAATGACTGATGCCCCTTTGCTCTGTTCGCCAGCTGTTTCTTTCCTCCTTTTCTCTTTTTGCTCTTGCTGTTTCACCACCCGATATGGCTCCAACCCGTTTCTCTGGCCAACACCTTCTCATTCTCTAAACTGCGGGTCAGATATCAGATGCTCGGAGACCCCTGACTGGACCCCCACCTGGACCCCCACCTGGAGCTGTCTCCTCTGAACCCTGGGTTTCCCTCCCATCTTACAAGATGGATCATTCTCTGCAGCGAATGTCACTTCACCCTCTGGCTTCCCAGTGCCACCATGTATTTCATCTATTTGACAGTTTCTAACTGAACTACAAATCAGGCCCCATGGAAACTGGGAAAACAGCACTGGAAAAACCATACAACTCCTGCATTCATGGATCTTACGTTCTAGTGAGGGAAAGACAACAACATGTGAATAAGGAAAATAAACGACATCTGGGGATTAATGCTATAAAGCGGAGGAGGGAGATGAAGTGGGGGGCACATTTAACTTGGAGGTTAGAGGTGGCCTCATGGGGAAGGTGACATTTGATCAAAGACTTGAACAAGATGAGGCAGAAAGCCAAGTGGATAAATGAAGAGAAAATGCTGCAGGAAGGAAACAGCACAGGACCAGAGGGAGGAATATACCTGCTATGTTCCAGAAACCCTGGGAGGTCAGTGCAGCTAGAGTGAAGTGAATGGGGTGAGAGAAAAGCTGAAGGGCTGAATGGGAGAAGAGCAGAAGTCTTGGTGACTTCAAGGTTTTTGGCCTGAGAAACTGAGTGGAGGAAGTCATCAGTGATGGACAAGAAGGCGAGAGGAGCAGCTGGGAAGGCAGATCTGGAGTTCGGTTAGGGACATGCTCTCCAGACATCCAAATGGAGATGCTGAGTGGGCAGTGAGAGTCGAGAGAGATCTGGGCTGAAGATACAAATGTGAGAAACCTCAGAAACCCGGGAGCGGCCTTAAAAAGCAAAAAAAAGAAACAAACCCATTCTTAGTACATTTGCTGTAGGAAAGCGAGCAGAGGGTTGGATCTGGCCAGTTTGCCTACCTGTCCTTCACCTGGTGCTTTTTTTCTTTTTGAGGCGACTTTCTCAAAACGCTTATCATTATTTAATAGACTTGATAAATTACTTTTTAAATCTATTAACCATTTGTTATCTAGGCCCCTCTTTTCCCTCCCAACGTCCAAGAACGTAAGCTACAGAAAGAGGGAATTCTTTATTCACTTATGTATTCCAGGCTCCTAGCACAGTGCCTGGTACACGTTAGGTGATTTACTATACATCTGTTGAATGTATGCATGAATAATACTGTATTACTCTTAGCAATTAATATACAAAACAACCTAATCTGCAGTATTTGTATATTAGCAACTTAACAGACAAAACAACAAACCTACAAAGCTTCCGTGAGTCCCCAACCTCAAGGCGCTAAATCCACAAACTACTTGGCGACGATTTGAAGTCCTTCAAGTCCCACCCACTCCTCCAGCCTCCCAAACCTTCAAGACCCGCCCCAACCCCGGCCGAGCACGCGCAGTTCACTCCCCGCGACGCATTCTGCGGCCACTAGGAGACGCCCAAACCCGGCCGCCCGCGAAGCAAACAGCAGTCCCACGTGACCGGCGTCGCACCCGGTGAGCGTCACGTGACGGACTCAGTTTTCCTCCAATCGTTGTGCACTTTGTGGCGATTCCACCCAGGACCTGGTCTGAGACTTACAGTACCCTATTCCCCCGCCAGCCAAACGGGCCCGCTCCATCAGCAAGCTGGGCAGCGGGGTTTCTCCAGGGTCCTCTCCTAAAGCCGCTTTGGAGAGACCTGGGCCTACAAAGTGCTCAGTCACGGAAGTTACGTCTCCCAGAGGGGCCGGAAGTGGCAGTGGAGGGAGGGAAGATGGCGGAGGTGGTGAGTCCGGTGCCCGGGGCGGGGCGGAGGGAGCCAGGGGAGGTGGGTAGAGCCCGAGGCCCCCCAGTAGCCGACCCTGGCGCCGCGCTGTCTCCCCAGGGGGAGATAATCGAGGGCTGCCGCCTGCCTGTGCTGCGGCGGAACCAGGACAACGAAGATGAGTGGCGTGAGTGACGTCGGGGGGCGGGGCTAAGGAACCTGAGGGCGAGGGGCGGGGGGAGTCAACCGAACCCCAGGGAGGGGGAGGGGCCTCTAGAATCCTGGGGCGGGCGGAGAGCAGATATTCAGGAGGGGCGTGGCTTTTAGCCGCTGGAGATGGACAGGGCGGGGCTTGGAGAAGGGATGACACATGGTGACTAATGGGGGCTTGGGCGAGAGCTTCCAAGTGCCGGGGCTTAGGAATCGGGCCTGGGGGTGGAGTTCAGGTTGTAGGAGGGCGGAGCCTCATGGCCTGGCCCCTCTAAGGCCTTTCCCTGTGCTGTGCCCACAGCCCTGGCCGAGATCCTGAGCGTGAAGGACATCAGTGGCCGAAAGCTTTTCTACGTCCATTATATTGACTGTGAGTTCTGGGCCGGGATGAGGTGGGGCTGCAGGGTTGGGGGAGCAGCCTCTGGCACTCCTTCCTGAGCCATCCCCACTGCTGCAGTCAACAAACGCCTGGATGAATGGGTGACTCACGAGCGGCTGGACCTAAAGAAGATCCAGTTCCCCAAGAAAGAGGCCAAGACCCCCACCAAGAACGGACTTCCTGGGTCCCGCCCCGGCTCTCCAGAGAGAGAGGTGGTGAGTAGGTCCCCTGCTTCACCTTTTCTCTCCTGCCTCCTCCTTCTCTCATCTCTTGGCCTCAGTGGCTCCCGGCTGGGCAGGAGTCTCTGCCCTACCACCCTGGCTTCAGCTCGCAAAGGATGGGGAGCAAATTGCTCCAGAGTAGCTTCCAGAGTCCAGTGTCCTTGAGAGGGCCGAGGGCGGGGTTTGATCATTCCATGCTGAGGGCCCCTACTCCCCTTCCCCATCCCACTGCCATCCCCACCCCAGAGGAAGACCCTGGACCTATCTCTACAGCCGGCCTCCGCCCAGGCCAGCGGGAAGACCTTGCCAATCCCGGTCCAGATCACACTCCGCTTCAACCTGCCCAAGGAGCGGGAGGCCATTCCCGGTGGCGAGCCCGACCAGCCGCTCTCCTCCAGCTCCTGCCTGCAGCCCAACCACCGCTCAACGGTACCCTCAGCAATTCCAGGGACCTTGCTTGCCTCTCAGGTCCCACCTTCTCTACCTTCTGACCCACCTTTCTTGGTTTCTCTCTGCAGAAACGGAAGGTGGAGGTGGTTTCACCAGCAACTCCAGTGCCCAGCGAGACAGCCCCAGCCTCAGTTTTTCCCCAGGTGAGTCCCCCAAACCACCCCTTTTTCCCTTCCCACCTTCTACTTTCTGGTAGCCCCTTTCAGGCACATCTAACAGCCACTCCATTCTCTACCGTCTCACCTGCAGAATGGATCAGCCCGTAGGGCAGTGGCAGCTCAGCCAGGGCGGAAGCGAAAATCGAATTGCTTGGGCACTGACGAGGTGGGTCTGGGGAAGAGGGAAGTGGGAAAAGGAGGGGACACAGAGTTCCCTAGGGGTCAGGCGGTCAGGAATTGTTGCGCGTTCACTGCTGCGGCCCTGGGTTCAGCCCCTAGTTTGAAAACTGAAATTCGCACATCAAGCCACTGTACACTGTAGCCAAAAAAAGAAAAAAACAGGAGTGGAGTGGATGTAGGCAGGACAGAGTTTAGTGACTAGTTTGAAGATGGGCGAGGTGTGCTGGGCTGAGGCGGTGTTGGCATTAGGAGTGAGGCAGAACTGGTTCAGTCAAGCACTGGGTGATCTTTTCCAGTTTGCGGTGAAAATTGTCCAAGTCTTGTTTTCTTTAACTGGAAAGTGGGGATTATAGTATCTTCCCCAATAGGAAACACGCGGGAGGGGTGTGAGCCGGTGAGCGTCCTGCTTGAGTCGTCTTCTGTAACCCGGTGTCTTCCCTTGGCCCCGGGCAGGACTCCCAGGACAGCTCAGACGGAATACCCTCGGCCCCTCGCATGACTGGGAGCCTGGTGTCTGACCGCAGCCACGACGACATTGTCACCCGGATGAAGAACATCGAGTGCATCGAGCTGGGCCGGCACCGCCTCAAGCCGTGGTACTTCTCCCCGTACCCACAGGAGCTCACCACCTTGCCCGTCCTCTACCTCTGCGAGTTCTGCCTCAAGTATGGCCGAAGCCTCAAGTGTCTGCAGCGTCACTTGGTAGGAGGGGTCCCAGGAGGCTGCCTTCCTAGCACCCCCCCACCCTGCCCCTGCCCCTGATTCTCCTCTCTTTCTCAGACCAAGTGTGACCTGCGACATCCTCCAGGCAATGAGATTTACCGAAAGGGCACCATTTCCTTCTTTGAGATCGATGGTCGTAAGAACAAGGTCAGTGGCCGCGGGGCAGTGGGGAGTCTTGGGCTCAGGGAGTTAAGTGAGTGGCTTTTCCAGCTCAGGGAAACACTGAGCATTCTGGCTACCAGATCTGTTCACCCATTTATCCATTTAGGGCAGGTGCTGGGAGATACAACATGACCAACAATTAGACACGATCTTGGCGAGGGCTCACAGGGGAAGGCAGACATGCTAGGGGCCTCTTAGATCCCAGTGTGATATTATGTGTCATGAAACAAAATGCGTGTTATCAGGATCCAGAGGAGGTGACCTTTGAGCCTGGGTCGGGTGGGCACAGGAATCCCAGGCAGTGGGCTCTGAAGGGGAGGAAGGGGTGGTTCTGCAGCTTCAGTTCCAGACCAGGACAGCAAAGCGAACATCACAGTAAAGCAGTCACACGAATTTTTTTGGTTTTTGAAGGAGCATGTAAAATTTATATTTATACTATGCCATAGTTTATTTAAGGCATACAGGAGTGTCTAGGAAAACAATTAGAGTGCTGACGTTGAGGATCACTGTTCACAGATCCCTGTAACAGTGTGACGAGAGTTTGGAACGTTGAGAGAATTACCAAATAATAGTGATGAGAGTCTGGAACATTGCGAGAATTACCAAAACGTGGTAGAGGAATGTGAAGTGAGCAAATGCTGTTGGAAAAGTGGTGCTTGCTCAATCCAGGGTTGCCACAAATCTCTAACTCAGAAAAAAAAAATTATCTTTGAAATGCGATAAAATGGGATGCGCCGTGCAGAGATGGCATGGAAGGCAAAGATTCAGCCTTCTGGCTGAAGGGCAGACAGGAGGAGGCAAGGCTGGGGAGGAAGTGGGGGACACCACAGGTTTGGGGCTTCTACCTGGCCTTTGTCTGGCTGTGGGGAGGACGAAGGGAGTAACCTGGAGGGACCTTTAGGAGTGAAACTCCGCCGCTGCTGGGCCTAGTGGGCAGGGAGGGAGAGGCAGTCACCTGACTGGCAGAGGGCAGCTCTGGCATGGGTGCTGCGGGAGCTTGGGAGGAAGATGCTGCTTTAAACACAGTTGACTGTATTAAGTGTGGGCTTGAGCATTCAGGTGGCCCTGCCCAGCCAGTGCTTAAGAAGCCATATCTGAGGAGTTCCTGTTGTGACTAGGAGTAATGAACCTAACTAGTATCCATGAGAATGTGGGTTCAATCCCTGGCCCCGTTGCTGTGCACTGTGTTGTAGGTCGTAGACGTGGCTTGGATCTGGTGTGGCTGTGGCTGTGGCGTAGGCCAACAGCCGGTGCTCTGATTCAACCCCTAGCTTGGGAACTTCCATATGCTTGGGTGCAGCCCTAAAAAGACAAAAAATAACAACAAAAACACCGTATGTGAAATGCAGGAATATAGTGAGAATAGAAGTAAATAGAATAGAAGTAAAGTAGTAAGGTTGGGAGTTCCCGTTGTGGCTCAGTGGTTAACGAATCTGACTAGGAACCATGAGGTTGTGGGTTTGATCCCTGGCATCGCTCAGCAGGTTAAGGATCTGGCGTTGCCGTGAGCTGTGGTGTAGGTTGCAGATGCGGCTCGCATCCCGCATTGCTGTGGCTGTTGGCTGGCAGCTACAGCTCCGATTCGACCCCTAGCCTGGGAACCTCCATATGCTGCAGGTGCGGCCCTGAAAAGACAAAAAAATAAAGTAGCAAGGTTATTTATTGTGCTGGGTAGCCTCTAAGGCTGGTTTTGGTTTTGGTTTTGGCCTGTGGTGTGTGAAAGTTCCTAGGCCAGGGATTGAACCCAAACTACAATTGTGACTTGCACCACTTCCTTAACCTGCGGCGTCACAGGGGAACTTCTAAGGCAGTTATTGTGTTAAACTCCAGAATTCCTTGCCCCTGGTGTAGAATAGCTGATTGGTTCTCAGGAGGTGTAACTGTAGGTGGGAGAGCGTAGTGTATTTTGACAGCCAGACTCCTAAGACCATCATACAAGCAACAGTTCCTCTCACAAGCCCTGGTCAGTCTTTACTGGGACACATATGTTTGCTGACCACTGCTGCCTCCAAAGCTAGAGTCAGAGAGACGTGGGGAGCAGGGGCAGTGCCCCCAGCTCACCAGCGAGGCGGTGCTTGGACGTCATCTCAGAGCTGGCACATGGACTCCGGGATGCTGAGAGAGGGCTGTGCACAGGGACGGCCGGATCCACGGACTGGGTCAGGGCCCAGGAAGCCTCGTCACCTGTCAGCCTGGGAGACAGAGAAGCGTGAGGCTGACCCTGACCCCCAAGCCGTGCTCAAGGTGGAGTACCAAGGTGGTGACAGACCTTTTCATTTGCAGAGTTACTCTCAGAACCTGTGTCTTCTGGCCAAGTGTTTCCTCGACCACAAGACCCTGTACTATGACACAGACCCGTTCCTCTTCTACGTCATGACAGAGTATGACTGCAAGGGCTTCCACATCGTGGGCTACTTCTCCAAGGTGCGTGCTCCTCTGGGCTGTGCCTCTGTCCTGTCCTCAGCTGGGTCCCTCCCCTCACGCTCACCTGCCCGTCTTTTCCAGGAAAAGGAATCCACGGAAGACTACAACGTGGCCTGCATCCTGACCCTGCCGCCCTACCAGCGCCGGGGCTATGGCAAGCTGCTGATCGAGTTCAGTGAGTACCCGTGCTGCTGGGGGCGGGACCCGGCAGGCCCAGGCCCCGTCAGTGCCGTGTACACAGACGTGTCCGGCGCTGTGCCTCAGCCCTGTCACCAGGGGAACTGGCCAGAAATAAAAGATGGGACTCTCCCGAGGTTCTCTTTGTTCCGGGTGACTGCCCTGCTCGTCTGGACCAGGTTCCTGGCCCCTCACGGTTCCTTGGCCAAGGTTCTAAGCACCACTCAACTTTTCCCAAGTATTACTCATCTGCCTCTGCCCAGGGCCAGGGCAGAAGCCAAGTGAGCCACTCTTGCTCAACTGTCTGGTTCTGTGCGGTCACACAAGTTCCTGTGGTGCCTTTCCCCACTTGTCCCGAGCCTCCTGGGACAGCAGGTGTCTTGTAAAAGGGCTGTGAACTCAGCAAGCAGCCGTGAGTGCTGACTCACGGGGATCTGGGCTCCGCCCCTCATCACACATGCCTTGTCTCACGCTCATTCCACTCAGCTCACCGTTCACTGAACCCTTGGGATCATCACCAGCCTCTGACCTGGGAGACGGGGAGGAAGCCCTAGCTGTACAGAGACTTGGAGGCTTGGCTTGAGCCCAGTCCTGGTCCGAGGAATTTTATTGGTAGAAAGATGCCATGATGGGGTCACGTTCTCAGGAAGCCCTCCGCCTGGTGGAACAGGCAGAGCTTAAGCTCAGTCTAAACCTCGGCGCTCAGGCCTCAGGGGAGATGCGATGTGGGCAGGGCCGCCAAGGAGATGTGCCCAGTTGTGCCCGGAAGGAGCAGACAGGGACACCAGAAGCGCCATTATTCCAGGCAGCTCCAGAGGGTGGGGGGTGCTCCCTTGAGCTGTCAGGACCCTCCGTGCACTGGCAGCAGAGTTGAGTAGGAGCTCTGCGTGCCGCTTTTGCTCTCCAGGCACCAGCCTCTCTGTCCCCCCTGCCCCCCAGGCTGCGTGATAGGAGTCCCAGGAAGCTGGGCATGGGGGTCAGACTGGCGGAGAAAGACGTATCAAGGGAGAAAGCCCAGGGGGCTGTCATCCACCCAAGGCTAGTTCTGGCTCAGGGTGAAGAAGGGCTTCTAGAAGTAGTGGACACCTCAGGGCCCTGATGGGGCAAGTGAAGCCTCCATCCAAGAGCTGTGAAGCCACTCAGGGTTTTATAGGCCTCGGGGTCTCACCGGGAACCGCCTGCTGGTGCCCAGCGGCCAGCAGGGTAGAGGAGAGCAGAGCAGGGTGGGAGGGGCAGTTACGGGGAAGGTGCAGTTTCCCTGGTGGGGAATGGCCTCCCTGCCTCGGGGAGCGCTTTGCGCTCCTCTTCTTACTAACTCGCAACCACCAGTCAGGCCAGCCTGGTCTGAGGGCAGCGGATGCTTCTCAGGTCACAGCTGGCGGACTGACTTGACTTGAGAATCCAGGCATCGTCAGGGCCTGGACCAGAGGTGGGGCCCGCCCACTTCTCTCCTCACATGTCCAGGCAGGGTCTGGCATGTGGAGCCACTTTCCACAAGCCACTTCCTCTGCACTCCCCCATCCTACCTGTAAGCCCTCGCTGGCTCTTAGGTGTTGGAGCCGAGGCTCTCAGCACACAGGTGAAGAGTGCGCTCACTGGTCCTCTGCTAGGAACTGAGGCACAGAACAGACAAGCCACGCACCCCAGGCCACAGAGCCACCACCTGGCGGGCCCAGGGTGGGAGCCAGGCGGTCTCCCTCTGCAACCTGTGCTCTTACAGGATGGTGGCATAACGCTGGGATTGCTCACCCACCCTCTCCTGCTCCATTGCTTTAGGCTATGAACTCTCCAAAGTGGAAGGGAAAACAGGGACCCCTGAGAAGCCCCTCTCGGATCTTGGCCTCCTATCCTACCGAAGCTACTGGTCCCAGACCATTCTGGAGATCTTGATGGGGCTGAAGTCGGAGAGCGGGGAGAGGCCGCAGATCACCATCAAGTGAGCCTGGCCCTGCCTACCCAGGGGTGCATGGCGTATTCCTGGGCTTTCTCACTCCTTGGGCTCTTGGGAGCCTGGGGCAGAGATGAAGGCCCCCAGGGAACCTGATCTTTGCCCTCCCACAGTGAGATCAGTGAAATCACCAGCATCAAGAAGGAGGATGTCATCTCCACGCTACAGTACCTCAACCTCATCAACTACTACAAGGTAGGGAGGCAGGCAGGGGAGACAGCTGTGTGTAGGGGAGCAGAGGGCAGGCCCTGCTCGGGCTGACCTGCCTGGCCCCGTCTCCTGTCCAGGGCCAGTATATCCTCACTCTGTCGGAGGACATCGTGGACGGGCACGAACGGGCTATGCTCAAGCGGCTTCTTCGGATCGACTCCAAGTGTCTGCACTTCACTCCCAAGGACTGGAGCAAGAGGGGAAAGTGGTGACCAGGCACCGCCCATTAGCAGTGCCAGCAAAGCCAGCAGAACTGGGGCTAACAGCCCATCCGCCCCCACTGGGGTCTCCAAGAGGCACAGCAAGGGAGACAGGGCTGAGGACAGTTCCACAGGGAGAGGACAGGCCTGGTGAAGGCCAGTTGGTGCCTAGCACCACGGCGAGCTCAGGGCTCAGGTCAACTCCAAGGTCAGCTGGCTGCAGGCCCAGGCCTGCTGTGAACCAGGGACCAGAGGGAGCCAGGCAGCTGTGTACAGTGAGACGGGGGGTGGGGTGCTCTGTACAGGGACCTGGTGGCTGTACAAATTTCTTATGTAAAGTAGGAATTGGAGGGGGGGGTTCATTGGCTGCAAAATTCTGGCCTCTTTTGCCCCATTGCCCCCTGGCAATAAATTGTTTCTGTGGGCCAGAGCCATGAAAGGTTCTTACGGGAGAAGGCAGTGCTGGCACACTCGCAGGTTCTATGAAGAGCGCCTTTATTGGGGTGATGGAATCAGAGACTCCAAAGCGAAAAAGGGGTTCGCTGGGGTGAAGGAATCCGTGGTTTTCAATTTCAAGCTCTGGTTCTCAGTCCTCTGGTACCTGTGCGTGAATCTGCAACAGGAAATCATCTCTACTATTGGGTTTCTGCAGTATAGTGACTAGCTGGCCCAGGTACTCGGGGCAGGGATCCAATTGCTCAGAATCATAGCCCTTCCAGGCAGGACAAAGAAGAGTGGTGGGAAGCCATGCTGCCCCAGTGTTCTCCCCAGCCCTAAAGCCCCAAATCCACTCAAGGGCAAGATTCTGGACAACTCAGGAAACAGCTTTGAAGGGGAGCCTGGGATGCGGTCTGGGAGGGAAGGGCCCATCCATCCACTCACCGCTGCAGCAAGGCTGGGCCAGGTTAGGGCCCCACGCACTTTGGAATCCAGACCAGGGATAGTCTCCAGGCCCCACAGGGTGAAGCTGCTGAAACTGGCTGTGGCGCCGATAAAGCGGTCCTGGGGAAGGGTCCCAGCTCAGCACCCGATCCGCCGCTCCCACCTGCACTCCCTTCCAACCCTGTTCCCCGGTGCTCACGAAATCCCGCTCCAGCGCCTCCGGGGATCCCATCGCGTCCTGCTCCTCTAGCTCGTGGTCATCCTCTGAACTCTCCGAGAAGTCCCGCTTCCCCACCAACACCTCTCCCTTCTCTTCTGTCATCACGTATCCCACAAGGCCGGGCGGCACCACCACCTCCTCGCCGCGTAAACTGCGGCCCCGGAAAGACGCTTCCAGCCCTGGAGGAGGCAGGCGCAGGGCCGCAGTGAAGCCTGATGCAAGGCCTATCGGGGCAAGCCCGGGAGCAGCCCTTTCCCCCCCACCTCTGGTGGACCACGATCCCCGGGAGCCCTCGCGCCGCTCCTTGCCGAGGAGAGCGCGGCGCCGGCGCGGGGACTGCCGGGATCCGTAGTCCCTCCGCGGGCGCTCACCGTAGGGACCCTGGCGGATGGCTGGGGTGAAGAAGCGCTCCACTGGGGCGGGCCGGCTGACCGGGATCTCGCAGGGCAGAAGGTGCAGCGTGACGGGGGCGGGGCTGCGGAGCGTAAAAGGGCGCAGGTGCATGCGGCATCTGTCCACGGATTCTTCTTCGCTGTTCTCCATGGCCCGTCGGATTCTGCCGCTCCCTGGGTAAGGCCAAAGCTGGCGCGTAAGGCGCGCGGAGCCTGTCGGGAGGCCTGGGACTGTCAGCCCAGAGCCTCCTGGGAAGTGTAGTCTTTCTCTGATGCTTCTTCAATCTGTCTCCCTGTGTTCAAATCCTAGATTTTTTTTTTTTTGGTTTTTACAAATTCAGTGAATTTTTATTATATTTGTAGTTGTATAGTCATCACCACAACCTAATTTTAGCACATTTCCATCCCAAACCCCCATTCCACCCTAACCCGACTCCTTTGGTAACCATAAGTTTTTCAAAGTCTGTGAGTCAGTTTCTGTTCTGCAAATAAGTTCATTGTATCCTTTTTTTAGACTCCACATATAAGTGATAGTATATGATAGTGTCTAACTTAACTTAGCATGATAATTTCTAGGTCCATCCATGTTGCTGCAAATGCTACTATTTCATTCCTTTTTGTAGCTGAGTAATATTCCATTGTGTATATGTACCATGTCTTCTTTATCCACTACTTTGTTGATGGACATTTTAGTTGCTTCCGTGTCTTGGCGACTGTCTGTAGTGCTGCAGTGAACATTGGGGTACATGTATCTTTTCAAGTCATGGTTTTCTCTGGATAGATGCCCAGGAGTGGGATTGCGGGATCATAGCCAAATGCTCCTTAGGTTCCTCCTCCCAATGCCAGATCCCCAGGTGCTGGGAACCTGACGTGGGGCTCAGAACTCACTCCGGTGGGTGAGCCTCTGCAATATAGTTACTTTCCAGTCTGTGGGCCGCTCATCCAGTGGGTATGGGGTTGCTAATATAGAGTAATAGCCCCTCTTACTGTCTTGATGTGGCCTCCCCTTTGTTTTGGAGTAGGATGTTTTTTTTGGTAGTTTCCAGTCTATTTTGTTGAAGGTTGTTTAGCAGTTGGGTTGTAATTTTGTTGTTTTCATGAGAAGGTGAGCTCGCTCTGCCATCTTAATCCTTTCTCTCCCTGGAAAGAATTTTTTTTTTTTTTTTTTGGCTTTTTAGGGCCATACTCACAGCATAGGGAAGTTCCCAGGCTAGGGGTTGAATAGGAGCTGCAGCTGCCAGCCACAGCCACGGCCACGGCCACAGCCACAGCAACACGGCATCCAAGCCACGTCTGCGACCTACACCACACCTCATGACAACGCCGGATCCTTAACCCACTGAGTGAGGCCAGGGATTGAACCCACATCCTCATGGATCCTAGTCAGATTCGTTAACCGTTGAGCCAGGAAGGGAACTCCTCTCTGGAAAGAATTCTTTTTTTTTTCTGTCTTTCTTTCTGTCTTTTTACAGTTGCACCCGTGGCCTATGGAGGCTCCCAGGCTAGGGGTCCAATTGGAGCCCCCAGCCTATGCCAAGGCCACAGCAACTCGGGATCCGAGCCACATCTGTGACCTACACCACAGCTCACAACAACGCTGAATCCTTAACCCACCGAACGAGGCCAAGGATCGAACCTGCGTCCTCATGGATGCCAGTCAAGTTTGTTAACCGCTGAGCCACAACGGGAACTCCTTGGAAAGAATTCTTAATGTGTTCCATTCAACTACGAAAAGTTAGACAGTCACAACCCATGTGTGTCCAATAAATGCTAAGGACTTCCTGCAGGCAGCCCAAAGGGAAGGGGACCTCAGGGCAGAATTAGTGCCTTTAGAAGAAGAGATCTTGGAGTTCCCTTTGTGGCTCAGTGGTTAACGAATCCAACTAAGAACCATGAGGTTGCGGGTTCGATCCCTGGCCTTGCTCAGTGGGTTAAGGATCCGGCGTTGCTGTGAGCTGTGGCGAAAGCCGGCAGCTGCAGACACAGCTCGGATCCCGTGTTGCTGTGGCTGTGGCTGGCAGCTACAGCTCCTGTTAGACCCCTAGCCCGGGAACCTCCATATGCCGCAGGTGCGGCGCTAGATAAGGCAAAAAGCCAAAAAAAAAAAAAAAAAAGAGAGAGAGAGATCTGGAGTTCTCGCTATGGTGTAATAGGATGGGTGGTGTCTCTGCAGCGAGCGCCAGGATGAAGGTTCAATTCCTGCCAGGTGCAGTGGGTTCTAGTTTTTTTTTTTTTTCCTTGAATTTCCCCCACATGGTATATTCTTAGTGTAAAAAATCAAAACAAAAAACTTTAAAAAATTAAAATGATTCCTAAAAGTACACTTTTTAATAATACTTGGTAGATATTTTTTGGGGTGTGTGTGTGTGTGTTTAACCAGGGGCACCGTGCTAGTTAATCCTTTGACCCTTCCTTGAATGTGTTGAAGATGTTTTATCTGAGTTTGCCGTTTGTCTTTTGTAGTTAAATTTATCAGCCTTTTATTTTGTTTTATTTTTGCTTTTTAGGGCTGCACCCGTGGCATATGGAGATTCCAGGGTAGCCGTCTGACTAGAGCTGCAACTGCTAGCCTGCAACCATACCACAGCAACACCAGATCCGAGCCACGTCTGCCACCTACACCACAGCTCACGGCAACACCGAATCCTTAACCCACTGAGCAAGGCTAGGGATCGAACCCACAACCTCATGGTTCCTAGTCGGATTCGTTTCCGCTGTGCCGTGACGGGAACTCCTCAGCCTTTTATTTTTATGTCTTTAGTTTTTGCAGTACTCTTTCTTTTTTGATTTCTTAACTCTTCTCTAACGTTTATTTGTTCAGATACCCAATTTAGATATATTTTGATAAGTAGTCTCGTACAACAGACTTGTACAAAGCTGGGCATTCATTAGGAGTCACAAAACAGATGTCCCATTTATCTTCCTTTACTGTAATATTTCTATAAAGAAAGTGCTCACTAACTGTTTGGTTGTCCTCTGGTACAGTGAGTATAAGAAGGCAAAATAATTGCTTGATACTTTCTTTGTATTTCTGTTTTTGAAATTTTTTTCCTTGGCATGTTCCAATGGTGACCTTTAAAACAAAAGGTATCATTATTAAATAATGAATTTTTTTAACATTTTGAATGTCTCGGTTGTGTTTATTCTTATTGATCCTGAAATTGTCCCATCTTTTTCTAGTGGAAACCTCTTCGAGGGAGCCTCTGAGTCTTCTGATGTGACCCTACTTATAGTCTTTTATAGGTTTCCTTGTTTTCTAGAACCACGAGATATTCCTGAGTCATCTTAAAAAGTCCCTGCTCCAGACTTGGAATCATCCAAGGATTCTCCAAATATCCGTAGTTCCTTTTTTACTAAGAAGTGATATTTATGAATTCATTTTGACACTAGATGTGCTCATGACTGCTAGATTGTGTCTAGCTGTTTTCAGTTTCTAGATGTTTTCAGTGGACAAAGTTAAGATATATGTATTTTTCTCTTTTAAAGAGAAAATAGGGGAGTTCATATCATAGCACAGCAGTTAACGAATCCAACTAGGAACCATGAGGTTACAGGTTCGATCCCTGGTCTTGCTCGGTGGGTTTAGGATCTGGTGTTGCCATGAGATGTGTAGGTCGCAGACCTGGCTCAGATCTGCTGTTGCTATGGCTGTGGCATAGACTGGCAGCCACAGCTCTGATTCGACACTAGCCTGGGAACCTCCATATGCCACAGGTGTGGCCCTAAAAAGCAAAAAAAAAAAAAAAAAGAGAGAGAGAGAGAAGACAGGTAGTTCCCTTTTGGTGCAGTGGGTTAAGGATCCAGCGCTGTCATTGCAGCAGCTCAGGTCACTGCCATGGTGTGGGCTTGATCCCTGGCCCAGGAACTTCCACATGCGGTGGGTGCAGCTAAAAAAGAAAAAAATAAATTTTAGAAAATAAAATAGTATAAAATTTTTGTATTACTTTTTGTATATTCCACTGGGTGCATAATTTACTGGTTTTTAAGTTCTATGCTTATGCTACAAGTTGGATAAAAGTTAGGATCATTTGTTTCATTTCCCTTTTGACTTTTCAATATAGCTTTTTGGTTTTTGGCTGCGTGCAAGGCATGAGGAAGTTCCTGGGGCAGGGATCAAGCCACAGCAGGATGCTTAATCTGTTGAGCCACCAGGAAACTCCTCAAGATAGCTTTTAAAATCTTTTTTTTTTTTTTGTCTTTTAGGGCCTCACCGTGGCATATGGAGGTTCCCAGGCTACCAGGTTGAATCGGAGCTATAGCCGCCGGCCTACGCCACAGCCACAGCCATACCAGATCTAAGCCATGTCTGTGACCTGCACCACAGCTCACGGCAATGCCAGATCCTTAACCCACTGAGCGAGGCCAGGGATGGAATCCTAGTTGAGTTCATTAACCACTGAGCCATGATGGGAACTCCAAAATCACTTTTGTTTTATGTGATTATTTACATGTTTCCAAAGTCAAACTACAAAGTAAAGTATTTAGTAGGAGTTTCCTTGGTGGTGCAATAGGTTAAGGATCTGGCATTGCCACTGCTATGGCTTAGATCATAGCTGTGGTGTGGCTCCAATCCCTGGCCTGGGAAATTCCAATGTTATAAGTGGGGTCGAAAAAAAGTAGATATACTTAGAGAAACTTAGTGTCTATCCCTGGTCCCTCCAACCTGTTTTCTCCTACCCTAAGTAACCTTTTAAATATTTTAGTTTATTTTTACATTCTTTACTCTCTCTCTCTTTTTTAAGGCTGCACCTGTGGCATATGGAGGTTCCCAGGCTAGGGGTCAAATCGGAGCTACAGCTGTTGGCCTACGTCACAGCCACAGCAACGCCAGATCTGAGCCATGTCTGTAGCCACTGGCCTACACCACAGCTATAGCAGCATGGGATCCGAGCCGTGTCTGCAGCCTACACCATAGCCCACGGCGACACCAGATCCTTAACCCACTGAGAGAGGCCAGGAATTGAACCTGCGTCCTCACGGATACTAGCCAGATTTGTTTCCACTGAGCCACAACGAGAACTCCACACTGTTTATTCTTTTAAAGTATTAGCATATATGCTTATGTATATTGCATTCAATTTCCTAATATTTTGCAGACAATTTTTGCACCTATGTTTATGAGTGATATTGGTCTGTAGTTTTCCTTTCTTGTGATTCTTTGTCTGGTTTTGGTATTAGGGTAATGCTGATCTCACAGAATGAGTTGGCAAGTATTCCCTCTGCTTCTGCTTTCTGGAACAGATTGTATAGAATTCTTATTGTTCTTTCTCAGTTTTTTTTTTTTTTTTTTCATAAGCGGGATTCACCAGGAAGCCATATGGACATATTGCTTTCTTTTTTAGGAGGTTTTAATTATTTTTTGTTGTTCATTTTAAGAGAAGTTTTTCAGCTTTACTGAGATATAATTGACAAATAAAATTGTAAGATATTTAGGAGTTCCTGTTTTGGCTCAGTGGGTTAAGGACACAGCATTGTCTCTCTGAGGATGTGGGTTTGATCCCTGGCTTCGCTCGGTGGGTTAAGGATCCAGTGTTGCCACAAGCTGTGCTGTAGGTCACAGATGCATTTTGGATCCAGTGTTGCTGTGGCTGTGGTGTAGGCCTCAGCTGCAGCTCTGATTTGACACCTAACCCAGGAACTTCCATATACCACAGATGCTGCCCTAAAAAGAAAAAAAATTGTTATAATATTTAACGTGTACATCGTGGAGTTCCCATTGCGGTGCAGCAGAAGTAAATCTGACTAGTATCCATGAGGATGCAGGTTTGATCCCTGGCCTCACTCAGTGGGTTGGGGATCCAGCTCGGCCATGAGCCATGGTGTGGGTCGCAGACATGGCTCAGATCCCACATTGCTGTGGCTGTGGCCTAGGCTGGCAGCTGTAGCTCGGTCTGACCCCTAGCCTGGGAACTTCTGTATGCCGTGGTTCGGCCCTAAAAAGCAAAAATAAATAAATAAATAAATTGTACATTGTGATGATTTAGTATATGTGTACATTGCGAAAGGATCTTCCCATCTAGGTTAAAACATTGATCACCTCATATATTTATTACTATAATTATAGCATATATTAATAACATACGTTATATACTATATAATTATTAATTACTCACTTTCTTTAGATATAGATCTATTCAGATTATCGATTTTCCCTTGTGTAAGTTTTGTCACTTTGTATCATTCAAGAAATCGGTCCATTTCATTTAAGTTATCAGACTGTGGGCATAGAGTTGTCCATCGTATTTCTTTATTTTCCTTTTATCATCAGGATCAGTAGTGACGGCCCCTCTTTCATCTCTGGTATTGGTAATTTGTATCGTCTCTCTCTTTTTCTTAGTCAGCCTAGCTAGAGGTTTATCAATTTTACTGATTTTTTTTTTTTTTAAGAGTCACACCTGCGGCACATGGAAGTTCCCAGGCTAGGGGTCGAATTGGAGCTACAGCTGCCATCCTAAGCCACAGCCACAGCAACTTGGGATCTGAGCCACATCTGTGACCTACATTGCAGTTTGCGGCCACACAGAATCCTTAATCGAGTGTGCGAGGCCAGGGATTGAACCTGCAACCTCATGGACACTACGTTGGGTTCTTAACTTGCTGAGCCGCAACAGGATCTCCAGTTTTACTGATCTTTCCATAGAACCAGATTTTGGTTTCAGTGATTTTCTCTGTTGATTTCCTCCTTCCATTTCAGTGATTTCTGCTCTGATTTTTTTTTTCTTTTTAGGGCCGCACCCGAGGCACATGTAGGTTCCCAGGCTAGGGGTCCAATTGAAACTACAGCTGCCGGCCTATGCCACAGCCACAGCAACGCGGGATCTGAGCCTCATCTGTGACCTATACCACAGCTCCTGGCAATGCCAGATCCTTAACCCACTGAGCGAGGCCAGGGATCGAACCCGCAACCTCATGGTTCCTAGTCGGATTCGTTTCCGCTGCACTGTGATGTGAACTCCTCTGCTCTGATTTTTACTTATTTTCCTCTACTTGCTTTAGGCTTATATTACTCTTCTTTCTTTAGTTTCTTAAAGCAAAAGGTTAGATTATTGATTTTTAGATCTTTCTTTTCTAATAATAGATGCTTTTAATGCCATAAACCTCACTGTGTTGCTTTCACTGAATCTCACAGATTTTGACAAGTTGTAGTTTCATTTTCATTTAGTTTAAGATATTTTAAAATTTCTCATGAGGCTTCCTTGACCATGTGTTACTTATTTTTTTTTCCTGCTCCATACATTTAAATGCCTTCGATCTTTGGCCTTTACATGGCTATGCAGAATCATTTGAACGCTGGGGCTGTGACACTCAGGAGCCTCTGGGACCTCAGTCCTGGGTCACTATCTCTGCAGAGCCTGTCCCACCTGGTCACTTTTCGGTTATTCTGTGCATGATGATCTCACCTTGGTTGCTCTGGGACAGCTCAGCCATCACCATCGCAAGACCGCTGGTCAGCTGACCCATGTGTTATTTAGAAGTATGCTTGTTAATCTCCAAATATTTGGAAGATTTCCAGCTATCACTCTATCACTGATTTCTTTCTTTCTTTTTTTTTTTTTTTTTTTTGCTTCTTGGGGCTGTACCCACGGCAGATGGAGGTTCCCAGGCTAGGGGTTAAATTGGAGCTACAGCTGCCAGCCTGTGCCACAGCCACAGCAACATTGGATCCAGCTGCATCTGCGACCTACACCACAGCTCACGCTGGATCCCTAACGCACTGAGCAAGGCCAGGGATTGAACCTGCATCAATCTAGTCAGATTCGTTTCTGCTGAGCCACGACGGGAACTCTCTATTATAGTATTAAATATCAGTTCTAGTTCATTCTTTAGTTTTTCTTCTGGGACTCCAATACTACAGATGTGATTTCTTATTTGACTGTCTTCTGTTTCCATTACTTTCTCCCCTCTCCTATGGCTTTTTTTTTTTTTGCTTTTTAGGGCCGCACCTGTGGCGTATGGAGATTCCCAGGCTAGGGGTCTAATCCAAGCTGTAGCTGCCATTCTACACCACAGCCACAGCAACACAGGATCCGAGCCACGTCTGCCACCTACGCCACAGCTCACGGTGACACCAGATCCTTAACCCACTGAGCCAGGCCAGGGATCGAACCCACAACCTCATGGTTCCTAGTAGGATTCGTTAACTGCTGCACCACCATGGGAACTCCTCCTTTTCTTTCTTGAGTTGAATCAACTCTCTTTTCATTTCTTCCTGGGTTTTAAAATTTCCCACCAAAGTGGTTTTGCATGTTTAAATGCTTGTTTTGAGTATATTTAGCTCTGTTTGGAGCCTTGTATTACAGCTTTCTTCTGCTTCATGGCTGTTTTTTCAGAAATGTGTGCAAATATGCCTTCACTGACACATGACGAAATTCATTTTCTGATATTTTGCAACACATTGGTATGAACCTGTTAATCTGTTCGTTTCTGTGCTGTTGGGTGTTTTATAAGATCCCTAGTTTGTTCGTTTGTTTATTTATTTATTTGCCTTTTAGGGCCGCACCCGCAGCCTATGGAGGTTCCCAGGCTAGGGTCGAATCAGAGCTGTGGCTGCCAGCCTATGCCACAGCCACAGCAATGCCAGATCTGAGCCAGGTCTGCGAACTACACCACAGCTTATGGCAACACGGGACCCTTAACCCACTGAACAAGGCCAGGGATCCTGCAACCTCATGGTTACTAGTCAGATTTGTTTCCAGTGACCCACAATGGGAAATCCAAAGCATTTGTTTTGAGAGCGGGGGATAAGTTTGGGACCTCTGATTTTGTTCTGTTTTGCCTTGGAGAACCATGAAATTTCTCCATTTGCTTCCCTTTTTATAGCCAAATGCCAAAGGGCACTTATCCCTTCCTTTCCACCTTCTTGTTCCCCAGAATCTGTTTCAAAGCCTTCCCCTTCAAATCCCACAGATAATTTAAAACCCCTTCCCTGTAGTCAAAGCTCTAACCTACTCCAGACACTTGTTAATGTTTATAGACAGGAATTCCCGTTGTGGCGCAGTGGAAACGAATCTGACTAGTACCCATGAGGATGGGGGTTCGATCCCTGGCCTCGCTCAGTGGGTCAGGGATCTGGCATTGTGGGAGCCGTGGTGTAGGTCACAGACTCAGCTTAGATTCCACATTGCTGTGGCTGTGGTGTAGGCCAGCTGCTGCAGCTCCGATTTGACCCCTAGCCTGAGAACTTCCATATGCTGCGGGTGTGGCCCTAAAAAGACAAAAAGAAATAAAAAAGAAAAAAAAAGTTTCATTGTTTCTTTTTCCTGGAAACGAACACATGATTTGGCAACCGCTTGGCCAGATCACATGGCGACCGCAGCAGCTCCAGATCGGGACAGACCTTCCCAGCGGATCTGCGGCAGCCCCTCGCATCCTGGGCCCTTCTTTCCTTGCCCATCCAGCCAGGAGGGGAAGACCAGCTGCCCAAGAAGAGCAGAGAGGCCCAAGCCTCTGGTCATCCTCCACCCGGTACTGCCGCCTGCTGCTCCTGCAGCCTCTGGGGGGTGGTCCCGGGCAGAGAGCGAGGAGGACGGTGGCCCTGTGGCCCACGCCAGTCTCTGCTCTGATGATGTGCTAATGGAAACTTGCCCCAGGGTGACAAAACATGATTACCAACCAGCTGGGTGACTGTAGGAAATCACTCAACCCCTCTGGCTTACAGGTTTCTTCATCCGTGGGGCCCTGCTGGGCTGTCGCAAGGATCAAGTGAGGCAACTTCTGCAGAAAACAGCTCAGCATCTGGCAGCCTTGATACATCCGAGCCCTAAGTGTCTGGTATATTTGCAGAAAGAACAAGGGAACCTAGCCGTCCTTACCTGGGAAGATTCCTAGATCCACAGATTGGGTTTCCTAGGGGCTGGAGTCAGGAGAGGTCAGCTTAGTTTCCATCTAGATCACTGGGTCCCTTCTTTCAGCCTTCAAACCATACCAGCAGGCCCTCTCTAGAGCTGGCTATGACCAACACAGCCTGGGAACCCCCGTCCCTAGCAAAGGGGTCACTGGGCCGCTGCAGCCTCCTCTGTTTCTGCGGCTCGGTCCATCACCTTCTCTAGCCTGAGTTCCCCGTGCAAATCTCTGGAGTTGAAAAGCACTGGCTCGCAGGTCAGGAGGCTCAAGTCCAGCTTCAGTCTTATTCCCAAATTACTGGGTGGCTCTGGGAAGGCCAGACCGTCTCTGCGGCGCAGAGATGTGGATATTTTTTCTCTTGCCTCCTGGGCAGGGATTCTAAAGAAGCCCAGTGTATCTGGGCAGCAAGGAACTTGGAGGCCCTGCAGTCTGGGGGCCCCTAGTCTGGAAGATTTCCCGGAGCCTCTGACTCTCACCCCAGTGTGTCTGCCCCCAACCAGGGCCCAAAAGGAAACAAACCAGTGAGGGTGGTCAGCAAAAGGCAGGTCTCTTTAAAGAACGGGTCTAGAGGATCGTCTCCTGGCTCAGCAGCCCTTCTTGGGCAAGCGCGTGCCAAGGCCACAGTCCTACTCCCACGTGGCCTGGCCCTAGGCTCAGCCAGCAGCTGCCAGGCCACGGAGGTAGTCCCCCGCCAGGGGCAGCACTGACCAGTCATCAGTCCGCAGGGCCACGGGCACGCCGTCCGCCTGGGCGGCCTCCAGCCGCAGCAGCAACCTCGAGTCCGGGGGGAGACGGATGGCGACACGGTAGCTGGTGGGGGGTTGGGCCACCACCACAAAGGGTTCCAGGTGGCGGGACACCAAGGCCTCCAGCCCGTGTGGTCCGAGAGGGCACCACAAGTGACTCTCGGTGCCCTGTGGCAGGCAGGCGTCCCAGAGCTCCTCAAAGAAGTCCGCTTCGGCCCCCTTGGGGGGCTGGGGGAAAGGGAGAAAGAGGTCAGCGAAGTTCACGAGCAGCGGAGGCAGGTGAGCATGGCACGTGAGGCCCGTGGGCGTGGTGTATAGGGCGCGCACAGCCAGCCTCGCGGGAGCCGGGCGTCGGGGCCGCACAGGCAGGAGCAGCGGGCGGGCGGGGCGGCCGGGACGCAGGCAGGGCACGTGGACAGCCCCCAAGGGTGCGTAGAGCTGTCTTTCCACACTGAAGCGCAGCTCCAGAGAATACACCGGCTCCAGCACCTCCACCTGGAGCTGGAGCACTGGCACCGGGCCCTCAGCTCTGTGGGGACCCAGGCTTAGCCGGATTGGGGCCGGGGCCTCCTGCACCATCAGTGCCTTAGCAAAGCCCTGATTCTCGGCCACCAGAGAAGAAGCCAGTGCAGGCGCAGCAAGGGAGGGGCCCAGGGCCACCCCCAGCTTGGGCCTTGACAGGTGGGCCAGGAGGATGTAGTAGAGGCGAGCATGGTCCCGCCCATCGGGGTCCTCCAGCTGCCCGGCCAGCGCCTGCAGCAAGTCCGCCAAGCCCTCCACGACGCCTGCCCTCAGTAGGGCCCGGCAGACCTTCAGCAGGGCCTGCTGGAGACCCCAGTTCGTGCAGTGGGCAGCCGCAGCCTGCAAAAACCTGAGTATGGCACCCTGGCCATCCCCGTCTGCCACCTTTGCCAGCATCTGCAGGTGCCAACGAAGGGCCTCATCCCTGCCCGGCCTGGATACCACCTCCTGCCGCAAGACCACCCTCAAGGGTTCCCCCAGCTCGGGGCCCACCTGATCCAGGAGATCCGCAAAGTGGGGAGCCAGTGCAGGCCGGGCTCGGTACAGCTGGGCCAGTCCACAGGTCAAGGGTGTCAGCAC
This sequence comes from Catagonus wagneri, assembly GCA_004024745.2. NCBI lineage: Eukaryota > Metazoa > Chordata > Mammalia > Artiodactyla > Tayassuidae > Catagonus > Catagonus wagneri. The sequence continues at coordinate 3,356,098 of PVHT021183668.1, read as the reverse complement.
CACAGGGTGTCCAGCCAGGCAGCGAGCAACTAGGTAAGAGGCCTGGAAACAGAGCGTGGCCAAGGCCCGGGGGCCGCTATCCAAGGCTGCCCTCTGCTGCAGGCCGGCCAGTAGCTCCTCCAGGTAGCTCCGGGGGCTCTGATCCTGGCCTTGCTCCTCCTTTTCTTCGTCTTCCACACAGAGCAGGCACAGCAGATGCAAGCGGGCCAGGAGGGCCATCGGATCATGCAGGAGACTGGGCAGGAGGCCACGGCATAGCTGGGACCCCAGCAGCAGCGGGGCAGCCTCGCTGCCTGCGGGGCCCAGTGGCCAGTTCTCAGGGAAGCTCAAGAGGCAGTGCAGGCAGAAGAGGTGGGCGGGCAGCGGCAGGGCCGGATGCTGGGCAGCCAAGATGAGCCGGCGAAGCAGCAGGGCCTCATCCTGGGCCGTGAACAGCGCCTCACCAAAGGCCGCCTTGAGGGCCAAGACGGCGTGCAGCAGCGTCAGCTGTGCTGTGCCCAGCAGCCGTACCAGCTGTGGCTTGAAGAGCACTGGTGGCTGTCCCCGAAGACCGCGCAGGGCCCAGCCCAGCAGCCACAGAAGCTGGGCCTGGGCCACAGGAGTGAGCAGGTAGCAGGCGTCCAGAAGCTGGGCCACGGCCGCCCGCAGCTCCCGCGCCTCCTCAGGACTGAGCTCCAGCGCTGTCAGGCTGCACTCCCCCTCCTCAGCTGCTGGCCAACCGGGTGCCTGGGGCTGAAGGGGGGCCTCACCCGCCTCTGCTAGTGTCCAGTTCCACTGACCCCCCTCAGTGGGACAGTCCCCAGCCATCAGCAGGCCCTGCAGGCCGGCCCTGGCTCTGGCTTGTATCATCAAGGCGTTTCGCAGAGCAAGTGCCAGCAGCAGGCTGAGCGGCTGGACAGGACCCTCCTGCCCCAGCAGGCCGCGCAGCAGCCCCAGGCAGCCCCCCAGCAGCCCAGGCTTGCAGCTCTCCAGCTCCCGCAGGCACTCCCACGCCGTGGCCTGAAGGGGGCGCTGTTCTGAGGCAGGGCTAAAGCCTCGCCCCAGATCTCGGCCTGAGGCCAAGCCAAGCAGCAGGGGCAGGAGCCGGCGAGAGGCTCCCGAGGTGGGGCCTAGCGCACCTCCTGCCGCCAAGGCTGTGGTGGCCGCCAGCAGCAGGGGTCGCCGCAGAGCCGAGGGCCGCGGGGGCAGAAGGACCAGGGTATCCAACAGGGAGTTGGCGGCTGCTTCCGCCGCAGAGGCGTCCGGCCACAGCTGGGCTGGGTACTCCAAGCTCAGGGCCAGCAAGGAAACCTGCGGATGGAGGGATTTCGGTGGGAATCATGAAGCTGAGGTTCAGGGCACAGCAGGCTAGGTGACTACCTGGTCCAGGGTTCGGGACACGTGCAGGGCCTACCTTAGTCGGCTCGCTCAGCTTCTCACTTCTCAGGTCGCTCAGCAGGTCACGAGCCAGATCCTCACCCTCGGGACCTGCCATGAAGGCGGATGGGCTGGCTCGGAAGGTGCCCAGGCGTTGGGCCCAGGTTTCCCGGCTCAGGGGCCCCATGATCAGGCCCGCAGGTCCCTGCAGAGTGGAGCGAAGGATGATCAGACAGACGGCCTGGAGACGCGCGGGGCCTCAAGGCCGCCAGAGGGCGCGCGAGCCCCCGCGCCAACGCCGCAGTGGCCACCGTCACCCCAGGGCCGCCTGGCAGATCTCAGTCGCCCTCCGCCAGAGCAGACTCCAGCGGGGACCCCGCAGCCGGGTCGCGAGATGAAACCCAGATGTTTCGGGGGTGACGCTGGGGCGGGCCGCCAGAGTCCCCGCAGGGCAGGGGCGCGGGCAAGCAGGGGCGAGGGCGCTGGGCGGGCCGCTGGCGCAGAGGTGCGTGCCGAGAGCTCATTAGGCCGCCCGCCCGCCCGCCCGCCCGCTGCCGGCACCGAAACCACAGCGCCGCCCCGGCCCCCGGCGCCCGCGGTAACGGGTCGGCCGCTCTCACCCCGCCTGACTCAGCGGCCGCTGGCGCTCGGGCCGGCCGGCTCCTTCCGGGCTGGCTGCGCGGGGCGGGGCGGGGCGCGCGGCGCGTGGGCGGCCGAGACGGGCGGGCCCCGCGCGGGGGCGGGGCCGTAACGGGGCCACCGCCTCCCCGCCTCCCCCGCCCTCCCGGCTGGCAGGTGCCGACTCGCCGGTTTCGCTGGGGCTGAGTAACTGTCCCGCCGTGCGCACGCCCCCCTTCCCCGAAACCGCCGCGGGCCCGGGCAGAGGCGGTGGAGTTGGGTGGGCCCGGGCTTCTGGACGCCGGGGGTCCCCTCTGCGCGTGGGCTGCATTCCCAGGGCCCTCCGGTGGAGAGCGGCACGGACCCTGACGGCGCCCGCCGGGCTGAGGGTGGCAACCCGCGCGCCCCGCGCCGGCGCCGGGAGTCCTCGGGGCTCCCAGGGTAGCCGCTGGGGGGTTTGCAAGGTGTGGTCCCAGGGCGCCCGCAGGAACTGCGCGCTCCTGGCCCAGCTGAACCGGTCCGGCGGGCGCCGCAGGGCTTGGCTTCGCTTCTCCGACGCCGGCCCCGGGCCTCTCCCCCACCCCGCTCGGCTTGGGGGCGCGGAGCCGGCGCCGGGGTCTTGGCAGGCGGAAGCTCTTGACCTTTGCCGGAGGCCGCGCCGAAGGTCGGCTGGGGTCGCGACATACAGGCCAGGGTAAAGCTGGCGGGGCCAAGCCACAAGCTGCTGCGATGAAGCCGGAAAACAACGGGATGCAGACGTGCAGACTGGCAGGGCCGCTGGTCACGGGGCACATCGCACACCGAGCACGGACCGGGAGCCCGAGGCCTTGCCGCCACAGGAAATCTGGGGTCAAGCAGTGCCTGAGCCCACTACTCTTGACTTCCAGAGGGCTGGGTCAGAGGACGATCTGGGGGCACTCACGGGGGGCCAGGCCTGGGGCTCATCTAGCAGCCTCTCCTGGGTTTGGGATCCAGGCTGCAGAGGCCCCACTGACCGACCCGCGATTTCCAGGGCACAGACCCCACGCCCACAGCCCTCTTGTCTGAGTAACCCCTCTGGCTCTAATTAGCCGGCTTTGAAGATGAAACAGGCCTGAGCCCTCATGCTAGCCACTGCCAAGTAGCTTCTCTCCTTTCCCCAGGCTTGGAAGGCCCCTCCCTACCCCTTCCTGCTGCCTTGCAGATGGGAGGTGGTGGGGGGTGGGTAGAAAGAGTTGAAAAGAGGTTCCCTGGGTGCCCAGGGCGCCAGGGGGATGGAGACACGGATCCACCCCAAGGGACAAGCCCAGCTGGAAAACCCAGTCCTGGTTCCTCTGGGCCCTGGCTCCACAGTTGACTCACAGGCGGCAGCCCCAAAGGACTTCCCGCTGGAGGTACCTCAGTTTCCCCACCTATAAAATGGGAGTGATGACTCCCGCCAGAGAGGCTGTGGGGTGGGGCCGCCTGGCTAATTAAACCTGAGATGAAAGAGGCCAGGATGACAGCAGCCTTGGGAGGGAAAGCAGCTTGGGGGGAACAAGGAGCCTGTCTGGTTTCCCTGTCTGAGGCCCGGAGGGTGCTGATAACTGCGCATCCTGGCCCTCACTACTTTCAGGGAGGGAGGAGTGACTGTTCAACCCCTTTTACAGTTGAGGAGACAGGCTTCAAAGGGTCAGGAAACACGATGCCCCTCTCAGCCTTTCTGAACCTTGGCTCCTTGGGGCCCGGGATCTGGCGGGAGGGAGCGCACGTGTAGTTCCCGATGCTGCGTGGGAGCATCCACATGGATCCGCTGAGGCTCACAGCAACCTGAGCTACTGGAGGATGGGTACCATTCACAGATAAGGGAGGTCCGGAGAGCTACAGTCACTTGCTCAAGGTCACGGAGCTCCTGCAAAGTGGGGCCTGGACTTGAGGAAACAGCCCCTTGCTAGCCCTGGCTGGGTTCTCCACTCGCACCAGCCACCCTCGCCTTCACCTGCCTGCCCAGATGTGCTCCCTTGTGGGAGGGTGGTGCGGGTACCATCGCTGGCCCGGGCCGGGAGTAACGCCGAGCTCCTCCCGCGAGCACCGAGGGCATGAGTGTCCCCTGAATCTGCAGTGAGCCGGCCCATCCCTGAGAGTGACCTCCCAGCCACGGGGGCCCAGGATGCGCTGAGCCAGGTGGCTCAGAGCCCGTATCTCATTCCTTCTCTTTCTACTGAGTTTCCACCCTCCCCAGTGCAGCCCAGTTCTGGAGAGACGCTAGACTCAAGCCTTTGAAAAGGGAAAGTCAGTTTCCTGAGGGGTCCTGAGTCTCCGTTTTCTGATCTGTGAAATGGGAGATAACCCATCCTCATAGCACTAGGTGCTGGGCATCCAGGGATGTTTTAGAAAGGGCATATCGATACACACATCCACAGAGAGCAGAGTGGTGGGATACCAGGGGCTGAGGGTTGGGGGAACGGACAGTGACTGCAAATGGGAACGGGGTTTCCTCTGGGGTGATGACAATGTTCCGGAAGACAGTGGTGGCGGTTGCATGGCTCTGTGAAAATACTAAAAAACCACTGAATTGTATACTTTAAAAGAGTGAATTTTATGGTATGTGAATTATATCTAAATAAATCTATCGAGGAGTTCCCGATGTGGTGCAACAGAAACGAATCTGACTAGGAACCGTGAGGTTGCGAGTTCGATCCCTGGCCTCACTCAGTGGGTTGAGGATCTGGTGTTGTCCTGAGCTGTGGTGTAGGTCACAAACGCAGCTCAGATCTGGCGTTGCTGTGGCTGTGGTGTAGGCCAGCAGCGGTAGCTCTGATTAGCCCCTTAGCCTGGGAACCTCCATATGCTGCGGTGCAGCCCTAAAAAAAAAAAAAAAAGGAAAAATAAAGCTATCAAAGATGGTGTTAAAAGAAGCGCCTCGATGGTGTTAAAAGAAGCGCCTTTCTCCCAAAGTCAGAATTTAGACTTTGGGAGAAAGGAACAGACAAATAAGACAAATCAAAATTTCAAGGTCTAAGAGATGCTGCAAAAAATAACAATAAAATAGGGTCATGGGACAGAGGCGACTGGGGGACAAGGACTAGGGCGGTCAGAGAGGCCTCTCAGAAGAGGGCATATCTTGGGAGTTCCCGTCGTGGCGCAGCAGAAACGAATCCAACACGGAGTCATGAGGCTGTGGGTTCGGGCCCTGGCCTTGCTCAGTGGGTTAAGGATCTAGGATTGCCATGAACTGTGGTGTAGTTTGCAGAGGCGGCTCGGATCCCGCGTTGCTGTGGCTGTGGCGGAGGCCGGCAGCTGTAGCTCGGATTAGACCCCTAGCCTGGGAACCTCCGCATGTCGCGGGTGCGGCCCTAAAATGACAGAAGATAAAAAAGAGAGAGAGAGAGGCACATCTGGCTGAGACCCGAGTGATGAGAGAGCGGAGAAGACTGCTCCAGGCAGAAGCAGCAGCAGAGGAGAGGCCTGCGCTGGGCACAGGCTCTGGCCTGTTGAGCGGACAGAGGGCAAGCGTGTGACTGGCACTCACACAACCAGCAGGAAGGGAGAGGCGTGGGGTCAGGAGGCCCCCGGGGACTCCCCAGTTGCAGTGGGGCCTCCGGAGGGCTGGAGCTGCGGAGAGGCAGCGGGCTGGGGCGGGGCGGGGACAGCCAGGAGGCCGGTCACGTAGCCGTTACTTGGCCCAGGTGAGATGTGACAGGGGCTTGGACCAGGGCGGTAACCGTGGAGCGGGAGGTGTGGGCTGACTCCGGAGCAGACGGGACAGGATGGGATGAAGTCGTCAGTGTCACTCACAGCACCTCACAGTTTGTCAGGGGCTTTGCAGCCTCCACGGGGTTCCTGTCAAGCAGGGTCGGAAAGGCCACCGTGTGAGCCAAGCAGAGGCCTCCATAGCCAGAGGCACCATCAACCCGCTTGAAAGGCGAGTCCATTTTCAAGGGCTGCTAGGCTGGCGGGCAAGAGCAAATCAACAGAATCTCTCTCTGGGCTAGGGGTCAGATCCAAGCTGCCGTTGTGATCTAGGCAGCAGGCTGCAGCTATGCCGGATCCTATTTTTTCTTTTTTTTTTTGTCTTTTTAGGGCCAAACCCACACATGGAATTTTCCAGGCTTAGGATCGAATCAGAGCTATAGACCCCGGCCACCACCACAGCCACAGCAACACCAGATCCAAGCTGTGTCTGTGGCCTATGCTGAAGCTCATGGCAATGCTGGATCCTTAATCCACTGAGAGAGGTCAGGAATCCAACCTGAGTCTTTATGGATACTAGTTTGGTTCATTACCACTGAGCCACAGGAATTCCCAACGCCGGATCCCTCAGCCTACTGTGCCCGCCTGGGATCCAGCCTGGGTCTTGGCACTGCAGAGACCCTGCAGACCCCTTTGAGCCACAGCGGGAATTCCAATAGCATCCCCCCCCCCTTTTTTTTTTTTTTTTTGCTTTTTAGGGCCGCACCTGCGGCATATGGAGGTTCCCAGGCTAGGGGTCTAATCGGAGCTACAGCTGCCGGCCTATACCACAGCCACAGCAATGCTGGATCCTTAACCCACTGAGCGAGGCCACGGATCAAACCTGAAACCTCGTGGTTCCTAGTCGGATTCCTTTCTGCTGCGCCACGACGGGAACTCCCAACAGCATCTCTTGACAGCTCTGAGCAGCAGAGTGGGACTCGGAGCCCCAGTGTATAGGCGCAGTACTCTTTTCTGCTTGTCCTCTCAGCACAGTTCCCAGAAGCCTTTCTCCCCTCAGCCTCTCACTTCTAAGCCCTTGCCCCACCCCTACCCATCCCCACTCCCCCCAGAAGCCTTCTCTGAGAACAGGAAGAGGTTATTCCAAAACCTTTCCATCCAGGAGTTCCTGTTGTGGTGCAGTGGAAATGAACCCGACTAGGAACCATGAGGTTGTGGGTTCGATCCCTGGCCTCCATCAGTGGGTTAAGGATACTGCATTGCTGTGAGCTGTGGTGTAGGTCGCAAACTCGGCTCAGATCTGGCGTTGCTGTGGCTGTGGTGTAGGCCAGCTGCTGGAGCTCCGATTAGACCCCTAGCCTGGGAACCTCCATATGCTGTGGGTGTGGCCCTAAAAAAAAAAAAGAAACAAAAAACTCCCCCTCCACCTCCTGCCTCAGCTCCCCCTGGGCTGCTCAGGATGGGAGACGAGCACTGAAGGCGAATGCCAGCCCCCAGTTTTAGGGGACATGGTCCTTACTTGCCTGCTGGGGCTCTGCCTTCCTTCACACCGCTGTCCACTGTACCAAAGAGAGATGTCTACTCAGGACACTGAGGGTACTCAGTACTCAGCAGCCAGGGCTCTGCCTGCAGCCAGCCCAGGCCACCGTCACCTCCTGCCTGGAAATACAGCCCTCCTCACTGGTCTCCCTGCTGCCGCCCCAGCATCCCGCCCCCGCCGACCCTGCAGTCCCCCCCCAGCAGACAGCAAGGCTTCCCGCCACGCTGAGCCTCCCTGACGTGGCCGACGTGCCTCTCCAGCCTCAGTTCCTACCCCTCCCACCCATCATGATCCAGTCTCACACACACGCACACACACGCACACACGCACGCACAAGTCACTCCTGCTCTGGGGCCCTTGTATCGCCTGTTCTATCTACGGATCAGGCTCTCCCCTGCTCTGCACAGCTGGCTCCCACCTCTCATTCAGATCTCAGCCCCGTCACCTGTCACCATCCCATCATTCGTTAAATGTCCTGCTTTGAATCACAGGATACCCAGTGTTAGCCCAGAGTAGGTGTTCATTAAATATTTGTTGACTGGAGTTCCCGTTGTGGCTCAGTGGGTTAAGAACCTGACTAGTATCCATGAGGTTCAATCCCTGGCCTTGCTCAGTTGGGTTAAGGATCTGACATTGTCACAGTCTGCAGGGTAGGTAGCAGATGCAGCTCCGATTCGACTCCTAGCCTAGGAACCTCCTTATACCATGGGTGTGATCCTAAAAAGACAAGAAGAAAAAGAAAAATATTTGTTGACTGAATTAAGGAGGGGAAGAATGATATCAAACTGGCATTGTGTGAACAGAGCAGAGGGTGACTGCCTGCCCTTACAGAGTTCAGTCCGTGTTTACCCAAGTTCACACACATAGGCTGGGTCTAGAGCTGCCCATGAACCACAGGCCATGTACCAGCAGCCTATGGGTCAAATCTCCCCTCAAGATGTATTTTTTTCCTTTAAAAGTAATATCTTAGGGAGTTCCCGTCATGGTGCAGTGGAAACGAATCTGACTAGGAACCATGAGGTTGTGGGTTCGATCCCTGGCCTCACTCAGTGGGTTAAGGATCCAGTGTTGCTGTGGTGTAGGTGGCAGACGTGGATTGGATCTTGCGTTGCAGTGGCTGTGGCGTTGGCCGACAGCTACAGCTCTGATTTGACTCCTAGCCTGGGAACCTCCATATGCCGCGGGTGTGGCCCTAAAAAGACAAAAGACAAAAAAATTAAAAAATAAAAATAATGTGTTAGTCCTGGATCACAAAACATAGGGAAAGACAGAACATTGTAAACCAACTATAATGGACAAAATAAAAATAATTTCAAAAAACAAAAATGAGGAGTTCCCATCGTGGCGCAGTGGTTAACGAATCCGACTAAGAACCATGAGGTCGCAGGTTCGATCCCTGGCCTTGCTCAGTGGGTTGAGGATCCGGCGTTTGCCGTGAGCTGTGGTGTAGGTTGCAGACGCGGCTCGGATCCCACGTTGCTGTGGCTGTGGCGAAGGCCGGCGGCTACAGCTCCTATTAGACCCCTAGCCTGGGAACCTCCATATGCCGCAGGTGCGGCCCTAGATAAGGCAAAAAGACAAAAAAAAAAAAAAATGAAATCTAGGGAAGACATGAGGGTGATGCCTCTGACCGCTTGGCCGCCCTTCTTTTCCAGGCACCTTTGTGGAACCCCAGCCTTTCGGCTGCCCAAACAGCCTCTCGTGTCCTAACAGCTGCCGAGTACAGTATCCGACCATCTGGGCAGTTTAAACAGATGCCCTGTGCTTGATGTTGGCGTCCTCTCCTCTCAGCTCGCTTCTGCCAGTGCTGCCACTGCACGTCCTGTTCCAGCTGTCCATGTCCCACAGCTCTCATGAATGGAGAGGTTGCAGGTGAATTATGCCTGTACAGCCCTCGGAGCTGCCTAAGCTTTTAAAAAGGCTTTTTTTGTTTGTTTTTGCTTTTTAGGGCTGCACCCATGGCATATGGAAATTCCCAGAGCTGTAGCCGCCAGCCTACACCACAGCCACAGCAATGTCAGATCCGAGCCGCATCTGCGATCTACGCCATAACTCACAGCAACGCCAGATCCTTAACCCACTGATCAAGTCCAGGGAGCAAACCTGCGTACTCATGGATGCTAGTCAGATTCGTTTCAGCTGAGCCACGATGGGAACTCCCTAGAAAGGCCTTTCTTGAACAGCAGTGAGCAAGGCCCCTTTGCTTTACCTAGCCTCCTAAGCCCCAGCCCGCCTGTGGCCCCTGGGGGTCCCGCACATCCTACGGTGGTGAGGGAGGAAGGGCAGGCCAGCCTGAGCATGGAGAATAAACAGTCTGTTTCATTGTGCTCGGACTAGGGACCCATGGGTCCCGAGGACCTCTGCAAATGTCAGTCTTCTCTGTTCTTTTCAGCCTGCTTCCGTAGCCTCAGGAGCTGTTTCTTCTTCCACGGATGGATCTTGGCCTTCTCCTTCCTATTCTCCTCCACGGTGGCTGTTACCTCCTGGTACCAACAGCCACCCTCTGCGCCAGGGGCCCCAGTTAGGCAAACTTCCGCGTAGGCTTCAAAGGCACCGCCTTGAGGGCACCAGGAAACACCATCCGCTTTTCCTTGTCATTGGGTGGCAAGATCCCATCAAACACCTTGAGGCGGTCCAGGGCGGCCTGGCCTCCCCTGGTCTTGTGGGTGGGACGCCTCGCACTGGCCACCGGAAGATGCGCTGGGGGCTCGGAAGTGGTCGGGGCCGCGGGACAGGCTGGTGTTCACCTGCTTGGGGAGGAAGGCCAGGTACTTCAGTTTGTTTCTGTAGAAACTGCCAGAAATGTTGATGCCCTCACAGCCCACAAGCACCACCTCCCAGCCCGGAAGCACCTGCTTGGCCACCATGGCTTCCAGTTGGCCCAGGAGATGGCCTCCGCCAACCAGCTCCAGCACCTGCTGCCCTCCCTCACCTTCGGCAGCAGCCTGGGCAAATCAAAATGCATCTTTATTTGACTCATTTTGTGTTTTAAAAAGAAGCTGAGTCAACATTTAAAAACTGGTGGATTTCACATGCAAATCTGGATTTCCAGTCTCTAGATGGACAAATGTGGCGATGTTGGGTTTCTGTGCTTGAATGACATGCGTGTCACTGGCCTTTTAGATAGGCACATGCTCCATGGTCCCCATCCCCATCTCTGACCTTTGCCTTTTATCACTGAACTTGCATTAGAGTCTTCCTTATAATAAAGAAATCTGCTCTGTTTTTATGCCTCTAGCAAAAGTTGGAATCTGAAACGCTGAATGGGTCACATGAGTCAAGAAACAGAGGATACACATTCATTCTGCAAATATTCACTGGAGTTCCCGTTGTAGTTTAGTGGGTTAAGAACCTGACATAGTGTCTGTGAGGATGTGGGTTCAATCCCTGGCCCTGCTCAGTGAGTTAAGGATCCGCTGTTGCCACAAGCTGCAGCCTAAGTCCCATGTGTGGCTCGGATCCAGTGTTGCCGCGGTTGTGGTGCAGGCTCTGATTCACCCGCTGGCCCCAGGAGCTTCCATCTGCCTCAGGTGTGGCCATAAAAAGAAAACAACAACAATTAATGTTTATCGACAACCCACTATGTGTCAGACACAGCTGTAGATACTGGAGATACAGCCGTGGACAGCAGCATGGGTGAATTTACTCTTTCCTGGGGCCTCGTTCCATATGCTTTGTAAATTTCTTCCCACAAGCAGAGACATTTGAGTAGTTTCCAGATGAGAAAGACTGCCTTTGTGTCCAGTGTCATCCATGAAGCCTTCTTTTTTCCTTCTGCAGCATGTGGAAGTTCCCAGGCCAGGGATGGGACCGCGCCGCAGCAGCGACCTGAGCCACTGCAGTGACAAGGCTGGATCCTTAACCTGCTGTGAACAAGAGAACACCAATGAGGGCTTCGTCAGAGTTACACTAAGCACCTATAGGGTTCCAGCCCTTCAGGGGCTGGTACAAGCCAAGTGCTCAATAAATATTTGTTGGGTGAATGAACTAAATCTACTTCTATCCTAGATGGTGTTAGTTTGTGGTATTTCTCCAGGACTTTTCAAAAGATAAGCAAGGAGTAGGTGCTCACTTAACAGCAATTGAACGAGGGTCCGAGAGAAGAGTGGGGGGGTTGGCAAGGGAGGCGTGGGCTGCGTGAGGCAGAGCCCTGGTGAAAGATGGGACCGGGGCAAATATTAATGGCCCTGCCAGAGGTGACCTTCACGGTGGCCCCAGAAAGTAGATGATAGGGTTCTCGGGTGACAGACAAGGATACAGGCTGGAAAGGAAAGCCCTTTCTTGGCCAAGTTCACCGTTTCCAGGAAGGAGTAGAGGAGGAGGCCCATCTGCCCCGAAGTCCAGGCTTTCCCTGCCCACCCAGGGGGACTCCACGGAAGTCCTGGGGCAGGGGGCATGTAAGCCTCCCCCTTGAAAAACGATCTTCTTCCACTAGATGCCTGAAAGTCCACTCTAAGAGGCTGCTCCTCTTTTGACTCTCGCTTTTGTTTTTTGGGGTTTTTTTTTTTTTTGCTTTTTTTTTTAGGGCCGCACCCTTGGCATATGGAGGTTCCCAGGCTAGGGGTCCAATTGGAGCTACAGCTGCCGGCCTACACCACAGCTCACGGCAATGCTGGATCGTTAACCCACTAAGCAAGGCCAGGGATCGAACCTGCAACCTCACGGTTCCTAGTCGGATCTGTTAACCACTGCGCCACGACGGGAACTCCTGACTCTGACTTTTGAACGAGTGAATTTATTTACCAGATTCATTTCCTCCTAATCTGTCCCAGCAAACATTTAATATGTGAGAAGGTATGTGTGGTAGAGACTCTGAAATATTAGTTCATTTTACATGGGGGAGCGAAGAGAGCTAAAAAGAGGAAGGGGTCCCATCCCTGCCCTTTCAGATCAGCTGCGAGAAGAAGCCTAGTGGCTGAAGATTCAGTCACCATGCCTCTCGGGAGGCCACCCAGTACTTCTCAGTTTCTGGGGTGGGCGGGACCTCCCTCCAGGAGGCTGGGACTGGGGACGGGGCAGAGAGCGGTGAATGGTTGGAGGGAGGGGTCTTCAGCTAAGGCTGGGCTGTGGGGGTAAAGCAGGGGCGCTGGGGAGCCTGGCCAAGTAAGCCTGTCCTCTGGCCTCCTGCTCTCCTCCGGTCCTGCTGCACCTGACGTCCGGCCATTTGGGAATTTGCGAAGGACTCTGGCGGCGGTATAAACCCCTATGACTAAAGCGCTGGGGTCTTTGGGGATCACGATGGACTCAGAGCGGTTTAAACGCCCCTTCCTCCACGAAGCCTTCCATGCTTCCCCCGCCGGAAGGCAAGCTCTCGGCACGGTCGGGCGCCTGGTCGGGCGGGTGCTCTCCGCTTCGTATTGCGGCGGGACCTGCCCGCCCGCCCGCCGGCCTGGGCGCTCCTGCGGCCCCGCGTGCCTTTCCGCACGGAGCCGGCGACCAGCAAATACCTCTGGGCTGAACCACGAATTGCTCAGCCAGGCCTTTGGGACCCGGGGCCGCCTGGGCTCAGGCCCGGTTCAGCAAGTGTGGGCCGGGCCGCCCAGTCCCGCCCGACGGCTTCGCGCCTCCCCAGGCGCCCGGGGCGCGCCGGGCCCAGTTGGGCGAGTTTCACTTCATCACCCACGGCGCCTGCGAGCGCCAAGTAACGTTGCTCCTTCCCCTCCCGCCTCTCCTCTGTTCCCTCCTCTCCTCTGTTTCCTCCTCTCCTCTGTTCCCTCCTCTGTTCCCTCCGAAACTCCGGTGGACGAACGCCAGCACTCCCGCTGGGAGGTCCTGCTGCGCAGCCGGGTGCTGGGTGCCCTGCCCCCGCCCCCGCCCGGCCACCCCGCCCAGGCCGCGAGGCCACCTCACTGGCAGCGGAATGGAAACCGGTTCGACAGGTAACAAATAGGTGGGTTGTCACCGTTATTTCCCAACGCATGCGCCGTCGTCTCCCGGGCCACTCCAAGCTAATTAGCTCGGATCACCCCCCTCCCCGCCCCAGCCACCAACACACACCGCCGCGAGCCAATAAAGCGTGAACCCGTCCGGCCGGCTCGCACTTTAAGACTTCCCGAGCGGCCGCGGAGGACGCCAGTCGCGTCGAGAGACGCTTCCCTGCCGCTTCCTCGCCTCCCGGTGCACCTGGCTGCAGGGAACCTCGTTCGGACGGAGGACCGCGACAGCTCCGCACAGGCGAAGCGGGCGCGCGCCGTCCCAAGCACGACCTGCCGGCGGAACGCGGGACGCTTTGGCGACTCCTTCCCCGACCTGCCCCCTCCCCCCGCCCGTCGCCGCCAGCCCGGCCCGGGAAAGGTGGGTCGGCTCCGGCTCTAGTTACGGAAGCGGCCGGTGCCCGGCGAGGAAGGTTCGAAAATGCCCCGCGCGTTTCTGGTGAAGAAGCCGTGCGTCTCCACGTGCAAACGGAACTGGAGCGAGCTCCCCGACGAGGAGCGCGGCGAGATCTACGTGCCAGGTGAGAAGCCGGGCCCGAGCGCCCCGAGCCCCGCGCCACCGAACGGGCGGCGGGGCCCCGTCGAGGCGGCCGGCGTGCGGGGCGCAGTGGCGCGGAGCCCGGCGGCCGGCGCAGCTGGGGCGCCCGATTTAATGTTTAAGCGGCCGCGGCCCCGTTAGCCCGCGGCGCGGCCGACCCCGGGAGCGGGGGAGGGGAGGGGAGGGCAGGGCCGGCGGAAGGAGCGGGGAAAGGGCAGCTGGGGGCGGGGGTCGCGGGGGCCGCCAGGTGCGGGGCGATAGCGGTTTCCAGCCCCCGCTGCCCCGCGGGGGGAGACAGCCGGATCCGAGGGGAGCGGGCCCACGCGGTGCCGCCCTCCCCACCACCGGCCCGAGCGCAGGGGAGGCAACGGGGTGTGTCACCGCTCATGCGACCGACCTTCCACTCTCGCGTCGTAAATCCAGAAAGCCCGGACTTTTATGAGGCGGGAGGAGGGCACCGAAGCGATGCCACTTTGGTGGTGGTGGGGGGGCAGGGACCTAGCTGGAGTTTCGGCCGCGATTTGTGCCAAATGTAAGAGAAGACCTAGAGTTTAAGTCACCTGCATTGATTTCGCCCTCTCACCGCCAACAAGGGTGGCCAGGTCGTGGGGAGGGTCGCGCCCGGCAGCGGGGAGCTTGGAGGCCGTGCGGGCAGATGCCCGGCTGCACCCCACTAGCCCTGAAGGCAAAGGTGGGGCCAGGTCTCACCTGTTAGAAACGCACCTCCTTCAACCTTGCAGAGGATACGTTTGAGCCAAGAGACGTTTTAAGGAGCCCACGCCACAGCCAGGAGACCGGGCTGGGTGGAAGCTGATGCACCCAGTTATTTTCGGAGGACGCTCTGACAGCGTCGGAATCAACTTGAATGAGTAACTCCAGTTGTTTCTTCTTCCAGTTGTTCCATCTTCCTCCTTAACCGGAAAAACTCCTCTGCTCCTTCCATCCTGCCCTCCCCAAACCCTAAAAGAATCTTTGGTCTGGAGCTGCCCAGTTTTCCCCCTGAACTCCCCCTCCCCAGGCCTTGGGGGTGGGGCGGGGGATGCACTGAACACCCTGCCCAGCCGCGGGAGGGGGGAGAGGTTGTAATTAACCAACCGACTTTGACCCTTGATCCGCAGGCTCCCTGGCACCGCCCAGGGCCTTGGAGGAAAGTGGTGAAATAAGGACAGTGAGGGGCCCCCTGAGGGCTCTTGCCTCAGTTTCTCTCCTGAATTAGTCGTTGGAGTCCGTGGGTGCAGTGGTGAGGTCTCTGTGGGCTGACGCCTCAGGATCCTAGGGCCTAGGGTGCTGGCGGGGTGTTTCACGGCTTAACCTTATCTCAAACTCCTGGGCCCCCTTCTACAGCCTCCTTCAGACAAGGGAATGTGCTGGAAGTCCTGATGACCCGATGGGCAAACTGAGACAAAAAGGGAAGTGAGCTGCCTCCTCACCAGAGGCAGAGCAGGGAGTAGGCCCAGGGTTCTGTGTCCAGCTTCTTGCTTCTCTGAGCTCCCCGGTTTTCCACCTCCAGAAGGGCCAGGTGCGAGGGGTGAGGGCCTTGGGGCCCCCTTCCCCGCTCCTGCCTCCTCCCTCACCTGTTTGACTTGCTGCTTAGCTGCTCCTTGGGATCTGATAAACTGAACTTGGACCGTGTTAAAGGTGAGCGGAGCCTTGCTCCAGACTCAGTGTGCTGTTATTTTTAGTTTTATTTCACATCCCAACCAGTAACAGATCATGTGCTGACTTTTACAAAGGACAAAGAAATTCCGTTTGTTCAAATCATTGACTTCCCTGCGTCCTAGTGATTTTCCCCACCGCGTGCTGGTGGCCGTGGTGGGAGTGGTGGGGGAGACCTCCCCCCCAAGGGGCTGCACCCCAGGGGCAGAGGAGGGCATCCAGGTGGTCTGTGCTGTCCAGGTGAGGGGGGCCGCTTACTTGCAGGGTCATCCGATGTGGGGTGGGGTCTAACCTGGAGTGAGACTCGCGGGCAGAGAATCCTGTGGGGTCAGGCAAAGAGCAGAAGTCAGAGGACTTACTTTTGCTCCAAAAGCCATGTGGCCCACTGGGGAGTTTTCCCACAGTTTTTGGAAATGAGAAAGGGCATGTTCTGGGCCACGCTTGGGTGCCTCAGATGGCTGGAGGTGTGTTTTGTGGTGGCCTGTGCCCCGGCGGGGCCATTCCTTCACCAGCCGACCGTGACCCCGGGAGCCGGCTGGGCACGTTTGCCTTCACGCCACCTCACCGACTCAGCGTGCTGTGACCAGCTAAGCACTGACCCCGTCCGGTCCCACTGGGAGAGGCGCTGGGAGGGCTGACCTGCCCGCCGGGGCCCTCTGAGGCCCTGAGGGCGGCAGTGGGTGCTCGGAAAGAACGGGTCCCTGACCGAAGGCCCTGGCCGCGGCCTGGCAGCTCCGAGTGCAGGGCCCCAGCACCACAGCCCCTCTCCCTGCGGCACAGTTCTAGGCATTTCCCTCCCCCAGTCCCCTGGGCCTCACTCTCCTCCCAAAGTTCACGGAAAAGCCAAACCAGTGGGCGAGGGAGCTGGAAAGCCACCGGGGTGGGAGACGGCGCCACTCGTGCAGGGAGCTTTGAAGTGTTTATGGTTAAGATGCCACCCGTTTGGGCGCTCGAGCCAATGCCTGAGCCCCCGATCTCCATATGCCCTGACTTTTCTCCTCTTTCTTTTTTTTTTGTCTTTTTAGGGCCGCACCCGCGGCATATGCAGGTTCCCAGGCTAGGGGTCCAAGTGGAGCTACAGCTGCCGGCCTACGCCACAGCCACAGCAATGCAGGATCCGAGCTGCGTCTGTGACCCACATCACAGCTCACAGCAACGCCGGATCCTTACCTAGCATCCTCATGGATACTGGTCGGGTTCCTTACCCCCTGAGCCGCAATGGGAACTCTTCCCTGGGATTTCTCCTTTGTTACGTGAGTATTGAGTGTACGGTGGAGGGAGTGAGGCTGGTTTCCTAAGGATGAACCCAGGCACCTGTACCCAGGGGCTAAATTCCATCTCCTGGCCTGGCCTGACGGGGAAGCTCCAGGACCGGGGAGAGGCAGAGATAAAGCGGGGTTCTCCAGGCCCCCTGCTGAGTGAAAGGCCAGGGAGGCACTGGAGGGTGGGCCAGGCCTGGAAACTGAATGACCTGCTCCCAGCCACGAGCATCCCATTCTGCGGCCTCTTCCCGCAGCCTGCAGGGGCACGTCCCACCCCTCCCGACTTTGGACGGAGGCCCTGCAGGCTGTCCTGCAGGTGCGTCAGCCCGCGCCCACCCCAGGGAGACGGCCAGGCTGAGGGGTGGGCGACGGGAGTCTCCTCGGCCTGGCTCTGACTAGGCAGCGTGGGACCTGGGCTGCTCCCTTTCTGGGCTGGGTTAGAAAGGCTGAGAAAGTCAGCTTTGGGCCCCAGAGTGCACGTGTGGGGGTGTGGGGGCCGGGGAGGGGAGAAGGGGAGACACGAGGCCTCTGATTGTCCCTTTAATTCCCGGGAAGTGCTGGCAGTGAGCGGCCAGACCCCGATGGGTACAGCAGAGCTGCGTGGTTCCAGCAGGGGGCTAGAGGGAAGCCTGGCTGTCCCACGGGGTGCGTCACCCAGGCTGCCAGGCTGTTTGTCCCTAGCTTGGGTGACCGGAGGCAGAGTCCTGGCAGACTGTTTGTCCCAGAATGAGAGCAGGTGAGGACGAGACCTCTGGGTACAGGGAGGACAGGAGCAAAGCGTGGCCACTGTTGATGTCAGGCCTTCTCTTTAACGTTGTTCACTTTCAACAAGCATTGTGTGGGTCCACGGGGTGCCCAGCCCTGCGCGCCCGGGAGGTGGGAAGGCGTTGGCTCTGCTGTGAGGCCGAGGTGCGCAGGGTTTTTTTTTTTTTTTGTCTTTTTGCCTTATCTAGGGCCGCACCCGCGGCATATGGAGGTTCCCAGACTAGGGGTCTAACAGGAGCTGTAGCTGCCAGCCTTCGCCACAGCCACAGCAACGCGGGATCCGAGCCGCGTCACGGCAACACCGGATCCTTAACCCCCTGAGCAAGGACAGGGATCGAACCCGCAACCTCACGGTTCCTAGTCAGATTCGTTAACCATGAGCCACGACGGGAACTCCCCGAGGTGCACAGTTTTAACCGCATTATGGACACGGTATGAAAAACAGCTGGGGAGTTTCCATTGTGGCTCAGCGGAAATGAACCCGACTAGTATCTGGGTTCAATCCCTGGCCCCGCTCAGCAGGTTCAGGATCAGGCATTGCCATGGGTTGTGGTGTAGGTCATAGATGTGGCTCAGACCCAGAGTTGCTGTGGCTGTGGTGCAGACCAGCAGCTGCAGCTCTGATTCGACCCCTAGCCTGGGAACTTCCATGAGTCACTGGTGTGGGCCCTAAAAAGCCCCCCCCAAAAAAAATTTGAGAAACGGGGAAAAGATACTACCTGGAGAAAAACTTGACGTTCACAGAAGGGAAATGACATGCCGAGAGAGATGGGCCCGTTGTGTTTCCAGGACTGCCCAGCTCGGCCATTTGCCTGGCACTGGCTTCCTTTCAGGCACTGCTAGCTGGCCTGGGGGCTGGAGGAGAAGGCACGGGGGCTCCTGCCCTTCCTGATAAGAGTTCAAGGCCGCCTAGCTCCGGCTGGGCTGGGCTGACCCACTGGGCTCCCTCGCCCCAGTTGAGAGCCCAGGTAAGGCCCTCCCAGGTCGGCGCCAGCCCGTTAGTCAGAGGCTCCGAGTCCTCACGTCTGCCTCACCTGCTCTCCTGAGAGCCGAGTCCTGACAGGAGGCCTTGGATGGGGTAGGACCTGGCCCTCGGTCTAGTGCCTGGGCTGGGAGCTTGCAATCCCAGAGAGGGGACTTGCTGACAGTGAGGGAGGGCCAGGCCCTGGGGCGGGAAGTGGCTCTGGGCCCGAGCTCCACGTCACCCAGGTGGAGGCAAGCTGGGCCAAGAGAAGGGGAACACCCTGGAAACACCCCCCCCCCCATTGGGAGAGGGCCTGGCTGGCTTGGCCTTGCCGCACTCCTCAGCTGTGGGAGGGCGATGAGTAGCCACAGCAGCCACCACCTTGCCGGAAACATCTAATTAGGGGACAGAGAGCAGCACAAGCAGGGCCCAACCAGTTCTACTTCCTGCCACTCGGTGACACCCAGTGATAGGAGTGGCCCACGGTGAGCACTCCCTGTGCCTGTGGTGGCAGCAGGGACACGCTCACGGGGGTGGCGGGAAGACAGGTTTGGCGGGGTGGGCGGGACGAGGCAAACATCCCCGCCCTGGCAGCCCGGTGGCCCTCGCTTGCTCGGCTAGAGGGCACAGAGCAGGCGGGCCCACTCCCCCCGCAGCCGGTTCCTTGGCACCATTTCAGTGGAATGAGAGAGGCAGGCAGAGGAAATAGGTCTCCTCCTAAACCTGCAGGTCCTCAGAACGGCAAACACAGACCCCCCTCTAGGGGAGCAAGGGAGCCAAGGGTGACAACCCGTTTTGAGCACAAACCAGTTAACCCTCACCTGCCGTCACTCCTCCCTCTGGGGCGCCCTGTGCAGGCGGGGTGGCCGGGCTGCAGCTTTCAGGGGCCTCGCTCACGCTATCCGATGCCGAAAGACAGTTAGAGGTTTCTGTTTGTCTCCACCTGGATTGAGAAATGGGAAGTGTCATCCAGCTTTCAGTCCTCAGCCAAGATCTCCAATAGCTGGTAGCCTGGCATCAGAAGCAGCCAACCCTCTGACACGCCCCCCTTCCCTCCGGCAGCCCCCATCCCGTGCACGGGGAGGGACCCCTGAGAGCTCGGGCCTGACGTCCAGCCATCGGGGCAGGGAGAGACGCCAGGCCAGGGCCAGGCGCTGGTGAATCAACTCCCCGAATGAGGTGGCTCATTAGAGTCCCTGGACGGACAGACAGACGGCGCCAGTGCCAGCAGAACGGGTTTGGGTGGCAGGCAGGCGCATTCTTCCCCTGTCGGCCTTTGTTGTGTTTTGAGGGGGCGAGAGCCAGGGCCTCTCCTGAAACTTCGATGCCTTCATGTTCGCCTCTCCTCCAGCGTGTGTCCTCGGCCATCCCTCTGCCTCCAGCCTTGCCGGCTGCGTCCTGGGAGAGCAGGCAGGGCAGCTGCCCTCCTGCCAGGGCCGCCCCTCCCTGGGTCCCCGTCCCACTGTATCACGGGCCGTGGGTGGCGGGCACCTGGGCCCTTTTCACAGTTCTGAGGCCCTCAGTCAACCTCCTAAGTCTCTCTCATCTTTACTTCCTGGCTGGTCCTTCCGAGGCCTGGAAAATCCTAGCTTAGGGGTTTACATATACACAGCAGAGGCTACCAGAAAAAGTCGGGAGCAAAATACTGACTAAATTGAAACATCAGGTCGTTTGCCTCAGCCCCGTGGGCTTGAGACTTGTCCCCTCTGCGTTACCCGGGAGATCTCCTCCGCGCCTCCAGTCGGGAGAGGCCAAGCCTCTCGGCCCTGCCTGTGTGTCCGCCGTGGGGAGCAGCGCGGCAGAGGCGGCGGGTAGCGCTGCGTGGAGGGTTGGAGCCCGGCCCTCCAGGGGCCACAGCGAGCGGTCCCTGCTGCGGGGGAGGGTTTGCGTAACAGCTGGGCGGGCTGCCCGGGAGACTGTTAGGCCGCATCCACCTGCTGCTCCCTGACCTCCGCCCCGCTCTGCCCCACCTGGCCTGTTTGCCTGCCAAGCTGGGCCAGCGGGAGCAAGGAGCCTGGAGGCCGGATGAGCTGTAACGTCAGGGCCCGGCCCGGCCAGGCCAGCCCGAGGAGGCAGCGGTTAGGACCACCCAGTCCCCCAGGCCAGCAGCTAAATCTGGCCTGGAGGAGAGGCCTGGAGTGGCCCAGACCGCCGGGACCCTTCTGGGGCAGGGATCGGTCCCTGGGCCCAGGGCCTCCGCTGGTGCCCTTTGTCCCTGCAGGAGCGTGGCTGAGGCCTGGAATCCAGAGGGACTGGCTCAGGTGGGGCAGGCAGACAACTCTGGAGGAATAATTGGCAGGGCAGGTTGGGTCCTCCCAGTTCCGCTAAGACACAAATTACTCAGCGGGCAGGCCCTCAGTGGGCCGTGGCGCTTGGCTGGCGTCACCTGTAATTACCTTAATGGGGCGGGAGGGAGGTGCTGCGTGCAGGCAGCCGGGGGCAGCCCTGCTTTGCCACATGCCTGCAAGGGGCGGGTCAGAGGCTCCAGTTCCAGCCAGCTCGCTGCCAGGGCCCCGTCCTGAAATGGCACTGAATACTCTTATCTCCACCACGCCCTCACCTGGCCTTTCTTCTCTTCCCAGTCAGCCTGGGCTTCTGCCCACCGCAGCCCTACCAGGAGCCGGAGCCGTCGGTGGCCGAACCCCCTTCTTGCCCCCTGGCTTTGGACATGAGCCTTCGGGACTCCGGCTACAGCGTGGCCCCCGGGCCCTGCGTGGTGGCCCAGCTGCCCTCTGAAGACATGAACCGCTTGGCAGACCCGCAGAGCAGAGACCATGGCTTCCTGCGCACCAAGATGAAGGTAATGACCTTCACCCTGTCTCCGAGGGCCCGGCGCGCGTGTACACCTGGGTCCAGCCCTCAAGGCGTGGCCCAAATGGGACCTAAGCGGAGACTGGCCTTGGGTCTGGGTCCGGGTTTCTGCAGAGTAGTGAACTTTCCTGGGGCACAGACGGGGACGGAAAGAAGAGAAGTGGGTCTGAAGTGAGAATGTCGTGTGTTGGGAAGAAGCAGTGAGGTTCAAAGACAGTTGACCCTTAAGGATCAGGCGTTACCGCTGCGGCTCAGGTCGCGACGGTGGCAGGGGTTCAATCCCCAGCCCAGCCTGGGACCTTCCACATGCCTCAGGTGCGTCAAAAAAAAAAAAAGACATTTAACCTTTGAAGTCCATTCTGAGGATGTTTAATTTTGTTTCTGGCCTTAAGCGGAGCCACCTCTTTACACAGAGGTCCTAGGAAAAGCGGGAAAAGCTGAGCCCGGCTCTGCACTTGGCCTGGGCCTGGGTCTGTGCTGCATCGAGGCTGAGGTCTGGAGTCTGCTCAGTGGTTGACTGTTCCCTGCGGCCTGTTCCTGGGGACACAGTCCCCAAGTCACCCCCTCACCCAGTGTGTGCTTCCAGCCTGTGAGCAGGGCCTTGTCTCTGGGGCGGGGCCTGGCGAGCGCTGTGCACAGAGCAGAAGCAGCGTGCAAGGCAGCGGAAGTGGCTCTGCTTTCGAGGAGCGCGCCACCGACAGCGGGGCTGTCTCTGGCCGGGCCTGCGTTCCTGCAGCTCCAGGATCAGGAAGCACCTGCCAGCAGTGAGGTAGTGGAAGGGCTCTCGGAGAGCTAGTCTTTGTGCCAAAAGGCTGAAGGAAACTGGCGGCGGAATGCTGTGCCCGCCTCGCTTCCCTGTGGAGGAGGCCAAACATTTGTTGTAACGAGAGGGGAATCACCCGGGCGGGCTGGCTGGCGATCGGCCGCAGAGCCGGCACAGTGCCCCTGAGCCCCAGGGGCCCTTCTTTCCACCCCCTGAGCCCCAGGGGCAGGGCAGGTTTGCGGAAAGAGAGCGAGGGCCGCAGCAGATGCGCCAGAGGGAGGGTCCTGACCCTGAAGGGCTGAGTAGTAACAAGGAGCGTCCCTGGTGCCAGAAGCAGAGCAGGGGAGTAGGTGCAGGGCGTGCCTGGTGCCTGGGGAGCCCGGGAGCAGTGGCCAGTGACAGGGCCGCCACCAAGCACAAGGGACCTCCCAACACTGACAGAGGTAGAGCATTGAGACCATGTCTCCACTTCTGAACAGATTTGGGATGATCCACAAGTACAGAGGGAACAACACATGTTTCTAAGCAAGACAGTCATCAAGGAAGCAGAGACTGAAACCATGACCTGTCAGGCCTGGCTCGCGGGAGACGGGGGCTGCGCTGGCCCGGAGGCCCCTCGGGGCCCACTGCGGTGGCCTCAGCCCGGGAAGGCTGTGCGGAGACTGTGTCCTAAGGTGTAGAATGAGAAAAGACAGCGGAAGCTGGAGAAAGATTTGGGCTCAGTGGCGGGAGAACTTTACAACAGATAGAGCTGCCGCATCAGGCTGTCTCTGTGGGGAGCTGGCCGCCCGTCTCCAGAGACGGTAAAGAAGGGGCAGCCCGGAAAAGGCTCAGGAACCCAGCAGGAGGCTGGCCAGGGACCCGAGGTTCCGTCCAGCCCCACCACTCAGTCGCCAAGCACCAAGGGCACAGAGGCTCGGCCTGCGGGGTGGGCACCGCTCTTCTCAGGGCGCCTGGGGGCTGGTGTGTGTGTCCTTCCAATCTGCCACCTGCAGCCCCAGCCCCGCTTGTCTGTCACTAACCCTGGCCTCGCCCACAGGTGACCCTGGGGGACAGTCCCAGCGGAGACCTCTTCACCTGCCACATCTGCCAGAAGGCCTTCAGCTACCAGCGCATGCTGAATCGCCACATGAAGTGTCACAATGACGTCAAGCGGCACCTGTGCACCTACTGCGGGAAGGGCTTCAACGACACCTTCGACCTCAAGAGACACGTGCGCACCCACACAGGTGAGGGGCCCGCCCGGCAGAGGCCTGGGGGCGCCCCCGGGAGCCAGGGCAGGGCGGGCCTCCACGAGCGGGTCCCTGACGCCCGGCCCTGTCCTCCCACAGGCGTGCGGCCCTACAAGTGCAGCCTGTGTGACAAGGCCTTCACGCAGCGCTGCTCGCTCGAGTCCCATCTCAAGAAGATCCACGGCGTGCAGCAGAAGTACGCGTACAAGGAGCGGCGGGCCAAGCTGTACGTGTGCGAGGAGTGTGGCTGCACGTCCGAGAGCCAGGAGGGCCACGTCCTGCACCTGAAGGAGCGCCACCCCGACAGCCCGCTGCTGCGCAAAACCTCCAAGAAGGTGGCCGTGGCCCTGCAGAACACTGTCACCTCCCTGCTGCAGGGCACCCACCACCTCTGAGCGCGGGGCCCCGGCCTGGGCAGGCGCCGGGGGCCAGGGCCGCCTCCCCGCTGCGGCCGCTTGTGGGACCCCGGAGATCAGGACTGGAGCCCGGGCCGGTGCTCGCTCAGGCCCCGCACCGGCCTCCGCCCGTGTTTGTATGTGCGTCCTTGGGGCCGACGTGAGTACGGGCCGGTGAGGCCTTCAAATCCTTGGATGTGAAGCAGCTCGTGGACCGAGACGGGACTCCCTCCCCGAGGAAGGTGCAGCCTGGGGCGGGCTGCTGGTCCCCCGAGGACGGCGGCGGGCAGGAGCCCTGGCAGAGAGCTCCCCTGCAGACAGCAGTGGTGGAGGAGCTGGCGCTCAGGGCTGCGGGGGCTCCGCTCTTGGAGAGGCGCGCGCGTGGGGCTCGGCCGTGGGGCTCGGCCGTGGCGGCGAGCACGCGCACGGAGGCCTGGCCACATATCACCTCGTTTTTAAGAATCAGCTACAAGGTGCCAAGGAGGTTTTATTTCCTTTTTTAAAAGATGACAAATGTACAGATATTAATATATTTTTGGTGCCGATGGCAACTATTTTTAAGAGAGGATGGAGCTGGCTTTTCTCCTCCCCACGCAGTTCTATTTATCCTGGACATCTTACCCCTCCTCTGGGCCGTGGTGCTTCATACCTCCCCAGAGGTTTCACCTGAGACTCCGCTCCAGCCCCACCGCAGGAGGGTGTGGTGCTCCCTGTCCCCCCTTCCGCCGGGACAGCACTCACATCGCTGCTCCCCCCTCCACTCTGCCTCCCTCCCATATCCCTTGAGGGCAGGCCTTGGGGTCACCGAGAGCCTCCTGGGTTCCCGATCATGGACCTTTGGAGGCACAACTCACCCTTGAGGAGGCCGAGGTTTGTCCAGCTGCGGCTGCGGGCCTAAGCCAGGCAGGATGGTGCAGCTTCCGCGTGCCCAGCACCCACTGCCTGCAGTGCTAGAAGCACAGGGCCAGGCTGCCAGGCCTGCTCTTTTCCTGGCTGAGTCAAAAATCCTAGGACTGGAGCAAAAAAATTGGGACAGAATAAGAACCAGACACATCAGAAACCTCTAGAGGGAGGACAGCATTAGAGGGTTGACAAGTTATAGATGGAGCCTTTTTTCTGACTGATTTTTCAAAGGGCCAGGCTGGGGATCCCCTGCCCCCAGGCCGCTCGGCTCCATCTGCGGGACACGGCCAGGCTCCCGCGGCTTGGCTGCGTTTCCTGCCAAGAACAGAAAAGGGGGTGTGGGTCCAAAGGGAGAGACGGGCAGGGGCTGGAGCCAACCTGCCAAAGAGCGAGAAAGCGAACTCCAAAGAGCACGCGGAACACAGCGGGTGGGGCTGCCCCAGAAGCCAGAGCCCAGGCGGAAGCGGCCTTGGCCTCTTTGCCCAGAAGGAGCAGCCTGCGGGCCGGGAAGGAGCCGGCTCGCACCTCCCTCTGCGCGCGTGGTTGTTTTGGAAGACTCTTGTTTTATTTTATTCTAGACTATGTGGGAGCTGCTGTATTCTGGAAGTTGTGGAGGAGAAAATAATATTATCCAGAAGCCCTGTCTTGTTTACACTCCTGCGACCCTGTGTTCACCGCCTGGCTGAGGGAGTCAAAAAGTTCTGTGTCGTCTGTTGTTTTATTTTATACCTTTCCTCCAGCTATCACAATAAATGAACTATCATTTTCCGTGTTTCTGCTTTTTTTGTTTCATAGGCCTCTTTTTTCCCCACCTGTGGGGAAATTAATCGATGCATTCGACTCAAAGATTCACCCTCGTCCAGGTAAAAGTGGGCCTCAAGTCAAGCAGCTGGCGGTTAAGTGGTCTGCCCCGGTCAGTGCCTGCTGACCCCACGGCCCAGTGTTTCTCTCTCCTCCAGCAGGTGCAGTCGCTCGGGCTCCAGTTTTGGCTTCTCGTCCCCGCACCTGGCCAGGACCACAGGAGGAAGAGCCACATTCCCAAAGAGTAGCCAAAGTGTAGTTAGAGGCCACCTGGCCGTGCCCATCACCTACGCGAGATCCCTTGGGGAGACCCGATCGCTCTGGGCACACTGGTCCCCCAGTCCCAGTTCGGGGATGGAGGGGGTGCTGCCAGGCCCAGGCCCTTGGCATGGGTTCCGGGAGGCGTGAGAAAGGTTAATAGCCCTGGTGAAAAGACAACATCCATCCGACCTCTAGAGCTCCCCGTGTGAGGCCCCCAGGCTTGGGAAGGGCCCCAACCCCCCTGCGTCTCTTTGAACGGCCAGGCCAGCCCAGCCACAGAGGATTTCTCTTTATCTCTAGAAGCCTCCCGATGTGAAAGGCCAACCAAGTCGCAGTTTTACATGTCCTGGGACGAGCACGGCCCATTGTTGGGAGCCCAGATGATTAACTGCTGTGTAAACTTTAGGAGGAGCCAGCTTTCCAGGAAGCCAGGGAGGGGGTGGGGAAGGGATCGGGGCTCCCTCTGAGCCTCGGCCCTCCCCCTCCTCAGCAGAGCTCAAGGGTGGGACCCACGGGGCCCTCCCCTAGCAGGGTCAGGGCAGAGAGTCACTTGCAAGGACCTCCGGACCCTGCAGGATGGTGCCGTGAGGGAAACGAGAACTGTGGGGGCCCCCGCACCAAATGGGAAATAGCCGCAGCCAGGCCCAGAGAAGAGATTAATGCAAGTCAATGTATAACTAAGGGTAAATGGTGTGACCAGGCTGCAAATGCCCAAGGAACCTAAAAAGGAGGGTTTTGCATCTGAAAGAATAAATGCTTCTTGGAAGAGGAGGGTCCGGCTGGGTTGGAGAAGCGGGAGAGTCTGAAGGGAACAAAAGAGGAGGGAAGCTGTTTCGGGGCAGGAAAGAATAGGATCGGACCGAGGAGAGGAGGGTGGGCTCTGGGAACGACGGTCTGGATGCTGTCCCTCCGGCACCACCCATGTGCCTCAGCGCGGTGACTGTTGAGCCCTGCCCAGGTTCCAATAAGAACAGTAACAGGGGAGTTCCCGTTGTGGCTCAGCAGTAGCAACCCCGACCATTATCCATAAGACTGTGGGTTCGATCCCTGGCCTTGCTCAACGGGTTAAGGATCCGGCCGTTGCCGTGAGCTGTGGTGTAGGTCACAGACTCGGCCCGGATACTGTTGCTGTGGCTGTGGCGTAGGCTGGACCCCCTAGTCTGGGAACTCCCATATGCTGCACCTGTGGCCCTAAAAAGCAAAAAGAAAAGAAGAATTAAAAAAAGGAAAGTAAAAAGAAAAAAAGAACTGATAACAAAACAAGATTCTGAGCAGTTCCCTTGTGGTACAGCAGGTGAAGGACCCAGCGTTGTCACTGCAGCATCTCAGGTTGCTGTGGGTTGTGTGGGTTCCATCCTGCCCTGGTCAAAAAAAATCCTCGAAACCAAGATTCTGAGAGATGGGACAGCTGGCTGGGACCCAGGAAAATGTGTGACCTCATGGAGGATGAAGGAAGAATCCTTTTTTTTTTTTTCTTTTTACGGTGGCACCTGTGTCATATGGAAGTGCCTGGGCTAAGGGTTGAGCTGGAGCTGCAGCTGCCGGCCTTTGCCACAGCCACAGCAACACTGGAGCCGAGCTGCATCTGTGACCTATATATATGCTGCAGCTTGAGGTTAACGCTGCATCCTTAGCTCGCTGAGTGAGGCCAGGGATGGAACCCGCATGCTACTAAGACTATGTCAGGTTCTTAACCTGCTGAGCCACAAGGGGAACTCCCGGGAGAGAGGACTTTTATAGCTGAAAACAAAGCAACCATGTGCAGGGTGGGGGGAGTTTTACAGCAACAGGAAGTGCTGTGAAAGTTTATACTTTATATTTTTATGTATTTTCTAATGTTTTTATGACAAGGGTATATTATTTTTACAATCGGAAGAAAATTAAGTTATAAAACAATTCAGGGGTTTTAGTCAACTTGAAGTTCAACACGTCACCAGGGGACGGGGCTGCCCAAAGTAGTGCTAGGGTGACCCTGGATGATGCCAGAAATACAGCGTCAACTGCTGAGACCGCCCCCTGCCCTGGGCTGGTCACCAGTCGGTGAGTGGCAGGAAAGAGCAGAGACGAGGCTTGAGGCCCAGCCCCGACTTGGGCCATTTGGTGGCCTCAGGCAAAGCAACCTAACCTTTCAGGTTCCTCGTCTATAAAATGAGGAGGGTTCCCAAGTCCGAAGGTCCCTTTCTGTTATAAAGACTTTGTGTCTCTAGGCCCCCATCTTAAAACCCTTGAAGAAACTCACAAACTACAGCCGAGGCAAGGAGGCCGTGACAGTTGTTCTGTGAGGGCGAGACCGACAGGGCTGCTGGCTTGAAGCGGGGGGACCGACCCCCTGGGGAGAGGGGAGCATGAGGGGGAGCGGACCCCACTGCAGGGAGCCCCCCCCTAACATGAAGCAGCTGCCTGGGAGGGAGGGGCCCCGGGCACAGTCACTGGGACCAGGCTGGCATTTCCACAGGGACTCGATGGGCCGACAAAAGAACCTTCAAGACTCTTGTGTCGTCGAGACAGGAAATTCTAAGAGGTCAGGCAGTGGTGCTGACTTCCAGGCTTGATGGCCACTCCCAAGGAGGGGAGGCCGGGTGAAAATGCTAGTGAACAGGATGGAATGGAAAAGGAAATACTGACAAGGTGGGGACCCGTTGGGAGGCTGCGCTTGGGTGCCGAAGAACTGGCTTTGCCGTGGGAAGGGCTCCTCTCTCACTGCTGCCGGCTGGGCATGTCCCCCGGGGCCACCCGGGACAAGTCATCTCCCTCAGGCAGTGGCGGCCCCCGGACCTAGAGGTCCCTCCCTCCTCACGTCCAAGAGCAGCCTGCCCTCCTGCAGCCCCCGTGCCAGGCCCTTCCCTGTGTCCAGAGCCTGTCTGGATCCTCCGCCCTCACTCCCAGGCTAACACCTCTCAGCTCTGCGGTCTCCCGGTCTCCCGTGTCACCGTCACCATCAGTCAACCCCTCCCAGTCCCTCCTTGCCCCGCAACCCTCCTCCAGGCCAGGCCCGCGGGCCGGCTCAAGACATGTGGGGCCTCAGTTCCTCCACCAGCGCTGGGGGGAAGTTGAGTCAGGTGTGGAGACTCTGGCCCCGGGCCAGGGCGGTACACTGAACAGGCGTACCAGAATCTTCCAGAGTCTGCTTCCTGAATGCACAAGCTGGGCATGTCCCTTACTTGTTCTCTCTGCGTGTAATGAGTAAGATTGTTTCTACCCCGTGGAGCTTTAAAAGTGGAATAAAACACAAAGCAGGCATCTGGAGACGAGCTCTGAGAGGGGAGGGGCTGCACTGTGTAATCCACCTAAATCTCAGACGGGAGCTCCCGAGGTCCTCAGAATTCACCTCTGGCTTAACACTCGCGGGCAGGAGCGTGCCTGCCCCCATCCCAGCCCCCTCCCCTCCCGCCCCACAGAGCTGCCCACTGCAGCAAGCCTGTGCTTGCTCATACAGGCTTCGGGGCCGCCATTCACAGCAGTTCAACCCATTTCCTGGACCAGAGGGGCCCCCCGCAGAGGGTGGGAGGCCAAACCGAGAGAGGCTCCGGGCCCTGAGAGAGGCCAGCGTCACTCACTGCTAAGCCAGTGTCCCAGGAGCCCCGTCACCAGTGCTTTAACAGCAGCTAATCACTGCTTGCATTTATTGAGCTCCTACTACGCGCGGCCCCTGACATCATCACCAATGCCCACAACAGCCCTGGGAGGTAGCTATTATTGTTCCTATTTTTAGACAAAGAAATTGAGGCTCAGGGAGCTTAAAAGTCTTGCTCAAGATCACATGGCCTGTAAGCGAGGGAGCCGGGCTCCGGTCTGAGGGCTGAAGGCCTCTCCAGCTCTCCGTGGTCATGACACGAGGGCCTGTCCTTGGGGACACTGAGCACCTCCGCTGTGCCAGTCCTGTGCCCAGACGCTGGGGATGCAGGTAAGGTCCAGGGAGCAGGGGGGGAACCGCAGGTGGCAGGTGGCCCAGTCTAGGGGGAGGGACAGAGCCCTAGCGGGTGCGAGTGGAGAAAGCAGGAAGGCGGCCAGGCTGCCCTGGGCTCTGCCCTCCAGCAGAGACCTCGGAAGCTCCCTAAGGTTCCCATGTCAGCAGAACTGAGGATGGAAAGGAGGGAGAAGCCCCGACACGGAGCAGCGCCCACTGCCATCTGTCTGTCTGGTGATTTGTACACTAGCCCCGAGGTCTGCACTAGCGCTGTCTCTGCAGACGAGGAAAGTGCAGCCTACAGAGGCCGAGGGCACCGCGGTTACCGGGCAGAGCGACCACTGCTCAGGCACCTGGCTGGAGCCCTCCAGGCCCTCACTGACAGGCGTCATGCTGTCTCCCCAGGAAATGCGTGGGAACACAAGAAAAGAGAGTTCTGGAAACTCCTGAGCTCCACTGCAGGGGAAAAGCCAAAGTCCTCACAAAGCGAGAGACCAAGGGGGCCAAGGCTGTGGGGGTCTAGGTCCTGCCACAGTTTGCTCCTGTTCAGGTCCCGGCCACGGCCATCTCTCAAATCTTCCAAACCTGATAACAGGCGGGAGGGGAGAGGCTCCGGGGTCAGGACGTTCCAGCCCCGCAGGAGCTCCGACGTGAACTCCCAGCATCCGCCCCTTGCTGCCCTGACCTCCTTCCTTCTGTCCCAGTTTTCCACGGCAGTGATCTTGGCCGGTGAGAAACTCAGCCTGTCCTCACCACCTCCGCCTGTCCAGTCCAGCCGGCTCCTGCCGGCCCCCTCCGGGCCTCCCCGCCTCCGGGGGTGGGGAGAGGGGGGGACTCCAGGTAACAGGCCCGGGTGCCTCCCCCTCCCCACGCGCAGCGGGGAGCTGGTGGAGGAGGCCAGCAGAACTGGTAGGACTTGCAGCCCTTTGCCGGAGGCACAAACCAACCTGCCAGCGGTAATAACAGGGCAAAGGAACGGACCAGCCTGAGTCTCCGGACGAGGAGGGCAGGCTGGCGGCCGATGGCCCTGCCATTAGGACCTTGCTCAGAAGCGATGGGGCCCTTGGGGAGGGGCGTTCTCTAGGTGCTTGCCATGAGAGACCCGACCAGCACCTCCCGCCCTGGCTAATGAGACAGTCCCCGCTGCTGCTAAGACCCGCTGCACATTCTCCCCGTCCTCCCAGGTGTCCGCCAAGTTCACGTCAAGGTTTTCTTTCTTTTTTTGTCTTTTTAGGGCCACACCTGAGGCATGTGGAGGTTCCCAGGCTAGAGGCTGATTCAGAGCTACAGCTGCCGGCCTTCGCCACAGCCACAGCAACGCCAGATCTGAGCCATGTCTGCAACCTACACCACAGCCACAGCAACGCCGGATCCGAGCCATGTCTGTGACTTACACCACAGCTCACGGCAACGCTGGATCCCCGACCCACTGAGCAAAGCTAGGGATCGAACCCTCATCCTCATGGATACTAGTCAGATTCGCTTCTGCTGCGCCACCACGGGAATCCCTCACATCGAGCTTTTCTGAAGGAACCTCTGAGGGGCCACCAGGCAGTGGCCAGTGCAAGGGGAGGGGCCGATGAGGTCCTAGAAATCAAGGGCAGGGGGGTGCCCCGTGGTGGGGGGGCGGGAATGGCATTCCCTAAGGGGGCTGGGCTGCTTCCAGGGGTGGGCGCTGGAGGAGGAGCCCGCTACAAAATCTGCTTTGCTTCTGAGGAATGTTAAAGAGAAAGTAGAGAAAAAAGAGCAAAACATTCATGGCCTGGTTGGGAGACTTAGAGGAAATCACTGGGTACCCACACTCAAAACGGTGCGTTACGATGTGATCTCAGTTCCCATCATGGCACAGCGGTTATCGAATCCGACTAGGAACCATGAGGTTGCGGGTTCGATCCCTGGCCTTGCTCAGTGGGTTAACGATCTGGCATTGCCATGAGCTGTGGTGTAGGTAGCAGACGCAGCTTGGATCTGGCATTGCTGTGGCTGTGGCATAGGCTGGCAGGCGTAGCTCCAATTTGACCCCTAGCCTGAGAATCTCCATGTGCCTCGAGTGCAGCCTTAAAAAAGCAAAAAAAAAGATGTGATGTCAAGGGGGTTCCCGCTGTGGCTCAGGGGATTACAAACCCGACTAGAATGCACGAGGATGTGGGTTCCATCCCGGGCCTCATTCAGTGGATTAAGAATCTGGTGTTGCCATGAGGTGTGGTGTAGGCCACAGATTCGGCTCAGATCGTGTTGCTGTGGCTGTGGTGTAGGCCAGCAGCTACAGCTCCGATTCAATCCTTGGCTGGGAACTTCCATATGCTGCAGGTACGGCCCTAAAAAGGCAAAAAAAAAAAAAAAAGATGTGATGTCAAATGAGTTTTTGGCAGATAAAATTTTTGCCTTAATATGGAGGGTTCTTACATATCAAATAAGAAAAAGAAAATATATCCCATTGAAAATGGACAAGTAGTATGCATGAGTTATTCATGACAGAGCTTCAAATGATAAAAATCATATAAAAGATTAAACTTCATTTATAATCAAAGAAATAAAAACTAAAATCAGATATATGTCTATCATAAAACTGGTTACAATCATGAAAAAGTAAGAATAATCTGTTTAGCTCTAGAGCACGACTAAAAATTGCAGTGAAATATTATGTATCCATTAATTGTGATGTTATGAAAAGTATTTACTCACAGGAAAATGTTTACACTATATTAAGTTTAACAAGCAGATTCCAAAACAGTCAGGGGGAGGCACCTATTCCATTCTTCTAAACACAAGTCCACACATACATCACAAAAGTTATGGAAGACTAAACGCCACAACAGTCACAATACCGAGTTATTCCTCAATGGTGGAATTATGATTTTTATTTTTTCTGCATGTTTGTCTACATATTTTGTACTTTTCTACAATGAACCCACATGGCTTTTGTAACGAAAAGAAACCTCTAGGCAACTTTGAAAGAGTCCTTGGCAGAGGAAACGGAAGAATTAAGAATCATTTCTTTCTTGGAGTTCCTGTTGTGGCTCAGCGGAAACAAATCTGACTAGGATGCATGAGGACAAAAGTTTGATTCCTGGCCTTGCTCAGCGGGTTAAGGATCCAGCGATGCTGTGAGCTGTGGTGTAGGTCACAGATGTAGCTCGGATCCCGAGTTGCTGTGGCTATGGTGTAGGCCTGTGGCTACAGCTCTGATTCGACCCCTAGCCTGGGAACTTCCATATGCCTTGGGTGCGACCCTAAAAACCAAAAACAAACAATCCTTGCTTTCTGTATACACTCTTCACCAAGGCGTAGGCGGCTTTCTCCCATTGGTGTCACAGGTAGGGTGGGATGGGGATGGGTGGGAGGAGGGCTGAGGTCTGAAGTTACCTGGGACACCGGGGGTGGGGGGTCTGGAAAGGGATCCAGGAATCCCAGCTCTGATGTTGCTCAGAAACCCCCAGGGGCCCACGACCTTGGATAGAAGCCCCAGAGAATTTGGAGTCAGGGGGTGGGAGTGGCTCCCAGGTCCACCTGTTGACACCGAGGAAGCCACTTTATCTTTCTGAAACTCAGTGTCTGGAAAGTGGAAGTAACAGCAATGCAGGATTATTGTGAGGATTAAATAAGATAATTATTTTCTTTGCAAGGTATAAAGCCCTAAACAAATGCTAGATGTTGTAGTTAATAACATTCATCTCCAGTTCAGCCTGAGTGAGAAAACTGGCCAGCTGCTGCCAGGGAGGTACTGGCCACACAGGAGGTGAAGGGCATATCCCCACGTGGTCCAGGAGATCTCCTGAATTCCCTGGTCCATCGTCACAGAACACTAAAGCAAAAATAAGGAGTTCTCATCGTGGATCAGGGGGTTAAGGATCCAGCACTGTCTCTGTGAGGATATGAGTTCGATCCCTAGCCTCACTCAGTGGTTTAAGGATCCAGTGTTGCTGTGGCTGTGGCGTGGGCCACAGCTGCAGCTCCGATTCGACCCCTGGCTCTGGGAACTTCCATATGCCACAGGCATGGCCGTTAAATAAATAAAGTAAAATAAAATAAAATAAGCTCAGAGGACATTGTTCGGGGACCTACTGACTACTCGCCGAGGAATGACTATGCAGCCGGAATGAGAACTCCCTGGCTAGTCCTGGGCTGGGCAGTGGGCAGGAGGCGAAAGTGGCACAAAACGCAGAAGTCTCTGACCCTCTTTACCCAGAGTTGTTTACTGATGTTCGGGCAAAATGCTTGGGGGCTGAGGTGGGTGGACCAAGGATGCCAGTTTGTCATCTGAGGAGACTGGGAGAGGCCTGGTGGCGGCGCCGGTTAGGTGGGTCCCCACCCTTGGTGAGATGGGGGAAGCTGCGGCTTCCGGGCGGGGGTGGCAGGCACGCCGGCAAATCAGAAGCCCCTCTTGTTCAGAACTGGTGAGCGGGCTCTCGCAGCGCCACTCGTGCC
The DNA here is from genome assembly GCA_004024745.2 of Catagonus wagneri. Lineage (NCBI taxonomy): Eukaryota > Metazoa > Chordata > Mammalia > Artiodactyla > Tayassuidae > Catagonus > Catagonus wagneri. The sequence goes on along the minus strand of PVHT021183668.1, from coordinate 3,322,314 downwards.
CTCACTTTCCTCAGCCTACTAAAGAAAGGGTCTTATTGATCAGATGACAAGCTTTTTTATACTGATCTTCTTTGGAGACTCACTGCTTGGTTTTATTTTATTTTATTTTATTTTTATTTTTTTTGGTTGCACCTGCAGCCTGTGGATGTTCCTGGGTCAGGGATTAAACCCATGCCAGCAGTGACCTGAGCCACGGCAGTGACAATGCTGGGTCCACAACCCCCTGAGCCACCAGGGAACTCCCTGGAGACTCATTCTTGACTGCCCCTCCCTAAGGCCTCCAAAGAAGATGCTGTATTTTCACCTTTTTTTTGGGGGGGGGGCTCTACCTACGATAGGTCCCTTTGTGGACCCCCTTTTCTTCTTCAGGATGATTTTTGGCTCTTCCTCTCCTTCTTCCTCGTTTCCCTCCTTTCTGCTCATGCCCACCTCTCTTTGGTGCTGGGTTCAGCCAGCACCTTCCCCTGCGCTCTCCCTGTCACGGGCACCTGCCACGCATAGCCACCCGATGCCAGGGTGTCCTGGGCTAAAGCAGAGGGCAGCTGTGGGACGAGGCCACACAGACAGCCACAGCTGCTGGGCAGCAGCGTGGGGCCACCCCCTGCTGGGGCCACCAAGCCCGGGGGTTTGTGAGCTTCACTTCTGGCTTCCTCACTAGTCCCTTCCTCAATTACCCAACAAGCCTTTTAAAATCTTTCTGTGACTGAGTTTTCCTCGTCATCTTCCTGCCAGCCCTACTCCCCCGGCCCCTCCCTCCTCCTTTGCAGGAGCCTCTGATTTCTCTCCACCTTGCTGGTGCCAACATGCCCGGGACCGCAGCTCCAGCTGTGGTTTCGCCTGGTGAACAGAGACCCAGCGGCCTCCTCCTCCCATCAGCCAAGGACAGCCTTGCGTTCTGGCTCCGCTCAGCGCCTTAGCTGCCTCCCTCCCCTTCTAGGACCTTCTAGGCTTTTTTTGTTTATCCCCGCTATCCAGCCAAGTGCCAGGAAGGGAACCTTTTTTTTTTTTTCTGTCTCCTTCGCTCCTTAGCTCCTCACCTCACCATGTTTTTCCTAATCTGAATCTCATTTCGAAATCTCCTGCCCAAGGGGTTTCCCAGCGCCTCCCAGCTTTGAATCAAGCTGCGGTGTACAACACACCCAGGTCAGGAACACAGGCATCAGGAGGCACCGGAGCTGACGCTCTGCCCTGAAGACACTCCTGTGCCGACACAGTCGCTGGCCTGGTGGCACCTGGACAAACAAATCTATTCCCTCCTTATCTCCCATGAAAGAAGACACTGAGTAGGCTCCAAGCCCAGCACGAGGACCAGCCGGAAGGCAGATGCCAGCTGGGCTGTATTCTCCCCCACCCCCGGGGAGACGTGGGGGCTGTAAGCTTGGCTCTGCCCCGCACCCAGGTGACCCTACCCAAGTAGCCCACACAAGTCCCTGCCTCCAAAGCGTCCAGTCCCTCGCAGGGGGCTATTCCACAGGAATACTCATTATAGCTCCCCAGCCGTGGAACTTCAAGGGGTGGATTTGTGGCCACAGGGATCCCGAGCCACAAGTAGCCTCGAGAACGAGAGAAGTGGGCCAGCGGTTTTTTGAATGAGTGAAAACGGGCTGTTCTCTGCGTACAAAGGTGACCCTCCACCTGCTTTGGCAACCTGAGAGCTCTCTGTCCCCAGCAAAGAGGCACAGCCTGTGGTCCCAGCCACGGCTCCGATTATCCTCCAGAGGAAGCTGAAGGATAAGTTTGGGGTTGAAATGGCAACCTAGTTGCCGCATCACACTTCAGCCAACAAGACATTTCACCTTGATGTTTATTTTAAAAATCTATTCAAGAGTTCCCTGGTGGCTCAGTGGATTAAGGATTCAGCGTTGTCACTGCTGTGGCTTGGGTCACTGCTGTGGCACAGGTTGGATCCCTGACCCAAGGCACGGCTGAAAAATAAAAACAAAAACAAAATCTGTTCAAAGCCCTGGTTCTGCCTCTAACTCCCAGAGAACCGGTCCCTTCGTCCAGGCGAGCAGAGCGAAATACAGACATCAGGCCCGCCTCCCCAGGCTCCCATCGCCCGCTCATCAGGCGAACGCTGTGGACTGGAACTAAGCCTTTGTTTCTGCTCCTGTCACTTGGGGACAGAAAACACTGATGCTACAGCAAGCTCCCGCTCTCGGTGTCACTCCTGCCTCACCTGGCTCAGCGCAAAGCCTTCAGCTGGCCGGTGGCAGTCACACCGGTGCCCCCTCCCCGCCCCTCGCCAAGAGCCAGAGCAGAAGCCCAGCTCGCCTGGCGGATGGGTAGGTGTCCAGGCGGACGGATGACAGGAGAGCCGCGCGCGAGGGGCGGGGGCGGAACGGCTTCCTTTCCTTTCCCCTGTGCTTGGCCTGGCAGCAGCTCAGCTCCGGGAATTAGGGGTTGTTGACCTCACCAAAGTCTTCTTAAAAGTCAGAATTGCTCAGAAGACAATCGAACAGCACACACGTGCACACACACAAACAAGAGTCACTGGACATCGAATTGGCACATTTGGGGGACAGAAACGCAGTGCCGTCTATCCACTCGTGGCTGTGAGGCTTAAGGCCCCCTTCTCAAAGCATTGGCCACCGGGCCTTTTCAATCCCCAGGGCAGGAGTTCGCCGATTTTTTTCTGCTAAGAACATTTTTGGCAACGCAATGAATGTTCTATTCCCTTTCGGTTCGCCTAAGTCATCACACAACTAAACTTCTCCTTCTGTCCACTCACAATCTCTCTCAGCCTCTGTTCTGTCTCCCTTTCCTCAGACAGCTGCCAGGCTCCTCTCAACAAGGAGTTAATGAGCTCCCGCTGGACTCTGGGCTCACTTCTGCAACTCCGCCCTGCCCCCCACCCCCAGCCTTAGAAGATTCTTATGTCCTTCAGGCTCTCCTGTGGGTGATTAACCCTCATGAACACAGCGATTTCTCCTGTGCGGACGCAGAACTAATACACTCCTTGTAAGAAATCTAACTCGTTCACCACCCACGAGGAAAGGTGGTTCAGGCCCCAGACAGCACAGGCCTGGTGAAGACACGACCCCAGGAGAGCTGGTGTGGAGAGACCCACCTGGCTGGGCAACTGCACCGCGGCCACACTCCCGCCGCGGCAGGTCACAGCACCGCCGGCCTGGCAGGCACAGCAGTGTCCAGCTTTCAAGGTCTGCGGTCACCTTGACATTGCCCTATCCCTGCTGTCTAAGCGGCTGTCCTGAGCGAGAGCTCCCAGGAAGGTGGGGCTTTTCTGTGCCCTCCTGTCAGAAATCTTTTTTTTTTTTTTTTTTTAGGGCCACACCCACAATATATGGAGGTTCCCAGGCTAGGGGTCGAATCGGAGCTACAGCTGCCAGTCTACACCACAGCCACATCAACTCCAAGATCCGAGCCACATCTGCAACCTATACCACAGCTCATGACAAGGCTGGATCCTTAACCCACAGGGCGAGGCCAGGGATCGAACCTGCACACTCATGGATCCTAGCTGGTTTCGTTAACAGTTAAGCCATGACGCGAACCCCAGAATTCTTTTTTTAAGAATTAACAATAATTCTTTTTATTATAGTTGATTTACAACATTCTGTCAATTTCCATTGTACAGCAAAGTGACCCAGTTATATATATTCTTTTTCTCACATTATCTTCCATCATGTTCCATCACAAGTGATTGGATACAGTTCCCTGTGCCATACAGCAGGATCGCATCGCTTATCTACTCTAGTTTGCGTCTACTAACCCCAAACCCCCAGTCCACCCCAGTCAACCCCCCTCCCCCTTGGCAACCACAAGTCTGTTCTCAGCGTCCGTGAGTTTCTTTTCTGTAGATAGGTCCATTTGTGCCATGTTAGATTCCAGATAAAAGTGATTTCACATGGTATTTTTCTCTCTTTCTGATTTTCTTCACCTAGTACGAGACTCTCTAGTTCCATCCACATTGCTGCAAATGGCATTAGTTTGTCTTTTTATGGCTGAGTAGTATCCCATTGTGTATATGTACCACATCTTCTTAATCCATTCATCTATCCACGGACATTTAGGTTGTTTCATGTCTTGACTATTGCGAAGTGTGCAATGAACATAGGGTGCATGTATCTTTTTGAATGGAAGGTTTGTCTAAATATATGCCCAGGAGCGGGATTGCTGGATCAAGTAGTTCAGCATTTAGTTCTAGATTTAGTTTTCTGAGGAATCTCCACACTGTTCTCCATGGTGCTTGTACCAATTTACATTTCCACCAGCAGTGAAGGAGGGTTCCCTTTTCTCCACACCCTCTCCAGCGTTTGTTATTTGTAGACTTGTTAATGATGGCCATTCTGACTGATGCGAGGTAGTACCTCATGGTAGTTTTGATTTGCATTTTTCTAGTAATTAGTGATGTTGAGCACATTTTCATGTGCCTATTGGTCATCTGTATGTTTCCTTTGAAGAAAGGTCCCGTCAGAATTCTGACACCTCCCTGCACAAGGAAGCAGGACTCACCTTTTCCCGGCCACCTCATCTTCGAAAACACCTTGTAAAAGTGCATCAGAGGAAAACACCTTTTCATTCTGCTTCTTACTAGTTCCTGAAACAGGGGTTGGAACTATGCCGCCCGGCAAGTCATGCTGACGACCACTGAGGGCCCCCAAGACGAGGAGAAAGGGCTCAAGGACCATTCATCCTTCTTCTGGAGAGGAGGTTGTTGACGCCGAGGTCAGGAACGAGCCACTCCAACCCCAGCACCACGTGCTGCTGTGTCCACAGCACCTCCTCCTCGCCCTGGGCACTGCGCGCCCGGGCGGACAGGCCCTCCCTGTGGAGATCTGTGAACCGACCCGAGCGTGGCAGCACGCCGGGTGGTTCTCTTGGACACTTTTGAGGACTTCATGGCAGTTGTCACCTTGATCTGACCAATGTCCAAGGAAGGAGAGAGAGAAGGGGGAGGGAGGAGCCTTCTCATTTCATGGTAACAAAAGTGAATGGGCGGTGGGGGCTTTTGGCTTTTGGGCAAACCAGCCACTGTTCACCTGGGAAGCCAAAGAAGCAGCGCAGGAAACCCAGAAACCCTGGCCCCCGTCCCGTCCCGTCCCGTCCCGTCCCAGGGCCACGGCAAATCGGACTGTTGGCTGAGGGGTGGGCTGGTAATCTGACAGTTCAGACTGACTTCTAAAGACGGGCTGAAGTTGACCCCTCTGCGCTGGAAAAGGCACAAAGGCACAAATCCACCAACGTCCCGTCCTCACCCCCATCCACCTTCCCCAAACTCTGTAAATAACAGAGACGCTCTCTAGAGCAATTAGAAGAGAAAACTGACAGTCAAGTGGTTTGAGAAGGTGTGGCTGGAAGCATTCTGGGTGTTTGCTCCAAAGCAGGACGTGTAGAGAGTCAAGCGCGCGAGTTTAATGAGCTTATAAATACGGAGCGACTCTTCACATCTGACAGTGGGGTTCGGGGTTCAACTATTTCACCTTTGACATCAAAGAGGCTGCTACAGGGCTTTCTTCCCAGAACACGGCCTCCAGAGTCCGCGCCAGGATCCCTTCCTCAGTTTATCCTTTTTCCCCGGGTCACTGAACCAACAATTCAGGCCCTGGTGTTTTTGCAGAGGGAGGTTATAACTCTCGGTATTCAGAGATGTTTTCCAATGTCTCATCTCTTTCCTTCCCGCCTTACTCTGCCCCAGGCTGCCTGAAACACATCAATCCGTGCCCAGATCCTATAGGAACCTCCAGGCTCCTTATAAGAGGCGGTACTTGTCCTGGTTAAATCCTGCAAATCCACAGTGTTCTCAAAAGCTCAACTTCCAAGCACTCTGATCTCAGTAATCACTGTTTACTGCGGTGCTTTTCTAGCCTCTTCTCTCTAGAGTATTTCTAAACATGAATTTTAATTGAACTTAAAAGATACTGTGCGTTAATGCGCCACCGCTTGGCACACAAACCATGTCAGCGGTGTCTTGCTGACAGGGTAGGACTATAGCAGGAAATGACACCGTCAGCAGTGCTGCCCCACATATGACTCCCAGCTCCACACAGCCGCCGGGCTCCCGTGAGGGCGGCACACGTGGGCGATGTCACTCAGCTGGGGCCTCGCTGCCCCAGCCCGGCCCCAGAGCGCTCTCCCTTTCCCGGAGGTTTGCTCTTCGGAACTAATATTTGGGACGCACTTCATTGTTTTCCTCTCTTCCTGGGTCACGCCTGCTGGACATGAAGATAGAACAAGCCGGGAGTTCCCATCGTGGCTCAGGGGAAATGAATCTGACTAGGATGCATGAGGATGCAGGTTCCATCCCTAGCCTCGCTCAGTGGGTTAAGGATCCGGCGTTGCCATGAGCTGCGGTGTAGGTTGCAGACATAGCTCGGATCTGGCGTTGCTGTGGCTGTGATGTAGGCCAGTGGCTACAACTCTGAATTGATCCCTAGCCTGGGAACCTCCATATACCTCGAGTGTGGCCCTAAAAAGACAAAAAAAAAAAAGATAGGAGTTCCCTTTGTGTTTCAGTGCTTAAAGAACCTGACTAGGATCCATGAGGTTGCAGGTTCGATCCCTGGCCTGCCTCATCAGGTTAAGGATCTTGCATTGCCGAGAGCTGTGGTGTAGGTAGCAGACGTGGCTTGGATCTGGTGTTGCTGTGGCTGTGACGAGGCCGGCAGCGGTAGCTCTGATTCAGCCCTGAGCCTGGGAACTTCCATGTGCCTCGGGTGCAGCTCTAAAAGGCAAAAAAAAAAAAAAAGGAACAAGCCTGCAGCTGCACACTTTGTCCCTGGTTTTTCCAGAGCCCCAGGACAGCACTGCTGATATTTAGGGCCCCGCACGACCTGCGTCCCACACCATGGAACTACCTATTAATTAAACAGACAGCCTCCTAACACGGGCCATACTCCGACCTATGCCTTTGGCTCCATTCCTTTCTGAGATCATTTGGAGGGAATTTCTCACTGGCCAGTAGTGCAGAAAGGCTCTCCTTGCACCCCCAAGGGGAACTCTGGTCCACAGCCACCCCCAAATGCCCCACAGCTTCTGGTGTCTGCCCCAGTAGCCTGAGCCTCCTCTGTGCGCTACTGTTTTTCAGACTTTCTTGTTCACACGGGTTCTCCTGTGCTTCTGAGGAGATGACCAAGACCAGACAGAGGTCCCGGTTCATGCATCTGGGTTGAATGGGTAAAAAACCTTACGATGAGAGAATCGTGGAGAAGCCTCAGAACACTAAGGATCCTTGGTGCAGGAGTTCCCACCGCCACTCTCCCAGCCCCAAGCCCGCTGGAGACACAGCCCTGCTCCTCCGCAGGCGGATTAGCCTCAAGCAGATAGAGCTGCGCTGTCTCCTTCCCAACCGAATCTACGCCCACCGGTTACCTCCCAGGGCCCTGTGCGGACGTCACCAAGTAGAAGTCCTTTCCAGAGGCCACGGTGCCCTTCAGGAAGCCTGGCATCAGCCCAGAAGGGCCGCCCCAATCCCTCTGCCCGTGACAGGTTCGGAGGAGGACTCAGGAAAGGGCTGTCCTGGGCGCGCAGCCCAGGTCCAAGGGAGGAATTCCCGCCGGGGAGCAAGGAGAAGGCCGGAGAGCGAAGGCGCGTCCTGGGTAGCTGCTTCTGCTCAGGTCTGGGCTGGAAGGCTGAGCTAGAACCGGAATGACGAAACAGAAACGCACTCGTAGTAGTGATCAAACTCCCAGATTAACTCAGCTTGCTCACTTTCTTTTTAAATTTATTTCTGTAAGCACGTTTTTCTCTGAGCACGTGAAACTTTTGCTTTCTCTCTTCTTGTCCGGCCCCCTTCCAGAGGCAAGAGAAGTGAGAAGCACCGGATTCTGATGCTGCGCCAGATTAAGTCACTAGTGGATGAAGCGTTCTGACCCGCTTCAAATCTAAGCCATAAAGGCGTTGATGTGACATTCACTGAGGGTTTGTTTTGTTTTGTTTGCCTTTTAGGGCTGCACCCATGGCAGATGGAGGTTCCCAGGCTAGGGGTTGAATCAGAGCTACAGCTGCCTGCCTGTGCCACAGCCACAGCAATGTGGGATCCAAGCTGCTTCTGCAACTTACACCACAGCTCAAGCAATGTTCGATCCCCAACACACTGATCGAGGCCAGGGATCGACCCCACATCCTCATGGCTACTAGTCAGGTTCGTTTCCGCTGCTCACAATGGGAGCTCCTCATTGAGGGTTTTGAAGGAGGAACTACGGCAATGAAGAGTCCGGAAAGGCGCAGTTTCTGCATTGGGAGCTTCTGGGACTGCCCAGGCCAGCATGGCGGTACCCGGCTTTGTGCACCTGCCCTGATGTTGCACAAGTTCAGATTTTTCTAAACGGAAGCTGCGGCTCTTCCGGACTCCCTGGAAATCAGACCCTTTGTTTTCCTTTAAGACTCATCTTCCACTGGTAACAGCTTCTGATAGCTGGCCTCTGGTTTCCCCCCCTCCCCGCCCTGCCTTAAATGCTCCAGAAGAGATTCATATCTAAACGAATCTCTGGTAAAGGGAAGACTATTTCTTTTTGTCCGTTTCTTTCTTTTCTTTTCGGGGGTGAAGCCTATTTCTGTGAAAAGAGTAGGTCTTCTCCAACTTGTCTGCCTCAGCTGGGACTGGCACAAGTCATTTTTTTTCTAGAGTTCATCTCCATTGCACGTTCCATTTCCTTTTTTTTTTTTTTTTTAATCGCCAAGAAGAAGTCCGTCCCTTAAACTGAAAAAAAGGCAGATAACTGATTTTTGTCTTGCTGTATCAAAGATTCTTTCAGGTCCTACCAGTGCAGGTAGTGATTGCTGAGGGACTTGCCTTGTAAGGGAAGAGGAGCAACCCGAGGTACCCCAACCAGCGCGGAGAGCGCAGGACACGCTGGCTCGGCCTTGCGCCTTGGGAAGGGCTCTCCGCGGACCACATTTTCAGAACTGCGAATTGCTGTGTGGCCTGGCAAAGGGCCAGTGTCTTCTGCCTCAGAAATCGAGATCGTTCTAGAAAACTGATCCCACGTGGCTACCCACAGGACAGCTGGAAGAAGAAGGCTTTCGGTGCTGCACTCGGTTCAGCCGGGGAACAGCGGCCTCTTGGTTCTTTTACCCCCCAGTTTGCTCCTGCCGCCCACTGGCCTCTGACACCAGAGTTGATCCCGTTGATTAAAGCAGATGTTCAAAGAGTCCTCCAAACTGATCTAGCCACCATTTTCATTTTTGCTTTTTTTCCCATCAAACCACCCTCCTCTCCTGTTTAAAAAGAGACGTATCAGCAGTAAATGCACATAAGTTCACCTGCAGATTCCAGACAGGAGGTGTTACCGCTCTGTATCAGACCGGCTCTTTCCAGATTGAAAAGCAATTCTTCCCAAAGAAGGTTTTTACGGTTAAAATTAAACCACAGCCCTGAAACTATTTGAACCTGGGCTTTGGACAAATGCCAAAGAGGACAGTCCTGGGCATCTTCCTAACAGAAAAGGAAAGAGACCCACTAGAGGGAAGAAATCATCAATGGTCACATAAAAAATTAAGTAAAATGTTGGAACCCGTTCAACCACCCTACTTCAGTTAGAAGGCACTTTTTAACAACATTAGGAAAGCGAAACTAGCTGTGGGTGGGGTGGAAATGCTGCCAGGTCATCCTGCTTAAGGAGACCTGATGATTGCACCTACATGACGGACGTGCGGTGGTGGCACTACGGTGGCATCACCGCACCATGTGGCCACGAGGACCAAACTAGCATTTTTTGGCGGCTCCTGCCCTGGGGCCACACCAACGTCTCAGGGATCACTAGCTCATCACTTGAGGTGACTTGGGTTACTAGCCCTGATTTGTTATTCCACAGCGTGATTAAGAAACAATCATCTAGGAAAACACAGATGCACACGCCAGTGTGTAAGAAAAGCCTCGAGGCTGCTGTGAGTTTGCTGGGTCTGGAGTCTCAGTGGGAGGGTGGGCGGGGGGAAGAGGGCCAGAGGGCAGGACCCTGGGGAAGTGACTCAGAGGCCAGCCTGGCAATGCCCTCTGCTGGAGGGCCGGGAGCATGCCGGCCAGGCTGGGTGCAGGGCTACCCATCCAGCATGTGCCTGCAGGTCGGCCAACCAGGCGTGCGACTGCCCCCTATTGGGCAAAAAGCTTTTCAGCTCTGCCAGACAGAAAACGTTAAATGTAAGGCCTGCCAGCAGGCCCTGGCAAGACAGGACCCTCTAAATCGCAGCTTCCACATCTATAAAATGGTAACAGTAACTGCCCCTGCCCACCTCAAAGGGCTGTTATCAGGAGGAACTGGATGAAGTTCTACTGTTTTCCACCTTTCCCTGTCTTCCTACTCTCTGCCCTGACATGATGTGTAGGGCTCTCTCCTGATGTGGTCTTTCTCTCCAGCATCTCTGACCCAAAGGGGCACAATTAGAAAAAACAATACCGTCGTCTTATTCTAAGCTTTAATAGCATCTCCCTCCCAGGAGCTTTAATAACCTCAGAAATGCTTTAAACATGGTTTCAAAACATTTTTTCTTATGAGCATGTATCACAATTTAAATTAATTTTCTGATAATTTATGTTCAGTGTCTAAACCCCACTAGACTATGAGTTCTCTAAATGCAGGGACCTGTGTTGTCCCCTGTATCCCCAGTACCTACCTATCGTGATACCTACTGCAGGGCGGCAGACTCGTGATCAGTTTCTGGTTAATAAGCATATAAACGAACCACAGGGATTGGTGATGGCTGGCCAGAAACAGAAAGGGCACAATCAGAGATGGGGGATGGGGGATGGGGGATGGGGGTGGGAGACGGGGATTCTTTTACTTTTTCTGAGGCATATGGAGTTCCCAGTCTAGGGGTCAAGTCGGAGCTACAGCTCCTGGCCTTCGCCACAGCCACAGCAACACCGGATCCAAGCCACTTCTGTGACCTATACCTCAGCTTGATCCATAACCCACTGAGCGAGGCCAGGGACAGAACCCAAATCCTCCTGCATACTAGCTGGGTTCTTAACCCACTGAGCCAAAATGGAAACTCCAAAATCCTCTTTTTCTTAATTTAAAATTTTTATTTATTTATTTATTTTTCTGCACCTGAGGCACGAAGAAGTTCTGGGGCCTGGGATCCAGCTCGAGCCACAGCAGCGACAACACCAAATCTTTAAAGGCCAGGCCTCTAGGGAATTCCAAAAAGTCCGTTTTCAAGAGTGGTAACATAGGAGTTCCTGTTGTGGCTCAGCAGAAACAAATCTGACTAGCATCCATGAGGATGCAGGTTCGATCCCTGACCTTGCTCAGTGGGTTAAGGATCTGGGGTTGCCATGAGCTGTGGTGTAGGTCGCAGACTCGGCTCGGATCCCATATTGCTGTGGCTGTGGTGTAGGCCGGCAGCTGTAGCTCCGATTCAACCCCTAGCCTGGGAACCTCCATATGCCACTGGTGCAGCCCTAAAAAGACAACAACAAAAAAAAGGTGGTAACATAAACTAATATTAAAAATCAATGGGCAAGGTAATGGAAAACTTTTGAAACTAAACAGAGGTAGAGGTTGCACAACAGTGTGAATGCACTAAATGCTACTGGACTGTATGCTTTAAAATGGTTAATTACATGTTATGTGAATTTCACCTCAATAATAAAACAAAATATGAAAGAGCAGAATTGTGCTATAATTATGATCCATGATGATTTAGACACTACAAATACTTGATGTAGGCAGTATAAGGGGAATAACTCTGACAGAGTGCCTGACAGTTTCCACGTTTCCACGTAAATGATTTCATTTGCTCCACACAGAAAGCTGGGGGTCTTGCAGAGGAGGAAACAGGAGGGCAGGTGTTCCCCCAGGGGCTTCCTGTTCCCCAGACGGCCCCAGCACTGGCCACTAGGAGGCGCTGTCCCCACTGCCCCTGCCTGAAAAGGACTTCCTGCAGCTCCTGGGCCTGCTTGGGGAGTTACCTCATCAGAAAGGCCTTTCCCCATCATCTTATCTGAAAGAACAGCCCAACCGGCCAGCTATGTCATTTGTCTCTCCCTTACCCTGCCTGGTTTTTCTTCAAAATTCTTAGCTCATATTACAAATTGACACAATTTTTCTGGACTTCCCACGTGGTTCACAACATATTGACAGAATTTTTCTGTCTCTTTCCAAGCTCAAGCAACAGAACTGGGATATTTGTCAATTCTGTTCTCTGTTATAACCCTCACTTCTGGAATAGTGCCTGGCAAATGATAGGTGCTTTATAAATATCTGTTAAAGAATGAATAAGGGGAGTTCCCTTCTTGGCTTAGCAGTTAACGCACCGGATTAGGATTCACGACTCCTAGCCCGGGAAGTTCCATATGCCTCGGGTGTAGCCCTAAGAAAAAGGCAAAAAAAAAAAGAAAAAAGAAAGAGAATAAGTAAACAACTTTGTAAATCTGTACCTGAATAAAACAAAACAAAACAAAAAAATAAATACACAGCTGAAGAAAAAAACAAGAAAGAACGAATAAGTAGTAGTATGTGACCATGAACCTGGTTGGATCTCTGGGGGAGCCCAGGCTTTTTAGGTCACACCCCAAAAATGAGATTATAATGTGACTGAGATAAAATACCAGTCGTTACTGTAACGAAGTGCTACCGTTCATGAATGAGTCCTCTCGTGCTCCTCTTGTCCCCAAGGGCAGGGCACCTGTCTGTTGTATCCGTGGCTCTCAGCACCAGGCCACCACCTAGGATTAGGCACTTGCTGTGTGAGATCAGGGAAGACGAAACGGATTCTGGGCAGTACAGGCAAGAATGGGAGAACTGACCGCAACTTGAGTCCAGGTCCCCCCAGACTTGCACATTGGGGGTGGGGAGTCTGCGAGGAGGCGAGGAAGACGGGAGGAGAACGTGTTGGACAGGGGTCAGAGTCCAAAGAGCACCAGAGTGTGGCCTTGCGAGCCCCGAGTAAGCCGGGTAGAAACGGCTCCTGAGATCACACAGATCTGCAGGGCAAAGCTTGCGCCATTAACTGTGGCTCTAGGGGAAAGCTTGCAGGGCTGTGGTCTTTGAGAGTCGGGTCAGGGTGGTCTGATAGGGCAGATGACCCTCAAGAGATGGATAATGAACCTCTGAGACGCAATGGGCATCCCAGGATGGCGCCCCAGGGGTCTCTGAGAAACTCGTGCCCAGCAGCAGCAGCAGCCGTCTTCCCTCTTTCCCCGAATCAGGCAGCCAGGCACGGGCGAAACGGGGTCGCACAAAGGAAAGGACACAGATTAGGAATCAAACGCCTAAAGCTCCATTGTCAGCTCTGTTTCTGGCATCTATTTGAACCTGTGTCTGTAAGTGCAGTTTCTAAATTGCAAACTCATACAAGCATAAAATCTATCATTTGGCCAACCAGACTGCTGCCGTGGGTGACAGTTACGTCTTAAGAGGAACAAAATATTTAGCACGGTCAAATATTTGCCATCTTGTGCTCATAGTCTATTTTTTTTTTTTTTTTTTTTTTTGCTTTTTAGGGCTTCATTCGAGGCATATGGGGGTTCCCAGGTTAGGGGTCTATTCAGAGTTACAGCTGTAGGCCTACACGACAGCCACAGCCACGCAGGGTCTGAGACACATCTGCAACCTACACCACAGCTCAAGGCAACACCGGATCCTTAACCCCACTGAAGGATCGAACCCACATCCTCATGGATCCTAGTCGTGTTCGTTAACTGCTGAGCCATGATGGGAACTCCTCATATTCTAATTTAATGATACAGAAACATGTTTTCAATCTTTAGTAGACCGTAAAACTTTTTTTTTTCTTTTGCCTTCTGCCTTTTTAGGGCTACACCCAGGGTATATGGAGGTTCCCAGGCTAGGGGTCTAATTGGAGCTACCTACACCACAGCCATAGCAATGTGGGATACAAGCTGTGTCTGCGACCTATACCACAGCTCATGACAATGCTGGATCCTAAACCCACTGAGTAAGGCCAGGGATCAAACCTGTGTCCTCATGGATGCTAGTCAGATTCGTTTCTGCTGAGCCACAACAGAAATTCCAATAAATCGTAAAACTTTTAAAAAATGTTCTGAAATTGAATTTCTGAGGAGAATTCCAAGCTATGTAAGCTATGATACACACACACATGCACACACGCACATGTATTTTCTCTAGAAGCTTCCTAATAATGCGTTCAAAGTACATAGCTCAACATTCAAGGAAATTATTAACTACAAAACAAATTAAACAGAAAAAAAATCACAGCATTATTTGTAAAACCCCCCCATTTCTGCCATTTTCCATGGTATGACTGACATTTCACTTTAACGGGTGCTGGTTTGGGGAACTACGACCTTTGCCCTGCGCTGCCTTGGTGTGTAACCTTCCTCCCTGTGGGCACCCAAGCACGGGTGGGTATTTGGTTTTTATCTCAAGTTCCACAGCGTGAAAAAAAAGCAGGTGTTCCCGTCGTGGCGCAGCAGAAACGAATCCGACTAGGAACCATGAGGTTGCAGGTTTGATCCCTGGCCTCGATCAGTGGGTTAAGGATCTGGCATTGCCGTGATTTGTGGTATAGGTTGCAGATGCAGTTCAGATCTGATGTTGCTGTGGCTGGCAGCTGTAGCTCCATTTCGACCCCTAGCCTGGGAACCTCCATATGCCGTGGGTACGGCCCTAAAAAGCAAAACAAAACAAAAAAAAAGATGATAGAGAAAGAGAAGCGAAAAATAAAAGTTATTGTTTTAATCTTCTATTCCCTAACATTCAAAAAGAGCATTTGTTCACCAATGGAGGCCTGGGCTTGACACGAGATCCAATGCACAAGTACAGCCTGTAGCCTGGTATCAAACTGGACCCGCAAACTCAGGCACCTACAAAGGTGGGCAGGGACCCCAGGCAGGCTGGTGGGCTCTGGCCAGCTGCGGAGCAGAGGCCCCAGCTGAAGGCAATGCAGACAGGCGGCAGGTTGCTGTAAGGACTCAGTATGGCCAGATCCTCTTACTTTTCAAGAAAAACCAGAAACTCGGGTTTTCAACATGAACTCTAGACTTTTAAACATTAGGAATTAGTTCTAAAACTAATCGCTAATGCTTTAAGAATGTTCTATGGAGCAAACACTCCATGTCTGTGGCCTGATGTGGTGCTGGGGCAGCCTGTTTGTGGATATGGGGAGCAGTGAGCGGTTCCAGAGGCTCCAGCTGAAGTTCGCGCTTCTTCTTCTTCTTTTTTTTTTTTTTTTTTGGTATATGGAGGTTCCCAGGCTAGGGGTCTAATCGGAGTTACAGCTGCTGGCCTACACCACAGCCACAGCAACGCAGGATCTGAGCCGTGTCTGCAACCTACACCAAAGCTCACGGCAATGCCAGATACTTAACCCACTGAGCAAGGCCAGGGATCAAACCCACAACCTCATGGTTCCTAGCCGGATTCGTTAACCACTGAGCCAAGACAGGAACTCCTTCGCCGCTTCTTTAATTGCTTCCTAAGGTGGTCGTTTAGTCTCCCTCTCTGGGTTCAGATCCTAGCCACCACCACAACGTACCTGCCTAGTCACTTTAATCGACCACTCCGGGCCCCAACTTCCTCATTTATATAATGCAGATAATAATACAACCCTGCTCATTTATTTAGCTCTTAAGGGGTTAAGTGAGATACTGCAGGCAAAGCACCTAAGGTTGGTTGATAGATAAGCTATTATTAGCTGTCAGCTTGGTGCCTCCCTCCTCACCATCCATTCACAATTAATTAGCAAATCCTGTTTTAAGAGATCTTTTAAAACCCTCTCCAGGAGTTTCCATCGTGGCTCAGTGAGTTAAGGACTGGATGGTATTTCCGTGAGGTTGCGGGTTTGATCCCTGGCCCCACTCAGTGGGTTAAGGATCCGGCGTTGCCACAAGCTGCGGGATAGGTCACAGTGGAAGGTCCAATTCGACCCTTGGCCAGGGAACTTCCATGTGTCGCAGGTGTGGCCATAAAAAGAAAAGAAAACAAAACAACCCCTCTCCAACCTAGCTGCCTGTTTTCATCTCCTCCGTCTCTGCCGTGGCTCACAGCCTCGTCCTCTGGACCCTGAACCCTTCGTTACAGGGGTCTACTGCACATACCTCCTGCCGTACTGAGCACCTACTCTGTGCTGGGCTGACTTCGTGCTCCACTTTGACCCGCCCCCATGCTGCGCCCAGCTGATTCCATCTCTCATCGCAGCAGATTTTGTAAAGCAAAGATCTGATGGCACCATCTCCCCTGTCACCTGCAGAACAAAGGCTAACTTCCTTAGTCCCACCTTCCAGGCTGCCCCTGGCTCTCCCCAAGCTCACAGCCTACCAGTCTCCGTAATCCTCTCTGTGCCCCGAGCCATACCAAACTACTTCGCTTGCTTTTTCTCAATGAGCCACATGGTTCCTGGTCATCATACAGCAGCAACACTATTCTTTCCGCTTAGAATGTTTGTTTGTCCTCTTCACACCCAGTGTCGACTGCTTCCCGCCCTTCTAAGTCCAGCTCCAAATGATCATTTCCACCACGATCGCCCCCTCTAACCAGCCCCCAGACTCAGGCCCTCCCTCCCCTGCACTTCCCACCACACTTAGTACATAGGGCCGTTTGAGCCCATCTCACAGTGCGGGGGATCTGACTTACTAAGACAACTGTCCCAACATGAGAGAGACAGAAGGCCAAGGGTGAGAACCTGGTCCCTTACACTCGAATTAGCAACTAGCACATGGCAAGTGTTCAGTGCTGGCTGAATGAATGAACTGGGAACAAGAGGTATTTGAACAAAAGCCAAATAATAACATGACTCTTTTTTTTTGCCAGGCCCACGGCATTCGGAAGTTCCTGGGTCAGGGATAAAACCTTCGCCACAGCAGTGACAATGCTGGATCCAGTAGGCCACCAGGGAACTCTTTTTTTTTTTTTTTGTCTTTTTGCCTTATCTAGGGCTGCACCCACGGCATATGGAGGTTCCCAGGCTAGGGGTCTAACAGGAGCTGTAGCTGCCGGCCTTCACCACAGCCACAGCAACGCGGGATCCGAGCCGCATCTGCAACCTACACCACACTCACGGCAACGCCAGATCCTTAACCCACTGAACAAGGCCAGGGGTCGAACCTGCAACCTCATGGTTCCTGGTCGGATTCGTTAACCACTGAGCCATGACGGGAACTCCCAGGGAACTCTGATAATATCACTTTTAATACAACCTAGTGGAAACAGGGACCTTTGGGAATATGCAAAGGAAAAATAATTATAATACATAAAATCACTCAGGAGACTTCAGTTCCCTAAAATGTGTACATTTGGGTAAAGTTTAGTAAAAAAGGATGCTATACATATATAAATTTCTAGCTACCCAGATGATTGAAAATATCTTCACTTACAAGGTGGCGTCATGGTTTCTCGATCTTCAGATCGTCCTTCTGTGATGTCAGAGGAATGCATGAGATGCTCCGGGAGAAAATATAATCCAGCCAAAGAACAAGTCTGATTACTTGGTTCCCAATTCCTACACCACGCAGCACAAGTAGAGAAACCCACACCACGGAAAAATGCCTGTCTTGACCTCGTGCCGGTGCAGGCCTCTCATAAGGCAACAGTTTCTCAGTACTCAGATAATCACCAGAGGCAGCCAGCAGTGGAAGATCTTGGGAGGGCAGAGATCTGGGAAAGAAAATAAACATCATTGTTTTTTTGGCATTTTATGCTCTTAAAAACTTGCCTCTGAAGCACCATTGAACAAGCATTCAGTGAATGAATGGAAGGGTTGTTCGCAGCCTCGCTCCCCGATCCCCGCTCCCCGCCCCCCAGGCAGGATGGCCGCCCTTGCTGTGGCCGTGGCACTTGGCTGGTAAGAATGGAGACGGTTCAGCACAGCAGCTTCCAGTGCGGGTCTGGGGTCAGGCTGCCTGGCCCGGGCAGTTTCTCGTGAGTGACAGTTTCTGTCTCAGAATTGTTAGAAGGATGAAATTGTTAGAAGGATGAAATGTGGAACACATGTAAAGGGCTCAGCATGCAGCCTATGAAGTTATTCTGATTTTTACACGAATTCAGTAAGTATTAGCTATCCTCATTTGTTAAAAAGATTCTGGAGTTCCCCGTTGTGGCACAGCAGAAATGAATCTGACTAGGATCCATGAGGATGCAGGTTCGATCCCTGGCCTCGCTCAGTGGGTTAAGGATCCGG
Organism: Catagonus wagneri; assembly: GCA_004024745.2. NCBI lineage: Eukaryota > Metazoa > Chordata > Mammalia > Artiodactyla > Tayassuidae > Catagonus > Catagonus wagneri. Next base: position 3,304,254 of record PVHT021183668.1, on the reverse strand, counting down.
CGTTGCCATGAGCTGTGGTGTAGGTCGCAGACATGACTCAGCATGACTAGCATGGATGTGGCTGTGATGTAGGACAGCGGCTATAGCTCCGAACTGACCCCTAGCCTGGGAACCTCCATATGCCCCGGGAGCGGTCCTAAAAAGCAAAAACAAACAAACAAACAAACAAAAAGAAAAAAGATTCTACTTCTAGGCTTCTGGAGCTTTTTTTTTCTTTTTTCCCTTTTAAGGATGCACCTGTGGCATATGGAAGTTCCTGGACTAGGGGTCAAATCGGCCTACACCACAGCCACAGCAACGCTGGATCCGAGCCACATCTGTTACCTACGTTGTACCTTGCAGTAACACCGGATTCTTAACTCACTGAGCGAGGTCAAGGATCAAACCCACATCCTCATGGACGCTGCATCGGGTTCGTAACCCGCTGAGCCACAGTGGGAATCCTCGAGCTTATCTTTATAACTCTGTCCACACCCAGTATCTCTATTTTACAGTCTTAACTGCATACTCAGAGTTCCTAGAGAAGAAAGAACATAAATTTCTGACCAATAAACCAGCAAAAATAATGGAGACAAGGAGAGGAAAGCAGGCCACATACACAGAACACCTTGTCATGTACAGCAGCTCAGGCAGAAAACAGATCTGAACCCTTGATGGCCAGGCTTGAAGGGAGATAACAAAAGGGCAGGCCTTCCAGCTGCTGGGGGAAACTCTATACCTGGACAAGCCAAGGCAAGTGTGGAATAAGACACTTTCAGGCATTTGGGCCTTTAAAAAATGTGAGATATTCTAAGGAGCAGCGTAAATCATTACAGCAATTTTCTCAATAGATGTTAAATAGTACTGAGATGGGTAAAGTCACTGAAGGCGAAGGGTTGGTTCGTAAGGATTCGCACCACAAATGCAAGCCGAGAGCTGATGATGTGTTGGTTAGTGGACTAGAACAGGTGACCCAGCAGACACACCCAGACTCGCTCATAGAGCTTATACGCTAGTGGGGAGAGAAAAGACAGTAGACCACCAACAGAAGGGGAAACTCGGATTCAGATGAATGCTCCTGAGAAAGAAACCAGGCCTGAAAGTCACCTTTTTTTTTTTTAGGGCCACACCCACAGCCTATGGAGGTTCCTAGCCAGGGACTGAATCTGAGTGGCACCTGCAGCAGTGCCAGATCCTTTAACCCATTGCACCAGGCTGGGGATGGAACCCGCAGCTCCACAGTGAGCTGAGCCACTGCAGTCGGATTCTTAATCTACTACACCACAGCCGGAATTCCTAAAGCCCCAATTCTGAATGTACAAGAACTATAACAGGAGCTCCTGTTGTGGCTTAGGGGGTTAAGAACCCAAAATAGTGTTCATGAAGATGCGGTTCAATCCCTGGCGTTGCTCAGTAGGTTAAGGATCTGGTGTTACTGTGGTGTAGGTTGTAAGTTCGGCTCCGATCCCCCCCCCCCCGTTGCTGTGGCTGTGGTGTAGGCTGGCAGCTGTAGCTCCAATTCAACCCCTAGTCTGGGAAATTCCATATGCTGCCGATGCAGCCATAAAAACAAACAAACAAACAAACAAACAAACAGAACTAGAGTAGACAGAAGAATAGGCTAAATGACATAATCTGGACACAATCAGATAAATCCAGAATGTTGGACATTTATAAGCATAACAGGCCAAAACCCCTAGCCTGGGAACATCCATATGCTGCAAGTGTGGCCCTAGAAAAGGCAAAAAGACAAAAAAAAAAAAAAAGCATAACAGGCCAGAATTCATCAAGTCAAAGTTGTTAAAAACAAAATAAGAGGGAGAATAATATAGATTAAAAAGAGTGAACAGGAGCTCCCTGGTGGCACAGCAGAAATGAATCCGACTAGGAACCATGAGGATGCATGTTCCATCCTTGGCCTCGCTCAGTGAGTTAAGGATCCAGAGTTGCTGTGAGCTGTGGTGTAGGTTGCAGACGTGGCTTGGATCCTGCATTGCTGTGGCTGTGGCGTCGGCCGGCAGCTGTAGCTCCAATTAGACCCCTAGCCTGAGAACCTCCATATACCCTGGGTGCAGCCCTAAAAAGCAAAAAAAAAAAAAAGTGTTAACAATCACTCCTTTTTTCCCTAAATTTTAATTTATTAAATTTAAAACATTTACATTTTACTTAAATATTATGGATATGTAGGAGGATGTTTGCACTTTTTAGGGCCACACCTGTGGCACGTGTAAGTACATGGGCTAGGGATCAAACTAGATCCACAGCTGTGCCCCAAGCCATGGTAGTGACAATGCTGGATCCTTAAAACTGCTGCATGATGAGGGAACTCGAGAATGTCTTTATTCCTAGGAGATATGTACTGAAATATATAGAGATAAAGTAAATAGGGTAAATTTTCATCAGCGTTAAATCTAGAAGAGACTATTTACTTGCTTAGTGCTATAATCTTTCAGCTTTTTTGTGTATATTAAAAATGTCCAAGAGAAAAAGTTGGATAAAAGGAATGGAGGAGTAAACACAGGTAACTCTTTGGAGGGGTTTTGCTGTGAAGGGAGTATATTCGTTTCCTAGTGCTGCTGTAACAAATTACCACTGACCGAGTGGCTTAAAAGAACAGAAACGTATTTGCTCACTGTTCTAGAGGCCAAAATCGAGGTGCTGGCAGAGGCCACACATGATGAAGAGGCTCTGGGGAAGAACCCCTTCTTTGCCCTTCCAACCTCTGGTGCCTATTAACATTCCTTGACTCATGGCTGCAACAGCGCCTCCTCCTCTTCTCTGTGTGTCTGATCTCCTCTTTCTCTCTTATAAGGACATTTGTGGCGGCATGTCAGGCTCACCCAGATTATCCAGAGATAAAATAATCTCAAGACCTTTAATTTAATCCACCTTTAGCCACATAAGGTGACATTCACTCTTCTGCCACATGGGTGATGTTCCCGGGGCTAGTAAGTGAGCATATCTTCGGGGGCCACTTTGGTGCCTAGCACAGGAAAGAGGAAAAATGAGCCAGTAGCCTAAGGGGAATGTGGGGCCAGGAGAGGTTTTGTTTAAGATAAGAGAAATTATAGCACGTTTACAATAACTGGTTTGGGACAGTTGGTTGTACACGGCAGAAGTAGTACAATAGTACAGCTTATTTGTTCATTGTGTGAGCCACTTGAATACAGGAAAATTCATAAAGAAAATAGCAAAGTACCCTCAAGATGAAAATTATGGTTACTTTTTTTTGTCTTTTTTTTTTCAGGGCCGTACCCGTGGTATATGGAGATTCCTGGGCTAGGGGTCGAATTGGAGCTATAGCCACTGGCCTACCCCACGGCCACAGTGATGCCAGATCTGAGCCGCATCTGTGACCTACACCACAGCTCACAGCAACACCAGATCTTTAACCCACTGAGAGAGGCCAGGGATCAAACCTGTGTCCTCATGGATACTAGTCAGATTTGTTTCTGCTGAGCCACGACGGGAACTCCTATGGTTCCTCTTTGAGAATTCAGTTAAGAACAATGAAAAGGTAACAGAGGAGACTTTTTTGTCAAATATGGCAGATCAGAGTTTCCCTGTAGCACAGAAGGTTAATGATATGGAGTTGCTGCTGCTCTGGTGTAGGTCATGGCTACAGCTCAGATTTGATCCCTGGCTTGAACTTACATATGTCACAGGTGAGGCTATTAAAAAAACAGCAGATTGAATAAATATACATGTTTATCTCCAAACCCCACTAAGATGAAAACAAAGGAATAAATATGGTATAAAACTGTAAGGACAAAGAGGGCAGGAGAGCAGACAACAGTGGATCAGAGAGGTCAACAAACTTTTGGAGATGGAGGGGGAACTAACTGAGCACAGTGGGGGAAGCTGGAACTTCAAGACGAGAATATAAACCAGAAGGGTAATGGTTCACTCTACTTGTCCCCCCCAAAAGTTAGGGACTGGCAGGGACCAGACGCCTCATAGAGCTGAAAACAAGGAAACTGATTAAAAGTCTGCACCTAAAGCAATTAAACTCACAAATCCCTTTTCCAGTCCTTCCTAGTCTTGCCTATCCTCACGGGATATCAGAGGGTTTATGCTCTGGAGAAAGTGATTCTGCAAAATATTGACTCAGGGCCACCAGGCAGAACCAGAGGTAGTGGTGAGCACTGAGTGGAAAACAAAAGGACCAGGTGAAAATATGCATGCTGAATGTTAGCTCCTCGACCCTACCCCCCTGCCCTGCTGTCAGAACCACAACAGTGGTGGCCACACAAACAACCCTCAGACAGGAGATTGGAGAAGTCGTCTCTGGAGTAACCGAATGGCCCCTGCCATGTGATCCTCAGATTCTGACACTTCAGGGTACCCAATAAAAAACCCTGCTTGCTCCTGGAGTTCCCGCCATGGCACAGTGGGTTAAGAATCTGACTACAGTGGCTCAGGTCACAGCAGAAGTGCTGGTTCGATCCCCCGCCTGGCACAATGGGTTAAAGGATCTGGTGTTGCCACAGCTGCAGTGTAGGTTGCAGCTGTGGCTTGGATTTGATCCCTGGCCTGGGGAATTCTGAGTGCCATGGATGCAGCCATAAAATTAAAAACAAAACAAAATAAACAAACAAACAAACACCCTGCTTGTTCCAGTCAGCTTGCAATGAAGGCCATCTTAATTGATGGCCCAATTATCTCTGCTTAATGTCTTGTTTTTAAATATGAATAGACAGCCAAAGAGCAAACATTTGAGGAAAGCCTCCAACAACACACACACACCCCATTCACGTACCAGAAAAAGGGGAGGGAAATTCAGAGGAAACAATGTGAAAAACAGAAGAAAACTTTAAAAAAGGAAAATCCCTCAGAAAGCTAAGGAATATGGACCTGAAACAAAACCAGAAATGCTGTATGTAAAAAAAAAAAAAAAGCAATCAGTGAAAAAGAGAGTTAAAGTCAAGGAGAGTTCCCTGGGGGTCTAGTGGTTAGGATTTGGCATTTCCCCTGCTGCAGCCCAGGTTCATAGGTTCATAGGTTCATTCCCTGGTCTGGGAACTGAGATCCCACAGCAAGCCACTGAACTTCACAGCCAAAAAAAAGTTAAAATAAAAAATCCAAAAGAAAGGATAAGAAGGTAAAGTTAACGAAATTTTCTATCCAGAGAAAAGAACAAAATGAGAGGGGATAAAAGCAGAAAAAAAAAAAAAGATAAGGGTATAATTCAGACTCAATACACAGTAGTAGAATCACAGAAAATGGGATGAGAGTGCAGGCTGAGCCATGGCATGGCAGAAAACAAGTCATTTACATATGGCAGAAAGGTCATAGCCATAGAATTTAAAAAAAAAAGAAAGAAAGAACAAAACTGTGCTTATAAACAGCAACACTTGAAAGTTAGAAGAGAGTAGGGCACTGTCTCTGAAAATCTAAGGGAAAAACACTGCCAACCTAGAATCCTATACCCAGTTAAACTGTCAGTCAGATATGAGTGAAGAATCAATATTTTCAGATAAGGTGTCACAAAATTTACCTCCCAAAATGACTTTCTCTGGAAGCTATTAGATGGTGGGGTTCCCCAAAATGAGGCTGTAAAACAAGAAAGAGGAAGATGCTCTAAGTTCCAGGTAGTAGGAGGATCAACACAGAAAAAGAGAAGTTCAGGAAATCAGCTCTGGAACAAGCCTAGAAAGCAGCCTCTCTACATCAGACCCAAAGGACAAAGGACTCCAAGAAGGAAACTGCCAGGGGAAAAAATGGAATTGATAGATCATCAATTGATAGTCATCCAAAATGGAGACTGGGGGAAATTAGGAAAGAGTGTGTAGAAAATTTAACAATTTAAAAACATGAGGCTGCAACATTGTGAACATGCAGGCTTGCAGAGGGTTTATGCTCTGGAGAAAGTGATTCTGCAAAATATTGACTCAAAATATTAACTCAATCAGTGAGTTAAAGATCCAGGTTGCCACAAGCTGTGATGTAGGTTGAAGATGCAGTTCAGATCTGGTGCTGCTGTGGCTATGGCATAGGCCTACAGCTGCACTTCAGATTCAACCTCTGGCCCATGAACTTCCACATGCTGCTGGTGCCTAAAAATAAACAAAAACAAAAAACCCATGAGGTTGGAAGTTCCCTGGAGGCCTAACAGTTCAGGATCTGGCACGGTCACGCTGTTGTTCAGGTCACTACTGTGGCATGGGTTCCATCCCCAGCCTGCATGCCGTGGGCACAGCCAAAAAACCCAAAAAAGAACCTAAAAAGCATGAGGCTATTGTAAATTTGTGTTATGAGACTTATGATAAAGTTTATGCTGCTTAGAAACGTTTATAGGCTTTAAAAAGTATGTGGAGGAGAGAGTTGCTATCATGGCTCAATGGTAACAAATTCAACTAGTATCTACAAGGACACCAGTTCAATCCTTGGCCTCTCTCAGTGGGTTAAGAATCCGGCATTGCCATGAGCTGTGGTATAGGTCAAAAACACAGCTCGGATCTTGTGCTGCTGTGACTATGGTGTAGGGCAGCAGCTACAGCTCCAATCTGACCTCTAGCCTGGGAACTTCCATATGCCACGGGTGCAGCCCTAAAAATACAAAATATATGTGTCTGTGTGTGTGTTTGTGTGTGTGTGTAGAGAAGGGGTAAAGTAATTCCTTTCATCCTAACTATCCACCTCTTAGATTCCTACCCAAGAGACAAACAGAATCTACCAGGCTAAGTCCTCCCCCCAGCCACACACCCAGAAGTTCCTGGGCCAGGGATTGAACCCGAGCCACAGTAATGACAATGCCAGATCTTTAAACCACTGCTCCACCAGGAAGCTCCTAAGAGGCAAAGTCTTAACACAGACATCTTGACAGTAGGTACTCAGGGAGTCTTCTCTCTTCCTCAGAATAAGAGTGCATGATGGATGACATGAAGAAGACATTAAAAAAATGCCAAAGGAGACAGAAATAAGGGGAAGAAAGTCCATGTGATTAGATGAATAATTAATTAAAAGTCAAAGATGGAAACAATAATAGTAATATAAAATGATTGAGACCAACTTCAAATGGAGTATCAGCAATTCAAAGTTGACGTGGAGGTAAGGGGAACTTGCGGAAATGGTGATCCTGGTGAAGAGATGAAAACAGTGATGCCCAGCAATTATTCTGGATACAACTGGTCCAGATATACAGGGCCCTGTGAGAGGCCTGTCCCATTACATTGTAACACTGACTACATGGGTGAGGAGAGTACAGAAATAGTGAAGGAAATAACTGTAAAATCCAACAAACACCATCACAATTATGGGATTGGGCTTCTTACTTTTTTTCCTTCACTTCTTTATTTTCTCCTTTCTGCTTCAGCTTTTGTCACTTCAGAGTCCCTCATTCTTCTTTAGCGTCCTCTTTCAGAAACTGACTTTGTACACCAGCCGGCATCTTCTTCCACAACTTTCATGACCTGCCCTTATCTCTGCTGTGAGGTTCCATTTTTCTCACTATGCATAAGCCCAGTCATGTGTTAAACTAAAACCTTGTAGCCCAACCTAAATCCACTTCTCAAACATTTCCCTTCAAGCTCCTGAGTCATAGCTCCTTTCCAAGAACCAATGTCCACTTTTTCTCTACTTATCAACACACTAACAAGTTTTTTCTTTCTTCTCAAAATGTTCCATTTCCCTCTTTATGCCTCTTTTCCACTTCCTTTGGTCCTGGTCTCCACCTTCACCCCCACCAGCTCTTCAATCCTACTCTCTCTCTCTCCTCTTAGGCTCAGATGCTCTCCTTTCTCTCTCTTAATTACCCCTTGAGGATCAATAACCTGCTTGGCTCTAATTTCTCCTCTTTGACTTGTAATACTTTCCCTATCTGCTTCTCTTTCTTTCTTTAGCTTAAGTCCTTTATCCACCTCATTCACTGGTACCTTCATCTACAATCTCTTTCTCTTCCATAGAAACAGATTCATCAGTATCATCATTCACTCCCTCCAGGGCATCCTCTTCAGCCTCCACTCCTTCCTCAATCTCTTCTAGCTCTTCATTATTCTCCGCCACCCTTTCAAAAGGCATATCCATTTCAGCATCTGTAATTTCTATCAATCTTTCATCATCAGTAACTTCTACAATTTTTTCAACTTTCTCTTCATGGATGCTCCCCATTCTTAAACCCTCCAGCTTCTCTCCACTACTCCCAGCTTCTCCCTACTGGATTCCAGCTTCTCTATACTTGGCGGACGTTGATCTCCAGTGGATCTCAAATCCTCTCCACTAGTCCCTAGCTTCTCTCCCCTGGATCCCCGTTTCCCTCCCCTAAACACCAGCTTCTCTCCACTTGAACTCAGCCTTTCTCCACTTGAACTCAGCCTCTCTCCACTCGACCTCAGCTTCTCCTTACTGGACTTCAGCCTCTCTCCACTCGATCTCAGCCTCTCTCCACTCGATCTCAGCCTCTCTCCACTCGATCTCAGCCTCTCTCCACTCGATCTCAGCCTCTCTCCACTCGATCTCAGCCTCTCTCCACTCGACCTCAGCTCCTCTCCACTCGATCTCAACTCCTCTCCACTCAACCTCAGCTCCTCTCTACCAGACTTCAGCTCCTCCTCATTCTGCCCTAGGTCACATCCTCTGGATCTCAAGTCTGCTCCACTGGTCCCCACTTCAGTAAACTTCAACCTCTCTTTAAACCCAGACCCCTTCCTAGACCCTGCCACTGTCCCGGCATTCTCAGATTCAGCCTCTCTTTTGCGTCTGACTTCTTGCTTTTCCCACGTCTTCTTTGAGCGCTCTTTCCCCAAACCCGCTGAAGCCTGTAATGCACTGGCTACGCTGTGCACTCGTTTCACGCCCATCCTTCCCTGACTCCGGCCTGACTTTCCTCTCAAGGCTGTCTTTTCCATATCCTCCAGTCTCCAGTCCTCAGACTCAAGCTTCGGGTCCCACATCCTAGGCTTTTGCGTATTTCTACCCAGGAGCTCCATTCTCTTCCCGATCACAATGAGCCCATTCCAGGGCGCCCACAATTTTTCTCGCATCGTCTGCGCCCCTCTACTTCCTGGCTCCAGCTGCGCCCGCCCGTGGGCCCAGGCCTGGCCTCGGGCGCTCCGGCCGCGGGTCTTGTCGCGCCCCCTCGCTGCCCTGTGCGGCTTACCCCTCCACTCCCTCATGTCCCAGGGGGGAAACACAAACGGAACCCCTTTCTTCACAGACATCAGTCCCTGGCCTCGTCCCTCGTCCGCCACCCCCACCACGGTTCCCCATTCCCCCCACCCCACCCCTGCCTCCCACCCAGTCCGCCGCCCCGCCCACCGCCTAGAGGGCGCGAGACTGGCCTAGTGCGCACGCGCAGACCGCGCGAGGCCGTTGGAAGCCTCCGCCCAGAGCAGTGGCGGATGGCAGCCCGCAAGCTTCAGGCGGGGACTAAGGTGACACGAAACCTCTGCGACCCTGGAGCCCCCCCCCCCAACTCCAGCCCCCACACTGTCGCCTGGCCTCGGCCCTCTCAGGTCCGTACTGCCCCTTAAAAGCCGGGACCTGGGCACGGGAACGACAGGCTTTGCAGCCAATGGCGCCCCGCACGGTAAACCTGCTAACCAATCAAAAGGCGCGGCTGTTGGAGAACAGCGTGGGAACCACGCCCGACTCCAGGTGACTCCTTGGCTGGGAGGGGAGCGAGCCACAATCAGCTGATCTGATCCCTACTCAGTCCGTTCCTCCGGGCGAGTTACCGGGGACCCAAACTCCGGGAGCGCGCGGGCAGTGACCTGCGGCGGCATCTTTGTGTGCCATAGTCGAGAAGGAGAGTGATGGAGGAGCATCGGGAGGCTGGGAAGGAGAGCAAGGTAGAGAAAGGATGCAACCCCCCTCCCAACCTTCCCCTCACTCCGTGGTACTCAGTGATCCCCAGTCAGGGAGTGGTGGTGATGTGTGTGTGTGTTCGCGCCCACGCGTGAGCTGGAGAAAAGAGACCTGAGCAAGGGGGTGGGGCGCCTCTGTGGCATCTGCATGGGGCCCGGTGAGGATGCCAAAGAAGGCATCTTTACCTTTGCCCTACCAGATGGAAAAGGCCCTGTCGCTCTTACTTCTTCCCACCCCCACCCAGGACCGAGTCATGCTGGTTGGATGGGAAAGAAGAGGAAAGGATGTTAAGGATTGAGAAGGGGCTGGAGTGCCTTGCTCCTTTCCCAAAGTGTGCAGAATCCTGTTCAGCAGTAATGGCCTCACTTGTGTATCTGTGTTTGTATAATCAGAAAGCCATTCGTTCTTTCCACCTCACTTCAGTCAACAAATAGTTTCTGAGCATTCTTGTGCCAGGAATGGTTAGTGGCGGGGCATACAGAAGGGCACACTTTTAGGGGTTGGAGCCCATTGGTGGGCTATGACTAAGGATAAGGATGAAGCAAGCAGCTGAGGTCCATCTTTGAAGTCCCATCTCTCTGAAGCAGGAAGGCGCCAATGAGCCAGACTGTGTGTGTTATGTGTGTGTGTGTGATGGGGGTGCAGTTGGGCAAAGGGAGAGCCTGCCCTGGGGGTGTCAGAGAAGCCAAGATGTAAGAAATGGGGTTCAGGAGTTCCCATTGTGGCGCAGCAGAAATGAATCTGACTAGGAACCGTGAGGTTGTGGGTATGATACCTGGCCTCACTCAGTGCGTTAAGGAACTGCCGTTGCCGTGAGCTGTGGTGTAGGTCGCAGATGTGACTCGGATCCTGAGTTGCTGTGCCTGTGGCGTAGGCTGGCAGCTGTAGCTCCAATTCAGCCCGTAGCCTGGGAAACTCCATATGCCATTGGTGTGGCCCTAAAAAGCAAAATAAATAATAATAATAATAATAATAATAATAATAATAATAGGGTTCAAGTGCACTTTGGAGAGGTGAGAGAGGCTGAGAGACAAAGTATGGAACAGATAGCATCCATTTCACTGTTTATCTGTGTTCATGGTTAAATTAGTTAATATATATATAAAGTGCTTAGAGCAGTGCCTGGCATAGAGGAAGAGCAAATATGAGTGTTTGCTGTTACATTACTATTACTGTTATCATATGGGATGGTTTGTGTTTCGAGGATGTACTGGGCTCCCAGACTGATGGGTGCACCCCCAACCTTTGTAGGTACCAGACTTTGAAAGTCTACTACGAGACCTTGCCCTCTCGAGTAAGCATTACCTTCGTCAAAATTCTCCTTTAGGAGTTCCCATCGTGGCTCAGTGGTTAGCGAATCCGATTAGGAACCATGAGGTTGCAGGTTCGATCCCTGGCCTTGCTCAGTGGGTTAAGGATCCGGCGTTGCCATGAGCTGTGGTGTAGGTTGCAGATGCGGCTCGGATCCCTCGTTGCTGAGACGCGGCTCGGATCCTGCATTGCTGTGGCTGTGGTGAAGGCCGGTAGCTACAGCTCCTGTTAGACCCTTAGCCTGGGAACCTCCATATGCCGCAGGTGCGGGCCTAGATAAGGCAAAAAGACCATAAAAAAAAAAAAAGACATTTTCAGGAGATCCGTCATGGCCATATGCTGCAGGTGCGGGCCTAGATGAGGCAAAAAGACCATAAAAAAAAAAAAAAGACATTTTCAGGAGATCCGTCATGGCTCAGTGGTTAAGAAATCTGACTAGCATCCGTAAGGACGCAGGTTTAATCCCTGAGCTTGTTCAGTGGGTTAAGGATCCAGCGTTGCCATGAGCTGTGGTTTTGGTCTCAGACAAAACTCAAATCCTGCGTTGCTATGACTGTGGCTGGCAACTACAGCCATGATTTGACCTCCTAGCCTGGGAACCTCTGTATGCTGTGGATGTGGCCCTAAAAAACAAAAACAAAAAAATTAAAAATTAAAAATTAAATAAAAGCATTTTCAGATTGTATGTTTTTTTCTTTTTTCGGCTGCACCACAGCATATGGAAGTTCCCAGGCCAGAGATCAAATACAAACCACAGCTGAGACCTACACCACAGCTGTAGCAACACCAGATCCTTAACCCCCTGTGGTGGCCACAGATTGAACCATCAGAACCACAGAGATGAGCCAAATCATTAACCCACTGTGCCACAGTGGGAACTCCCGGATTGGATTTTTAAAAGATACTGTATTCTGTTCAAAGAGACGTACTTTATAAAGGCTCAGAATACACCATGAGCACACTATCCAAAAAAAAAGCTGGTGTAGCTTTATTAATTTCAGACAAAGTAGACTGTAAGATCAGAAAGTAGTATTAGTAGAAATAAAGAGGAACATTTTATAATGATAAAAAGCCACTTACGGGAGTTCCCATTGTGGCTCAGCAGATTATGAACTAGTATGCCTGAGAATTAGGGTTCGTTCCCTGACCTCGTTCAGTGCGTTAAGGATCTGGTTGCCAAGACTATGGTGTAGTTCGCAGACGCAGCTTGGATCCCGCGTTGCTGCTGTGGCAGTGGTGTAGACCAGCAGCCTTAGCTCTGATTGGATTCCTAGCCTGGGAACCTCCATTTGCCTCGGATGTGGCCTTAAAAAAAAAAATCAGTCACTGAAATTCAGCACATACAAAGGAAGAATAACAGGCAAAATCCCCTATGATAGAACAACACAGGGAGAAAAAATTTGATAAAACTCAACACGTTCAAACCAGGAATAGAGAGAGCTTCATTTATCTGACAGAGTAGCTAAAGATATCTTCTGGATTAAATTTGAAATGTGTTCCCTCTAAGATCAGGAACAAGTCAGGGATTTCCTTTATAATCGTATCACTATTTTTTTTTTTTTTTTTTTTTTGTCTTTTTAGGGCCGCATCTGAGGCATATGGAGGTTCCCAGGCTAGGGGTCTAATCTGAGCTGTTGCTGTCGCCCTGCACCATAGCCACAGCAACACCAGATCCGAGCCACATCTGCAACCTACACCACAGCTCACAGATCCTTAACGCACTGAGCGAGGCCAGGGGTTGAACCCGCAACCTCATGATTCCTAGTCGGATTCGTTTCCGCTGCATCATGACAGGAACTCCCATATCACTACTTTTGCCTTGGACTAAGGATCCTAGCAAATATAATAAGGCAAGAAAAAGAATTAAAAGCTATGAAGATTGGGAAGGAAGTCACTATTTTCAGATTATAGGGTTGTATAGATGTATAGACAGGAAGTCTAAAAGAATCCACAAGCTATTAAAAGTAGTATGTAAACCTAGCAAGGTTCCTGGACACAAAGTAAATATATAAAAATCAATTGTATGTTTCTATACAAACAAATAGAAAATGCGTTTTTTGGCTTTAAATAAATAAATAATAAAATTCATTTGGAAATGCAGAGGACCTATAATAGCCAAAATGATGTGGGGTTTTTTTGTCTTTTTAGGGCTGCACTCCCGACATATGGAGGTTCCCAGGCTAGAGATCAAATTGGAGCTATAGCGGCTAGCCTGCACCACAGACACAGCAACTTGGGATCCAAGCTGTGTGTGTGACCTACACCACAGCTCATGGCAATGCCAGATCTTTAACCCACTGAATGAGGCCAGGTATTAAACCTTTGTCCTTCTGGATACTAGTCAGATTCATTTTCATGGAGTCATGTTGGGAACTCCCAAATTGATTATTTTAAAGAACAAGGTTAAGGTTAATTCTATCTGATTTCAAGGTTGCCTGTCAATTATGGTGTCAAAAGAGTATGGCAGGTGGGGTGGGGCGATAAATTAGAGTTTTGGATTAATATGTATATGCTACTGTATATAAAATAGGTAAACAACAGGGCCCCACTGTAAGGCACGGGGAACTGTATTCAGTATCATGTAGGTATCATTTCTACCTATAATGGAAAAGAATCTGAAAAAAAGACTATATATAAGTATATATATAGAGAGAGAGAGCACATTCCTTTTTTTTTTTTTTTTTGCTACACCTGCAGCATATGGAGGTTCTCAGGCAGGGACTGAATCCCAAGCCACAGCTGCAACCTATGCCACATCTGTGGCAACACCAGATCCTTACGCATTGTGCTGGGCCAGGGATGGAACCCTCACCACCACAGAGACAGTGCCAGATCCTTAACTCGCTGTACCACAACGGGAACTCCTGTAGCAACATTTTAAATTAACTATACTTAAAAAAAAAAAAACTAACTAACTAACTGCTCAAAAAAGAAAATAAAACTTGCCTTGTTCCAAACATTAAAAAAAAAAGTGTTGTATTATCAAAAGCACATAATACCACAGGACAGAGACTACAGAACAGAGAATACAGACCTGATTGCACTTATGAGGTCAAGTGATTTTCTACCAAGGTGTGCAGCAAAGCAAATCAATAGTGAAAAGATAGTGTTTTTGTTTTATTTATTTATTTTGCACTTTAGGGCCAAACCTGTGGCATATGGAGATTCCCACACCGGCCTACGTCACAGCCACAGCAACATCAGATCCTTAACCCACTGATCGAGGCCAGGGATCGAACCCGCAACCTCATGGTTCCTGGTCAGGTTCGTTTCCATTGCACCACGATGGGAAATTAGCACTGTTTTTTAAAAAACACTATGTTTTTGGAGTTCCTGTCTTGGCAGCAGAAACAAATCTGACTAGGAACCATGAGGTTGTGGTTTTGATCCCTGGCCTCAGTGAGTTGAGGATCCGGCATTGCCATGAGCTGTGGTGTAGGTCGCAGATGCGGCTTGGATCTGGCATTGCTGTGGCTGTGGTGTAGGCGGGCAGCTGTAGCTCCAGTTAGACCCCTAGCCTGGGAACCTCCATATGCCGAGGGTTTGGCCCTAAAAAGCAAAAAAAAAAAAAAAAAACGCTAAAATCACTGGCTGTTTATGGCAAAAATGAATCTCAACCCATGTCTTACACTGTATACAAAATGAATTAAAATGGATCATAGACCTAAATGTAAACATATGAAAATGGGTCATAGACCTAAAACTTAATTTCTAGGGAAAAAAATAGACTATCTTCCTGACCTTGGGGTAGGCCTATTTCTTCAAGAGCACACAAACATCTTTAACCACGGAAGGAAAGACTGAAATATGGAGTTCGTAAAATTCTAAGCCACTAAGAGACTGAAAACAGGCAACCCAAAGAGCAGGAGATATTGGCAACACATCTAACGGACAAGGGCTTGTCTACAAGGGCATATGCAGTATTTCTAC
The DNA here is from genome assembly GCA_004024745.2 of Catagonus wagneri. Classification (NCBI taxonomy): domain Eukaryota; kingdom Metazoa; phylum Chordata; class Mammalia; order Artiodactyla; family Tayassuidae; genus Catagonus; species Catagonus wagneri. Next base: position 3,289,230 of record PVHT021183668.1, on the reverse strand, counting down.
AAACCAATATGAGAAAGATGATTTGATTTTTTTAAAATGACTTTTATTAGAGTTGACTTAGTTGTATTAGTTTCAAGTATAAGGCAAAGTAAATCAGTTACACGTATACATATAACCATTCTTTTTCAGATTCATTTCCCATATAGATATTACATAGTATTGAGGAGATTACCCTGTGCTATACACTAGGTCTTGTTACCAATCTATTTTTTATATACTAGGGTGAACAGGAGCTCCTGCTGTGGCACAGTGGGATCAGCAGCGTCTTGGGAGCACTGGGACACGGGTTCGATCCCCAGCCTGGCACAGCTGCAGCTTGGTTCAAGGCTGGGGCTCCGATCTGATCCCTGGCCTGGGAGCTCCGGATGCCACAGGTTGGCCAAAAACAAAACAAACAAAAAAAACTAGTGTGGACACGTCCACCCCAACCCCCTAATTTATCTCTCCAGCCCCACATTTCCCCTTTGGTAACCATGAATTTGGTTTCAAAATCTTTGAGTCTGTTTCTGTTTTGTAATTTCTTCTGTATCATTTTTTGTTCTATTCCACATGTTAGCAATCTCTAGTGATATGATTTTATTTTTTATTTTTGTTTTTATTTTTTTGTCTTCTTGTCTTTTTCAGGGCCACACCCACGGCATATGAAGGTTCCCAGGCTAGGGGTCTAACAGGAGCTGTAGCCGCCGGCCTTCGCTGCAGCCACAGCAACGCAGGATCCAAGCCGCGTCTGCGACCTACACCACAGCTCACGGCAACGCCGGATCCCTAACACACTGAGCAAGGCCAGGGATCGAACCCACAACCTCATGGTTCCTAGTCGGATTCGTTAAACACTGAGCCACAATGGGAACTCCCTAATGATCTAATTTTAAAAAGAGGATGGCAGGGCGTGGCAAAAGACGAATAGGCTCTTTACAAAAGAAGATATCTAAATGGCCAGTAGGTACATGAAATGGTGTTCAACATCATTCCTGACCAGGGGATCCAAGTTAAAGTCACAGTGCACCATTACCGTACCTCCACTGGTATGGCTGAAATGAAAAGGACTAACAATTGATGTGGTGCAACTGGAGCTTGCTTACCATGCCTGCAGCACTATACATTAGTACAGTCGCGTTGGAAAACTGTTTGGCAGTTATCTATGAAAGCGTTTTAAACACATGCCTCCCCTATGACCAAGCAGTTCTCATACCCAACAGAAAGGAGTACTTGGGTCCCTCAAATATACATGCAAGAATGTTCATGGCAGGGAGTACCCGTTGTGGTGCAGCAGAAACGAATCCAACTAGTATCCATGAGGATGAGGGTTCCATCCCTGGGTTCTCTCAGTGGGTTAAGGATCCTGCATTGCTGTGGCTGTGGTGTAGGCCAGCAGCTATAGCTCCAATTCGACCCCTAGCCTGGGAACTTCCATATGCCTCCGGTGTGGACCTGAAAAGCAAAAAAAAAAAAAAAAAAGGAAAGAAAGAAATGTTCATGGCAGCTTTACTCATGATAGCCCCAAACTTGAAATAATCCAAATGACCACCAGCAGTGGAATGGATCAATAAACTAGGAACGCTACAGTGCCCTGAAAAAGAACCACTGCACTCAACAGCATAGATGAGTCTCAGTAAAGAACATGGACACAGGAGTTCCCTGGTGGCCTAGCAGTTGAGGATCTGGTATTGTCACTGCCCTGGCGCAGGTTCAATCCCTCGCCTGGGAACTTCCACACGCTCTGAATGCTGACAAAGAAAAAAGCACATGGACACAGAGTCCATGGTGGTCCAGTGGTTATGACCCAGCACTTTCTCTGTTGTGGCCCAAGTTCACTTCCTGGTCTGGAAACTGAGATCCCACATCAAGTCCAAAAACAAAATAAAATAAAAAATAGGAAGATGAAATGAGATATAATTGAAATTTTTTTTCTTTTTTTTAAAATGGCTGCACCATGGCATATGGAAGTTCCCTGGCCAGGGACTGAATCTGAGCTGCAGCTGCAACTTATGCCACAGCTGCGGCAATGCCAGATCCTAAACCTACTGTGCTAGGGAGGGGATTGAACTGCCACCCACACCACCTCAGACACAGCACCAGATCCTTAACCTGCTGTGCCACAGCGGGAACTCTGTAATTGAATCAATTTTTTTTTAAAAAAAAGAAAAGAATATGGAGTTTTGGCATGAAGCTCAAGACCAGTAAAATTCATTTATGGTGCTAGAAGTCAGAAGAGTGCTCCCACAGTGTGCCAGATGTGTGCCAAACCAGAGTTCCCAGTGTGGTGTAGCAGAAACGAATCTGGCTAGTATGCATGAGGATGGGGGTTCAATCCCTGGCCTCGCTCAGTGGGTGAAGGATCTGGTGTTGCCGTGAGCTGTGGTGTAGGTTGCCGACGCAGCTTCGATCCCATGTTGCTGTGGCTGTGGCGTAGGCTGGCAGCTGCAGCTCTGATTCGACCCCTAGCCTGGGAACTTCCGTAGGCCGAGGGTGCAGCCCTAAAAATGAAAAGAAAAAAGGAAAAAAATGTGCCAAAGCCCGTGAGAGGAGAGAGAGGGGCCTGTGAGTGTGAGAGGTGGGCAGGTGCCAGTCTATATCCTGGCGAGCAGTGCCTGACGGGAGAGTGGCTTCTAAGCCTCCGTCCTTCTCCCTAGTACCTCTTGGCCCAGCGGTGTGCACAGAATAGGTGTTGAATAAACGTTTGATGAGATAACTCAGAGCAAGAACAGACTAGTAACTTGGTGCCGCAGGGATCTTTCCGCTTAGAGAAATACAGGTACTTGGCCTAAAAGTCAGTGCCTCTTGGAGCTAAAAGTAGTGAATGGAATGGTCTCAGGACCCCCTCAAATGGTGGGACCATCCCAGCCAGCTCACTTTACACCTGGTTAAAGGGCACCGGAGGTCACCAGCGGGGAGGGCTGGTCAGGGAGCGGAGCGGGTGCCTGGGGTTGGGGATCTGTTCGGATCTGGCCCTGCCACTTTGCAGCTGTGTGGTCTCAGACTTTACCTCCCTGGTGATCGTAATGTTCAGGCCTATAAAATCGGGAGCGTTCTGCCTGCCTCAGAGGATGGAGGTGTGGGAGAGAGTCCTTGTAAAGCCTGCCGCAGTGACTTGGCAGGATCTCTGCGGGGGCAGCCCGGGACCCCAGGGCAGGGTGGAATGATGCGGGAGGACCCGAAGCTTGCGGCGGTGGCGGCGAGGAGGGGCGAAGGCTCCTGGTCGGTGGTGTCAGGGCCTTCCCTCCCCCACAGCCCACCTCCACGTCCGTGGACCTGCAGGGGGACAGCTCCTTGCAGGTGGAGATCTCCGATGCAGTCAGCGAGCGGGACAAGGTGAAATTCACAGTTCAGACCAAGGTGAGGCGGCCCTGGGCGCGACGGTGTGGTTCAGGTGGCTGCCCAAGGAGGCTCCAGGAGTCTGCATTCCCCAGCCTCTGCTCCCCTGGTGGACAGGTGCCGCCACAGCCCTGCCCCTCGCCCTCGGAGAAGCTGGGCAGCTTATCTACACCCGGATAACCTTTGCCTAAGGCCCCAGGTCCTGAAAGTCGCCTGCCCACCGTCCCGAGGGCAGTCACAGACATCTGAGAGCCAGCGCGGGCCTCACCTGGGCTGTGGGTCCGGGGAGGCCCCAAAGTGGGTCCCCAGGAAGCGTGATGGGTGTGGGGTTGGAGGCGGGGAGGAGAGACGCCTGTGGCAGGCTCCCCGCTTTGCAGAGCTGCCTCCCTCACTTCGCCCAGACCGAGTTCTCAGTTGTGCGGCTGCACGAGGAGTTCATCTGGCTGCACGACGCCTACGTGGAAAACGAGGAGTACGCCGGTCTCATCGTGAGGAGGGGCCGGCCGCGGCGGGGGCACTCGGGCGGGGACGGGCCAGGCTTTGGGGTGCGGGTGGTGGCCTCCTCGGCAACCAGAGGGCCCCCAGCCCTGTCCGTTCTTTACGCAGATCCCCCCAGCCCCTCCGAGGCCAGACTTCGAGGCTTCGAGGGAAAAGCTGCAGAAGCTGGGCGAGGGGGACAGCTCCGTCACCCGGGAGGAGTTTGCCAAAATGAAGCAGGAGCTGGAAGCGTGAGTGCCGCCTCCGTTCCTGGGCTGCGACAAAGCCCCGGCCCTGTCCTGAGATTTCTCCCACGACTTGCCCCTGTGGGTGTTTAGGGGCCCTGCTCCTCACCCTGGGGCCGCTGCGGGGCGGGGGGCCGAGCCGCCTGCCGTCGTCCGCAGGGAGTACCTGGCGCGGGGCTGAGCCGCCTGCCGCCGTCCACAGGGAGTACCTGGCCATCTTTAAGAAGACGGTTGCAATGCATGAGGTCTTTCTGCAGCGCCTGGCGGCCCACCCGACCCTGCGTCGAGACCACAACTTCTTTGTCTTTTTGGAATATGGCCAGGATGTGAGCTGGGCCAGAGCGCTGGGGTCCCCCCCGGGGGTGGGGCGCAGGGCTCTAAGTGGGCTCGACGGGCGGCATGTGCCTGGGGTGGCGGGTGCGAATGCGCACTCTGACATCACACCCTCCCCACGTGTGCCTCAGCTGAGTGTCCGAGGAAAGAACAGGAAGGAGCTCCTTGGGGGGTTTCTGAGGAATATCGTGAAGTCTGCAGATGAAGCCCTCATCACGGGCATGTCAGGACTCAAGGTAATTTCTGGGGCTTCAAGTCCACAGCAGACAGAGATCAAGGCCCAGGGTGGCCATGGGAGGGAAGCCACCTCTGGGGCCTGGCCTGGAGGGAGATGGTGCCACCCCTGGGTGTCCGTGACTGCCGTGCTTCCGGTGACCTGGTGTAAGTGGGTCCTGTCTGGCTCCCCTAGGAGGTGGATGATTTCTTTGAGCACGAGAGGACCTTCCTGCTGGAGTACCACCCGCGCATCCGGGACGCCTGCCTGCGGGCAGACCGTGTCATGCACTCTCACAAGTGTACGCAGGGGCCCAGGTTCCACAGCCCCTCTCCCCAGTGGTCCTACTCCCCAGGGGAGGGAACAGGAAATGCCCTGTCCACGGCCACAAACACCAGGGGTGGGCTTGATGTGCAAGGCCAGGAGCTGAGGGAGGCCTGTTCCCCAGCAGGCCTGGCAGATGATTATATTCCTATCTCTGCTGCACTGAGCAACCTGGGAACACAGGAAGTCAACCAGCTAAAGACGTGAGGACTCCCTCTCGCCCCTCCCGCCCTCTTCCTATGCCTGTAATACTGTGTCCTTCCACAAGGGGTCACTATCAGCCTACTCTCAGCTCTAGGTGGGAGGTACAGAAGATACTGTTGGGCTTTGGGAGAGGGAGAGAGAGAGAGAGAGGGAGGGAGGGAGGGAGAGAGGGAGAGAGAGAGGGAGCTTTCCCCAAGGGGATGCCTAAGAGCCCAGAGGCTTTAAGCAGCCCCTGAGAGCCCTCACTGACTCCTCCCCACTGCCTTCTAGGAGCTTCCTCAAACTGGCAGAGCTCTTTGAACGATTAAGGGTAAGTACTGCCTTAAGTGCTGAAAGGCCACCCAACGATCCTGTGCAGGGAGGAGAGCATCCTGGGGGAGGGGAAAGTTCCGGGATCATTTTGGAAAGTTCAGTGACAACTTCCACCCAGTGATGGCCTGAAGGCACTGCCCAGACTACTTTACTAAGAGGTGGGGTGGAGACAGGGATCCAGCATCAAGTTGTGGGGATGGGGGCGGGGGGTGCTGTGGCAAGGAGGGATCAGGGAGGTCGGAACTGGGCTTGGCAAGGCTCTTACAAGGATGTGCCATGTGCCTCTGGCAGACGGTGCTGTGCAGCCAGCGTCCTGCCTCAGACACACACTTCCTGAACTTCTCTCCAAGAAAGATTGGAGTGTGCCAGTCATGTCTGTTGGACCCCATCTCTTCCCTGCTCGAGGCCCATCAGAGACCCTCTCCCAGAAACTGCCCAAGGCACAAAGCCCAAAGTCCTCAGCTGGCATTTTAGGCCTTTTGTGATCTGGCCACTGCTGCCCAAGTGCCCCACTGAACTTACAGTTCCCTGAAAACAGGCCAGGCTGTACATCCGCAAAGCCTTTGACTCTTGTCTGATCCCTGCTCAGCCCCCAAGATCCAGATCAGATGCCACCTCCTTTGTGAAGCTTTCCCTGGTCCGCTGCCTTGAACATCAGGGCTTGACCTAGAGAGGGTATCGAGGGACCTTGCTGGATGATTAGATGAACAGCAGCAGCACCCCATCCTTAGCGGCCCCTCTGCCAGCTCCCGGCCTAGCCTCCGCCTTCCTGATGCAGAAGCTGGAGGGCCGGGTGGCTTCTGACCAGGACCTGAAGCTGTCAGACATGCTGAGATACTACACGCGAGACTCACAGGCAGCCAAGGTGAGAGGTGGCCCCAGAGCCAAGCTCGGGCCCGAGGCCAGTGGGACTGCTGCCTCTGGGGAGGGCGGGAGGGCAGGCCAGGGCCAGGGCCAGGGCTCCTGTGCCCCTGCCGGCCCCAGGACCTGCTGTACCGGCGGCTGCGGGCACTGGCCGACTACGAGAACGCCAACAAGGCACTGGACAAGGCGCGCACCAGGAACCGGGAGGTGCGGGCTGCAGAGAGCCACCAGCAGCTGTGCTGCCAGCGCTTTGAACGCCTTTCTGACTCAGCCAAGCAGGGTAAGGCCCATGGCCCTGGAGCCCCTGCCACTGGGCTGCCACCCTGCCAGGGTCCCCAATCCTCTTCTCTCCAGAGCTCATGGACTTCAAGTCCCGGCGCGTCTCCTCCTTCCGCAAGAACCTCGTCGAGCTGGCGGAGCTAGAGCTCAAACACGCCAAGGTGGGCCCTGCGCTGCCCTGTTGGCCTCCCACCCGTGGGCTTCTAGGTTCTTAGGGCCTTGGAGGAAGGGGGCCCAGGGAAGGGGGGTTAGGCCACTGAGGGCAGCCCTAGCCATTCAGGGCTTCGGGCCAGGGCTCTGCCTTTCTCATCTCGGGTGGCAAGGACTCAATACATAGTGGCAGACGTGGGGATGTGGCATGCTGGGAGGGGGTTTTTCCGAGGCATGGAAAGAACAGCAGGTGGCAGGGAGCCGTCAAGAAGTTCTCTCCTCTACAGGCCAGCACCCTGCTTCTGCGAAACACCCTCGTCATCCTCAAAGGGGAGCCTTAGAGCCACTGGAGCCTGCTCTGGGGCCATCAGTGACGAGCCCCCCAGCCCTCCCACCCCAGCAAGATGTCTCCTTCCCCAGCACAGGAGCCACCAGCCAGGCCCCACCACCTCTCAGGGCAGGCCCCACCCCCACCCCCAGGCCCCGCAAGCAAGAGGACAGGGCAGCATGGGCACCATACCTGGCCACAGGTAAGCAGAGCCCCAACCTGGGGAAGCCCGGGGCCCCTGACCTCCCTCCTCAGGGGCTGAGGACCAGCCGCCACCCATTTCTGGGCCCAGCATTCATTTGTCTCCAGCCTGTTCAAATAAAAAGCCTGGTTTCGTAGTCAGGAGGCCTGCTTGTCCTGACTTCCCAGTTCCAGGGCCCACCAGGGACAGTGCCCCCCAGGGCACCACGGCAGACCACATCCTGAGGGAGCCAGGCGGCCCACCCCTGCCGTGTCCTCAGCTATTTTTCAGAGAGTCAGCAGGCTCTCCAGGGGAAGGTAAAAGACTTAGAACTTGGGACCCAGGAGCGTGCCATCACTGCCGTAAACAACACATAAACCAATGATAAATCCTCTACACTCATTTCCTAATCAGTAGAATGGAACCACCCCTTCCTGCCTCCCTGCCAGAGACACCGAGAAGGAACTAAGCAAACAGCTCTAACTCTAGGTTTTTAGTTGACTGGGAGGGGAGGGGTGGAAGTCCTATATTAATTACCACCACCCCTAGGGCAAGACTTCCAGAGCACTTTTATACCTGCAGGGCAGGTTACAGCCCAAAGTACAGGCTGCAAAGAGCCCACAGCAACGCTGGCAAGAGACTTGCAGCTCCAGCCAACACCCTCCTGGTTAAACACAGGAAGGTGGGGTTCAGGACACCAGAAGTCTGAAGTCCTGGGCTCCACCTGGCCAGCCCCACCCTGCACTCCAGCCACATCTGCAGGAGGCCTGAGGCTCTACCTGGCTTCTGACTCACAACAGCCACTGGACCCAGCCCTCGTGAGTCAGCCATCCAGGGAAGAAGGCAAAGAAAGCCCAAGAGAACAGTGCAAGTGGAGGAAAAGCTCAGAGGCAACCAGGGACCACCAGTCTCACAGCCCACATCTGGGAAGGCCTAAGCAAGGCGTCAAAGCAGCCTGACTGTTCTGCTCCCACCTGGGGCAAGGCCAGAGGCCATTCAGGCGTTAAACCCCTGCAGCCAGCAGCACACACCCTGGGGCTCAGCTACCCTCTCAACAGCCAGTCTGGTGCCAACTATGGCACCAGAATATAAACAGTGGAAACTGTCAGGAAAAGCGGCTCCGCTGGGGCCAGAGGAGGGTGCGTGTGGGGCTCATTCTCCAGCCTACCTCCCCGACGAAGTCCCCTGGGCCCCAACCTTGAAACAAACATCCCGTTAGTGAGCCTTTTTATTGTGTCTTTTTGTTCTTTTAATTGAAGGTCCCTTACTGGTCCTGCTTCCATGAGTGGCGGTGACCAGGGGAAAGGGGGAGGGGAACCAGGTGGCGCAGGGAGGGGTCATCTCCACATCATTCCATTTATACACAGAACTAAACAGACAAGCACAGAGTCACTACTGCGGTTAGAAGTTGGCAGCACGGGAAAAGGAAGGAACAGGTTGGGAACCGGGGTGTCGTTAAAAAAAAATACAGGCCCCCCCCAAACAGGGGTGCCTGGGGGGAACTTGGTCTGTTTCAACCCAAGAGGAATCAGAAGATCAAAAGCGGTTTGGGAAGGCCAGAACCGTCAGGGGGGAGGGAGGAGGGGGAGGTCCAGGGAGTTGGGGGGGCTGTTTGGCAACTGGGGTGAAGGGACTGCCCTCCCCCTGCTGGGATCCCCCCAGCCCCTCCGGTCTGGCAGGAAGGGGGCAGCCTGCAACCCCCGCGGGCAAGTCTGGGGCTGCCAGATGCTCCAGGCAGGGGGCTGGAAGGGGCTCACAAAGGCTTGCCCTCCAGGGAGATGACGGCGCTGCCCCCCAGTTTCTCTGCCAGGGTGCAGCGGTCCTTGACCTCCTCGTAGCAGTTCGCTTGTAATTCATGCTTGATCCCTGTGGAGAAGAAGAGGAGACATCTGTGAGGAACGAGCGTGGGAGTGGGGGTGCCGCAGCTGAGAAGGAGCCAGTCCGAACAGATGGAGGGGACCTGGCGACCTTCCCACAGGCGGGGAAGGAGAGGGAAGGACCGCCACCATGCCCTGCCTCCCACCGGGCAGCCAAGGCCTGAGCGGAAAGCCATGCCGGCCCTTACCTGTCAGCTTCTTCTTGATGGCGTCCTTGGAGCTGGCATAGATCATTTTGCTCTTCAGGGGTGCACACTCAGGGGCCCTGGAAAGACAGAGAACTTCCAGCAAAGCCCCCTCTTCCACCTTTAGCAAGTGCCCTCAAACAATAAACGACTCCCAGAAACCCAAAGAATTCGTGCTTTTTATCAAGTTCCTCCCCGACTGGCATTTTTTACAACACCCTCCCTCCAAACGCACCCCTCTGGGTTAACCAGCAGCCACAGGCAGAGCTCCCTGTCTTGAGAAAGGGGGGCAGGGCGGGGCCCGGGCAGGCGCCCGCAGGAGGAGCTCACCAGAAGATGAACACCAGGTCCTCCTTCTTGCTCTCCTTGGTCTCGTAGGTTGCGTCGTAGAGGGCGTAGCGGCAGTCCTTGTCTGGCAGCATCTTGACAAAGGTGGCGTAGGGGTCATCCACAGTCTGGCCCACATCACCCACGAGGATCTCCTTGCCCTCCTCCAGGATGATGTTCTTTTTGTCCTCGCTCAGACAGAAGAGCACTGCCTTCTTGCGCTTCTTCACCTCCTCCGGTGTCGAAGACTTACGCACCTTCATGTCATTGAACACTTTGATGACCCCATCGGAGACAGCCACACCGGAGGCCTAGAGGGCGAGCCACACGCACCTTATAAGGAAAAGGTTTCTGGGATGTGCCCTGAAGTCCCTCCTCTGCTTTCTTAGATGGTCTAGATGCTAGGGAGTGCAGTCCTCACTCCCAAGAGGTCATGAATCCCCTTCCCAAGACAAGTGTCATTATCTTCCCACCCAAGTTACAGTATGTCAAAGGACCAGACGTCACACAACCCCAGAATAGCAACAGTGAGAGACACCTCTGATCAAGTAATTCAGTATCCTTCCTTCCCTAACCCTGACATCCTGCAGGCTAGATTCTGAAGACCTGTGAGAGGCAGAGCCTTGGCCCAGACTTGCAAGAACCTACAGAACAGACTCCCGACTCCCGTGCTGACTCAGAACTTCACGGAGGTGGAAGAGGACCCGGACACCCAGGTCATAGTCGTCTCTGAGAGAGAACCAGGACCCACAATGCTAGATGGGACACCAGCGGTGCTCAGCTGTTCTAGCAAGTCCACTGGAACTGTCCCATGCGGTCACTTCACAAGCCGTCCTATTCTCTGCTGAGTTCTTCCCAAGCAAGAACCACAAACCCCACCCAGCAACTCCCTATTCTCCAGAACATATGCAGGCCCCCAAAAAAATCACTGATATAAGTCATCAGCCCAAATGCCAAGTGCCCACAGCCCTTGAGAGCTCTTTAAACTTCTGCGTTGTGTTGGAGCCCAACCTAGCCGGGAGAGTGACTGTCCACGGTAAAAATCTGCCCCCGCTCCCGGAACTGCAGAGGAAGCTGGCCACGTGACTGAGCCGCTTCCGGAGTAGGCGGAGAAACGAGCTCGGCTAGACTCAGACCCCTCCCCGAGAAAAACCGGTACACAGATGCAGCGACACCTCCAGAACCTCGACCCCAAGGAATCGCCTCTACCGAGGACTAGCTTACTCGTCCCCTCCGCTGAGCGCCTGGGCACGTTACACAACCCTCGACTCTCGCAGCCTTCGGGCCGAACACAAGGGGCGGGGTGGTTTCCGGGCGGTGCCCGCCTGGGTCACTTCCCTAAACTCAGCTCCACCCTCAGGCCCCATCCGGGAAAGGCGACGGCCCCACTTGTCCAGGGATTCGGGCCCAGGGGCCAGGCCGGAGCGAGTGCGCACGCGCCAGCCGACAGCGCCGTTCCATCCTTCGCCGGGAGTACTCGGCAGAGAACCTAGCTCGTCCCGTGGGCTCGCTCCCGAGCGCGGCCGTGGTCGCTGCGGTGTCCGCTGCTCGGGGCAAGCCCCTAATCCCAGGCGCCTGCGCCAGGACCCGGACACCCCCGCATCCCAGCTAGCCGCGCCGCCCCCGCCCCTTGCGGGCATCCCTGCCACCTGCTCTCGAGACAGACCAGCCTGCGAGGGAGGGTGACGCGAAGACAGGAACAGCCCTTGGGTGGGGCGCGAGCGCCAAGAGCGCTCGCGCGCTTTTCTTTCGCCGCCCCCGAGCCAGGTTTGGATGCCGCGTGCTCCCATCGAGCGCGCGCACCCGTGAACCGACTCGCTTCGGCCCCGCTGCGGCGCGCGACACCGGCTGGTCCGCGCGGGGCGCGCTCCCGCGCGCCCTGGACCCCTCCCCCACGGCCGGTGTCCGCGCGGGCGCAACAGCGGGGTGGGGGAGGGGAAGGGAGTCCAGGGGGCGCGCGAGCGACGTCCAAGCCGGCCCTCACCAGCGCCCGCGGGCGCGCACGCGCGTCCCAGCGCCGCCCGCCCCTCAGCACGAGACCCTTATCCAGCCGGGGGAACTGGGGGAGGGGGTGCCGACGTCGCTCTCCCGTTCCCTCCCGCGCGCGCAGACGATCGACTCGCAGCCACCTCCCCTCCGGGGCCGTGGCCTGCCGCTCACCATATTTCCGGAAGCGAAAAGGAGATAGCAAGGAGAGCCAGAAAAGACAAGAGCCGCTTCAGCTGCTGCCGGGATCCGACTGAACGCGGCCTCTCCCGGCCCCTTCCGTTTAGTATGAGCCGCACAATGAGGGGCGGGGCGGGCTTCCGGCGCTCCCCCTGAAGGCCGACGGGAAATGAAGTCCGAGGGTCCTGCGCCGTCCTCGGGCTCGCTGGGTAACAGAGTCTTTTTCGTCAGAAGGTGTCCCGTCGTCACATTGCACACTGGGAAATGTAGTCAGGGACAGCCGAACGGGGCGGGGCTACAGCACGCAGAGCGCGCCGGTTGGTGGAACGTCCCAGGAAACGCTCTGCGCTGGCCGAGGCCTCGGCGCTGGGTGATTTGACCTGAAAATCAGCCCCGATTTCGCGGTTCTTTACCCCGAAACGAAACGGTTTTCTTAAGGTCCATCTTGGCATTTTCCTGGATCTCTTGGTCTAAAAATTTCCAGTGCCTTGGTATTTTGCTTTTCTGAATTGAAGCAACTATTCATTGGTCTGGAATCCAATCCTAGAGCAAGGAGAATCCTTAGTATAAGGCGCCCTCAATCCAGTACACGTTCATTAACCATTCTCCATATGCAAAAGACACTCTTGTCGACTGAGAGGCGATATGCAATTCAATAAAATAAAAGAAAAAAAGACACAAAGAAATCTTTGAAAATAGAGCTTTGTACTAGTTTTAAAGGTATTTGGCATACCCATGAGGCAATAAAGGGAGAAGAGCAGGTATTTATGCATTCGAGGATTACTGCCTTTTACTAGGCAGTGAGCAAAGGAAATAGATTTTAATCCAGATTTAATCTCATTCTCCAGTTGGTAACCAGGCATATAGTTACTTTAATATTCGCAGAAATTAAAACAAGCTCTGTGGGAGCATAACCTTCAAAAAACAAACTGGGGTGGGGGACTCCAGGGAGATTCCGTTGGCTTTGAACAAAGGCCATGGCCGCTTCCTCTGCATAAGACAGGGTCGCAAACGAGAATTGGGGGCATTGATTCCATGCGCAAAATAAAGGGTGTAAATGACGAACTGGAAGCTCGGTCTTCAGCTGGGGAGCAACACCCGAGACTGAAGTATGTCGCAGAGCATGCCGGGGATTGTAGTCGGGGACATACCGCTGCATCGCCCACCCACCGGGAGCATCAGGTGGGGGCCGCAGCTCGACCGCCGCCTCGCACAAGAGACCCCGCTACTAGATGAGGCTGACTCCACCTTTTCTGAGCTTCGGAGTTTCCAAGAGCAACGAGGAGGGGGGTGGGAGTTTTCGCAGTTACCCTGGAGACGCGCTCCTGCCCGCCCCTAGCTGCGGGATGCCCTAGATGTCCTTATTAGGAGAAGAGACTAGAGGGGGCGGGTCCAACCCGAACGCCCGCTGGAGGCTCCTTATAAGGCAGCGTCAGGCGGGAGGCGGGAGTGCGGAGCCTGCAGGGGGGTGCGGGATCGAGGCTGGGCGGAGTCTGAAGGGGCAGGCCTGGAGCAACGGCGCCCGCCTCTCCGCTCCCGAAAGGCCCCAGACCCACACCTCTCCACTTCCGGTATAGCAGATGTAGGCTGCTCCAACTTGCTGGCGAGACTCTCGTGCTCAACTGGAACCCCTAGTTCCCATCTTAACCTTCCTGAGAGTCGTCCACCTCCAACGAGTCACAAAAACGATGAAGTGTCCTTCCTTTGTCCCTGTTCCTTACCCCCAGGTTGCTGCCCCGAATCCAACAACATGCCCATTTCAGCCCCTCCCACGTGCCTCGATGCCCAGCACCTCCTACTTGTCGCCTTTATATTGGTCTTCTGTCTCCCTCTCCCTGTCCTCCAAGCCTCCAAGCTTTGGCCTTCTCTGCACGTCCTCGTCTTCACGCCCCTTCCCCCAATGCCCTGGATGGGGAGGCCAACTCGGGATCACCGTTTCCTCAGAGGGTCTTTCAGCTCCTTCTGCGTTACCTCTTTGTCCTCATCCCCTGTACTCATTCCTAATATCCTTCTACAAAAATAGCTGAACCCATTTGCTTCCCCAACCCTCCCACCTCTCGGGTGCTTCACAAGGCCGGTCTCTCCAGCGTCCTCCGCTAGAGCCAGTTTGAAACCGACAGCCTCGGTTACTCGTTCAAGCCCTGCCCCGGCCAGACCTCCGAGCCAGAGGGGGCGCTGTCCGCCTTCTTCTCTCCTGTACAAAAAGGACTCCCGCTCTCAAATCGGGGGTAGATGTAAGGGGCGGGTCAAGGCCTGAGTTCGGCGCGTTCAAAAGACTTGTCCTGCCCGGGAGCGACAGGAGAGCGACAGGCGGTAGAGACTACGTGCGGCCCCAACCCCTTAGAGTGCAGGGGCGGGGAGGGCAGCAGAAGGCCGTCCTCTGGTTAGTGACCCGCGTGGGACCACGTGACTGGAGAGGGCCCGCCTCCGCCGCCGGAACCAGGTGTTCGAATCCCTTTTCTAGCACTGGCGGCGTCCCAGTCCTGCCGGCGTGAAGCGCCAGAGGACCCGCCCTGGCGCTGATGGCAGCACCGATCCGCCTGGGTCGGAAACGCCCGCTGCCGCTTTGCCCAAACCCGCTTTTCGTACGCTGGCTGACAGAGTGGCGGGACGAGGCAGCCAGCAGAGGGCGCCGCACTCAATTCGTGTTTCAGAAGGTGGGTTCTGACCCGGCCTGAAGGTGTGACAGGTGATGGCGGGGCCAGATTGCGAACACACACACACACACACACACACCAGTACTGTACCCGCTACTCTCTCCAGGCGCTGCGCTCTCTCCGGCGGTACCCACTGCCCCTGCGCAGCGGCAAGGAAGCTAAGATCCTTCAGCACTTTGGAGACGGGCTCTGCCGGATGCTGGACAAGCGGCTGCAGCAGCATACAGCATCAGGTGGTGAGTGCTGAGGCCAGCGGGGTTGGTCCCTTGAGCCTCCTCCAGGTGTAGCCTCGGTAACCACCTGGGATACCATGGCTTCAAGCTCCCCACTCCTGTCCAAGCTGCTGTTTGAACTTGGGCTAGTGGCTGATTATCTGACTGTTCTCAGCAGCCACTTGAACTGGCAGCTCCCAGACCATCTAGTCTGCTGAGTTCCAGGGTCTGGGGTTGACTCTCTTCTGATCCCACAGGTGACCATGCCCCAGGTTCACCATCTGGACGGCAGAGTCCAGCCCCGGAAAGGCCACCTGCTGAAGTCCAAGACTCTTCCATGCCAGTAAGGAGGGAGCAGGGGGAGTAGAAGGGAAAGCGGGAGCACCGGGAGTAAGAGTTCTCTGGCTTGGGGGACTTAGCAGAGTCGGGCGCAGATCCCCCCACCAGTGTGACACTTGGCTCTGGGTAGATGGTTTGTTCTATCTGATGCTTAGTTTTCTCACCTGTAGGTGTGGATGTTGACTCATAGTAAAGTCAGCTGAGAGAGTCTCCTGTCAAGTTCTTCACAGAGCCAAGTCTAGTAAAGTTGTGAAATTTGCTGCTATTGTTTTCTTGCCTTACCTCTTCTGTCCTGCAGTGGGTGGTAGAACCTAGGCTGGACCAGGCAGATTACACACACACGCACGCACACACACACCAGCAGGCCCAGGCAGATTACACACACACACACACACACACACCAGCAGGCCCAGGCAGATTACACACACACACACACACATACACAAACACACACACACACACACACACACACACACACACACACACCAGCAGGCAGATTATACACACACCAGCAGGCAGATTATACACACACCAGCAGGCAGATTACACACACACACACACACGCACCCCAGCAGGCAGATTACACACACACACACCACTCCCACCCCAAAACTGGCCACCGTCTCCTCCCAGCTTTACAGGAGGTCATCCCATCACATGGCCTGTTTTATAGAGAAACTAGAGAAGCGGCTGAGCGACTTGCTCAGGGCTACATGGCCGCTGAGGTGGCACCTGAACCTCAGCTCGGCCAGGGAGTAGGTCTACAACAGCTGGCTGGCTTTTGTGTTTAAAGCCCCCCTGTACCTTTCAGGTCCTGGCCCAGTTCAAAGCAGGAAGCTCTGGCAGCTACTGCCCAGCTCGTCACTCGGGAGCACGAGCAGTGCTGCTGCTGCTGTACAGGGAACACCTGGTGAGCGCCCAGCCACACTGGGAGTCAGGGCAACAGGTGATGGGAGTAAGGCTCCTGGGGGAGGCTGGCTTGGGCCCTGAACCTACCTTTGTTCCGTTTCTGCCTTGGTTACAGAATCCTAGCGGCCAGGGCTTCCTAACCAAGGAGGAGCTGCTGCAGGGTTGTGCCCAGAAGGCTCCGAGGGTGAGCACCGAGGCGGCGAAGGATGGAGCCAAGTGGCTCTGGATCTAACTCTGAGCCCAGCAGAGGCCATCCCCTTCGTGGGGCCCAGGGAGCTCTCTGAGCGTCTCCTCCCCTGTGAACAGGTGGCTCCTGGAAGTGCTCGGCCCTGGCCAGCCCTCCGCTCCCTCCTCCATAGGAACCTCGTCCTCAGGACGCACCGGCCAGCCAGGTGGGCTGACTGCACGGGACGCAGGAGGTGGCCGGGGGCGCACGCGTGCTGTGTGAAGGTGGCCCCGCCATCTGAGATGAGCTTCCTGCAGGCCCGAGGAATGGCTCTTGGCAGGCCCAGACGAAGCTGATTTGGGGTCAGGAACAGGAAGGGAGACCGGGGGGCCACTGGACTGTTCATCGCCAAGGCGGGTAGGGGCAGGCGGGAGAGCCCGCCAAGCGTGAGTGAAAAAGGGAGGTCTGTGTTCCTTTTCTCCACCTCCCAGGTACTCACTGACCCCGGAGGGTCTGGAGCTGGCCCAGAAGCTGGCAGAGCCAGAGGGCCCGAGCTCGCTGAATGTGGGCAGCGCGCCAGAGGAGGCCCCCGGGGAGGCGCCCGAAGTGCCAGGAGCGGCCTTGGCTGAGCTGTGAGGAGGCCGGGGAGGGGGAGAGGGAGAATCAGGGGGGCAGGAGGGGCCCCCAAATGAGGCCCAGACCCCACCCCATCTCCATCAGCCACAGCTGAGCTGGGCTGGGGAGACGCGGCCCTGGTGCTGGAGTTCTGGCCTCGCCCCAGCCCACACCCACTCCCCCGCAGTGGCGCCAGCAAAGGGAGCAACCCGCGGCCAACCCTGGAGCTGGGGCCTGGAGAGTACAGGGTGCTGTTGTGCGTGGACGTTGGCGAGACCAAGGGGTGAGTGAGGTGGGGGCAGCGGAGAAGAGGCTGTGGGGGGTGGCCCTGGCCCGCTCTGACTGCGGCCGCTCACCGTGCAATTCCAGGGCGGGCCACCGGCCAGAGCTGCTCCGAGAGCTGCAGCGGCTGCGAGTGACCCACACGGTGCGGAAGCTACACGTTGGGGACTTCGTGTGGGTGGCACAGGAGACCAGTCCCAGAGACCCAGGTAAAAGGCACAGATGGGCAGTGGGTGTCAGGGGCAGGGCCTGGTGGGTGAGGGGACATGGGCCACCGGGACCCCTCTTGGCCTCTCAGCAGCAAGACCCGGGGAACTCGTCCTGGACCACATCGTGGAGCGAAAACGGCTGGATGACCTGTGCAGCAGCATCATCGACGGCCGCTTCCGGGAGCAGAAGGTGCGCGCGCCGGCCTCTCCGCGTTCCCTGCCCCCTTCCCACTCGGGGAGCTTCTGAGGTTCCCCTATTCCAGACCCTAGAGCTACTGCAGGGCGGCCTCAGGTCAGCCCCCTCGGGCCCTTCCAGGCCCCCAGCAGGTGTGCGGGGTCTCTGGGCTGAGGAACGTGCTGCAGACGCTTAGGGTGTACGGCCCCTGAGCTCCAGGGGAACGAGGCTCGAGCCTCCAGGAGCGGGACCACAGTAGCATGTCTGCGAGCCGGCTGCTGGGCTGGCCCCGTAATCGGGCCACGTGCAGACCCAGAGCCGGGGGAGGGCCTTCCACACAAGGCCAACAGCACAAGCAAAGGTGCGGGGGCCACGCCGAGGCAAGTGGATTGGTGGGACCAGGGTCCTGTGACGGTTCAGAGGGTGACATGATGCACACTGAGCACGCGGGCGTCCAGGCCTGACCTCCCCATCCGCCTGCCCAGTTCCGGCTGAAGCGCTGCGGCCTGGGGCGCCGAGTGTACCTGGTGGAGGAGCATGGCGCCGTGCAGAACCTCAGCCTTCCCGAGAGCACGCTGCTGCAGGCTGTCACCAACACTCAGGTGAGGCGGGAGGGCAGGGCCAGGCCGGCGGGGACCCTGCGGCCTGTGGCTCCGCTCAGGAGCCACTCTCACCCCCTGGATGGTCTCCCCCAGGTCATCGATGGCTTCTTCGTGAAGCGCACGGCGGACATTAAGGAGTCAGCTGCTTACCTGGCCCTCTTGACGAGGGGCCTGCAGAGACTCTACCAGGTGAGCAGGGCCGCGTGTCTGGCCCTGGCCCCTCACCCGGACCCTGGGCTCGCTCAGGGAAGGCGAGGAGCGTGAGACCCCTGGATCTCAGGCTGGCCCCCTGAGGCCTCGGATGGGGCCAGGCGTGGCTGGGGGTTGTGCCCCGGAGCTCTGGCCTGGCCTCAGTCCCCTCTTCCCTTAGGGCCACACCCTCCGCAGTCGCCCCTGGGGACCCCCAGGGGACCCCGAATCAAGGGCCGGGCCCTCCCCAAATCCTCTCTGCTCACTTCTCACCTTCAATGACTTCAATGAGGGAGCCATCAAGAACAAGGTACTGCCTCTCCCAGCTCCTCCTTCCGAGGTCCGAGGTCCTGCCCTGGGCCCTGGGCCGCTCCTGATTCGTCCTCCCCGACCTCAGGCCCAGTCTGTGCGGGAGGTGTTTGCCAGGCAGCTGATGCAGGTGCGTGGAGTGAGCGGGGAGAAGGCAGCCGCCCTGGTGGATCGCTACAGCACCCCCGCCAGGTAGGCCCCCACGGAGCCCCTGTGCTCTGCCCGCGCGGAGTTCAACTCAGCCAGCACTTCGGCGGGGGCGGGGGTCTGGCTCTGTGAGGGCTGGACAGACCCAGCTGACACCCGGGAGTTCACGGAGGGCAGGTGGTGAGGAAGGGCCAGCCGGCAGCAGACAGAATCTCAGGCCTGAGATTGGGAGGAGGGAGGGGGCCATTCCACCCGGTACAGCAAGGAAGGCTTCCTGGAGGAGGACGTGGGCCATGAAGACTGGGCCAAGCACAGCCATGCTTGGAAAACATTTGCAGGAACGTGAAAGGAGGATGAGCAGGATGGAACAGGGCCTTAAATGGCAGGTTCGGGAACAGTGGCCGTGGTCCTGGCTCCTCTAACCTGTGCTGGCCCCTTCCTGCCTGTCTCCCATGATGCTGGCCCAAGCCGCTCAGGGTGGGCCAGGAGTCAGCCATTGTCAAGACTCAGAAACTCAGACTGCCCACCCCGCCCCCAGCCTGCTGGCCGCCTATGATGCCTGTGCCACCTCGAAGGAACAGGAGATGCTGCTGAGCACCATCAAGTGTGGGCCACTGCAGAGGTGAGCGGAAGGGCCAGAACCTGGACGGAGTAGCTGGGGCTGGGGTTGCCCTTGCCCGGAGTCTGACCCTTACCTGCCTCGCTCTTCATGCAGGAATCTGGGGCCTGCTCTGAGCAGGACCTTGTCACAGCTCTACTGCAGCTCTGGCCCCCTGACCTGAGCCATGTCACGAGGCAGACGCCAGCCCTGCTCTTCCCAGGCTCACCAAGCTTTAAACCAGAATCTTTGGGCTGCAGTAAAAAAATCTAAGTGCTTGAAGCTTTACGTGTTATGGAGGTAATGCCAGGCCCCAGGGGTCTCGTAAGATACCCAGCTAGAAGCTGCAGAGACCACCTGGTCCAGTGGTTTTTAAACTGAGCTCCTCAGGGCTCTTGGGGCTCCTGGCAGATGAGCCAGGGAGATGGAGTCAGTGAGGCGTTGCAACTTTGAATCTAGTTTATGTCATCAGAGTTCCCTGATCCAATAAAACTTCCTTTGATAAGAGGTTCTGTAGCTTGGAACAGAAAAGTCTGGAAAGCACTAACAGTCCGATTGCTTCATCTTAGGGACTGGGGAACTGGGGCTCAGGGAGCTACTAGAGTTTGTCCAAATTGAGAGTTAGAGGCCAAGCTAGGATTGAAACCAGGGCTTGCTGGCACTGTCTGGAGCTGGATTTTTTTAGGACCCCTGCAGACCAGCCAAGCCCGAATTTCTGGGCTGGAGCCTGACCTCGGCAGCCTCATTACCTCCCTGCTTCACGGGGTGATTCTGATGTCCATGGTATGTAGGGCGATCCCAGCCTTGGGGACGCAGCTCACAGCTCCTGTCACTGGGGGCGCTGGGCCTGGGCAGAGACACCCCCCATCTTTAGAGGGACTTGGCCCACCTCCCAGGAGCCTGGCCTTTCCCCGCTCTGGGGTTCACTGCAGTGCGACCCACCCACCTCAGCCACCAGGACTCCTTCTTTCTCCCTTTATTGCCTTTCTCTCTCTGCCCTTCACAACAGCATCTTCCCTTTAAGCAGAACGCAGTCATCCCTGAGCCCCAGGCTCCTCGGCTACAGGGACCCTCCCCCTCCCCGAGGGCCGCCCCCCACTCCTCAGAAGGTGTAGGCCCCCACGAAGACGGTGAGTCTGAGCACAGAGCTGGCCCGGTAGCTCATGAGGGAGTTCATGGTGACCATCTCGAGGTCCAGCACGTACTCCCGGGGGCCTGTCACGGGCCGGGCGAGGACCAGCATGGCGCTGACGTTGTTGATTTGCTGCAGGGTACAGTGGGCGGGGGACATGCAGATCGCGTCAGCCTACACACCAGGGCCACCTCCCTGCCCCCGAGTCTTTGACCCACGACCAGTTGGCTGTGAAGTGGAGAGCGCCCTGGCCAGCCTGTGACCCCAGGCTCTCGTCCAGCTCCGTGACTCCCTTGACATCTCCAGCACCCGGCTCCTGCCCTCAGAAATGTCCCATTGGCGCAGCACTTCCCAACCCTTTGTAGCTAATTCTTCTGTCTGACCACGGTCAACTGATGATTCAAGGCCAGATTTCAGACTCGTGGGAGCAGCGAGGCCTTTGGCGACCTGGGGCAGGCACACTCACCTTCAAAGTACTCAATTTCAGAAAGAGAAAACCAGTGCGGATACAGGCAGACTCTTGCACGTGTCTCACTGCGAGTCCTGTCTGAACTCCCTCCCAGCAGCGCCACCAGCAGAGAGCTGGATTCTCAGACCCCTGGCTCCTGCACCGACCCCTGCTGCCTGTCTCTCCAAGACCCAGCTCCACATGCTTGCCCTTCCCGGTCTCTGCTGTGTGTTACCTCCAAAGGCCTCTCACGCCAGTCACTTGTTCTAAGGGTGAAACAGTTGAGGCCAGACACACAGACCAGTACAGGGACTCAAAGCCCAGTATTTGAGTGCCTTGCTAGATTGTATTTAACTATGTAGTTTGTACCAAGGGAATTTAGAATATCCCTGCCTTTCTGCAGGAATTCCAAGACTCCCCTACCCCCCACGCCGGCCCCGTGGGACTTAGAGAAGGGGCAGGACTTGGTGGCATAGTTAAGTCTCCCACTTATGTTTTCCCGGAATTTAATTTTGGATCATGCGTGTCCATTGAGGGGTGGGACTAGGGGAAAGCCTTACCCTAATGTAGAAGTCTCCCTGTGAGTTTCCAGCACGGATCTGAAAGGCATTGTAGGCGCCGGGGTAGACAGAGGTCGCCTGGATCTGGAACACGTCAGCCGGAACGCTCCGCTCCGAGGTGATACTCATGTAGCGGTGCACTATGGACGAGGGCTGCTCCCGGCACAGGGGGTTGGAGGCCGGACAGAGGCAGCGACTGAAGACCCCAAGACGGGGACACGAATGAGGTCCTCGCCCAGCCTCCAAGTTTGGCTCACCCCCAAAATAGGGATTCCCAAAGCACCCTCCCACTCCTGCGTTAACAGCCTACGTGGTGCAGTCATGAAGTACTACAACTCCCATCAGCCCCTGGTGCACTCGCCAGCCTGAATAGGTGCCAGCCAGGTGCAGAGCTTTCTGGGAGTTGTAGTTTCTGCTCTGGGCAGGCGTCAAGTTGACTCACTTGTCAGACACCTGGACGTAGGGCTCCACACAGCGGTTGGTGTCCACGCAGCGGTAGCCCCCATGGAAGTTGACACAAGTTTGGGCCTCAGAGCACTGGTGCGCACCCGACTCACATTCATCAATGTCTGTGCCAGGGGAGAGGGGCTGGAACCCGCATGTCAGGCCACCAGCCCCTGACACCACCCTGCCCGCTCCCCCGACGCCACCTGTACCTTGGCACAGGCGTGTGGCCAGCAGCTGGTAGCCCTGTGGGCAGTGGCAGGAGAAGCGGCCTGGCTCGTTGACACAGCGGTACTGGCAGAGGTAACTGGAGTAGCTGCATTCGTCGATATCTGAGGGGGAGCAAGGATGAGGCCCGAGCTGCGGCAGTCCTCTCAGTTCAGCCCTGCACACGCTCATAGAGAGCCCAGTCCCAGGCCAGGCTCAGTGTAGGAAGACAGAGGCGGAGAAAACCAGCCTTGCAAAGCTCGGAAGGGTAAAGAGGATTCAAGAAAGTTCTGCCCAGGGGTTTCCTGGTGGCCCAGCAGTTAAGGATCCGGTGTTGTCACTGCAGTGTCTCAGGTTGCTGTGGTAGCGAGGGTTCAATCCCTGGCCTGGGAACTTCTGCATGCTGCAGGTGTGGCAAAGAAAAAAAAAAAAAGGAAAAGGTCTGCCCAGCTCACAGACCCCTCTTTCTGCCCCAGGACTAGAAGAAGATAGCAAGTAAGAGCACTGGGAGGAGTTCCCGTCCTGGCGCAGCGCAAACGAATCCGACTAGAAACCATGAGGTTGCAGGTTCGACCCCTGGCCTCGCTCAGTGGGTTAAGGATCCAGTGTTGCCAGGAGATGTGGTGTAGTTTGCAGACACTGCTCGGATCTGGCATTGCTGTGGCTGTGGTGCAGGCCCACAGCTGTAGCTCTGATTTGACCCCTAGCCTGGGAAGCTCTAGTGCCTCTAGTGCAGCCCTAAAAAGCAAAAAAAAAAAAAAAGGAGTTCCCGTCGAGGTTCAGTGGTTAACAAATCCGACTAGGAACCATGAGGTTGCAGGTCCGATCCCTGGCCTTGCTCAGCGGGTTAGGGGTCCAGCATTGCCGTGAGCTATGGTATAGGTTGCAGACGTGGCTCAGATCCCGCGTTGCTGTGGCTGTGGCGTAGGCCAGTGGCTACAGTTCCGATTAGATCCCTAGCCTGGGGACCTCTATATGCCGCGAATGCGGTCCTGGAAAAGACAAAAAAAAAAAAAAGTACTGGGAATCTCGAGGTTTGGATTTAGATCCTACTGAGTTTGGGGGACCTTAATTTCCCTCTCAATAAGATGAGTGGGTTAGAGTGGGTGCAGTTTTCAATACTTTGCCCAATCCCTGCAACCCAGCCCAGGCACAGTGCCCTCCTGCCAGCTGTGAGCAGCACAGGCAGGAGCCAGGTTTTCTCTGCGCCCCTTATGCTGATTGGCCTCAAGTGCTCTTACTTGGCAGCAAAGCCTAAAGAATAACAGAAACAGGGTACGTGGCCGGTGACATGGAGTGAGATAGTGCCCAGACTCCATGTCACCCATGGCTGTGACCTTAGGCAAGTCACTTAACCTCTCTTCCTTGAAGTATTTTACCTTATGTTTTGTAATCTTCCCAATGAAATGAAGGCATTGTTACTGTCAGTTTAAAGGAGGAAAAACACATTTTCCTAGGATTGTTGGCCACATTAAATGAGGCCAAGTATGTAAGAGAAGCATGCTGCACAGGGCAGGTTCTCAATAAATGCTAGTTCACTTTATTTTTTTATTTTTTTGCTTTTTAGGACCGCACCAGCGGCATATAGAAGTTCCCAGGCCAGGGGCTGAATTGGAGCTACAGCGGCCAGCCTACACCACAACCACAGCAATGCGGGATCCGAGCCTCGTTTGTGACCTACACCACAGCTCATGGCAACGTGGGATCCTTAACGCACTGACAGAGGCCAGGGATCAAACCTGTAGCCTCATGGATCCTAGTCGGGTTCATTAACCCCTAAGCCATGAAGGGAACTCGAATGCTAGTTCACTTTAAAGCACAGCTGCCTGGGACTTGATAAATCCTGTCTGTTGTCCTTTCCCCGCTTAATCCTCAAGAAAACCCATTCTACAGAAGAGACAGGCTCAGAAGATGACTTGCCCTGATCCAGATTCACATACACATCAGCCTGATGTCTTCGCTCAGTCTTCCTACTGAGTTTCAGTGAGGAGCCTCACTGTCCCCTCTGTGCCTTCCCCACTGGGCTGGGAGTTCCGGTGGGCAGCTCTGCAGGTGCCCTGCCGCCAGCTGGGCTGGGGCGGACTACACAGGAGGCGTGTGGGGACAGAGTGGACGGGACATGGCGGCATCAAATGGAGGAACAGGTGGCAGGGGTAGGGCTCTCACCACTGCAGGAGAAGCCATCCCGGTGCAGCTCATAGCCCTGGTGGCAGCGACACAGGAAAGTCCCGTAGGAGTTGAAGCATCGCTGCTCACACGGAGCCCCCATGTCACATTCGTTCACATCTGAGGGTGCCGGGGACAAAAGGGAGGGGTGAAAGCCAAGGAGCATCCCAGAGCCCCCACTTCACCCAGCCCGGTCAAGAAGGGAGCTCGCCCGCCCCACCCTGCCCAGGACCCAAGAGCCCGGCCCAGCCCAGCCTCACCTACACAGGAGCGGTTGTTGGGGCCCAGCTGGAAGCCTGGCTCACACTGGCAGCGAAAGGAGCCCGGCAGGTTCACGCAGCGGTGCTGGCAGTAGCGGTACCGGCACTCGTCTATATCTGGGATGGAGGTGGGCAAGGATGGCTGAGGGCGGAAGTCAGGTGGGGCCCACGCAGGCTGGGACTCAAGGCCTCATCCCCCATAGCCTTGTCTGTGCTTGCGGGGGCCGGACTGGGCCAGGTCAGCCAGGACTCACACATACAGTCCTGAGTCTCATGACAGTAAAGCAGAAGTGGCAGGGGACTGGGTGAAACCTGGGGGTGGGTGGAATGGGGGTCAGGTGCGAGGGTGAGAGCCAGCAGGCCAGGGGCACCGAGCAAGGATGAGAGATACCACTCCCCAGGCTCACCCACACATTCGGGCCCTATCTTGCGGTAGCCGTCGGGGCAGGTGCACTGGTAGGAGCCAGGCAGGTTGTGGCAGTCCTGGCTCGGGCGGCAGTCGTGCAGGGCTTGGGTACACTCGTCCACGTCTGCAGGAGACACCACTCAGCCCCTACCTGGGAGCCCACTCCCCACCCAACATGACAGACACCTCATCGTGGGAGGACACGGGCCAGATACCACTCATGTAGGTGTGTGGGTGACTGGCACCCCCAAAACAGGAATGCACAGACCCACCCAACAGCACAGATGAGAGTCTGCTGGCCTGGAGCCAATGAGAAAGGCACCCCTACCCTGGGAGACCCCATGTCAGGGAAGCAGAGGAAATAAAGCCCTGTCCATACTCCCAGGAACGCTGATTGATTCCAGAAACTTCTTAGGAGGCCTGTGGCACCCAGGGGTGGGGTGCAGGCCAGGAAGGGGCAGGTGCAGAGGCTGACGGGGAGCGCTCCTGCAGGGCATCTGCAGCGATCAAAGGGAGGGTCCCGGAAGCTGACGGGGCATGGGACGGGTGCCCCACAAAGTGAGGATCTGGACAAGGGGCCGGATATTACCCCAGCAGCCCCGAGGAAACTTGTGAGCGAGGGAAGAACATGACATGTGAGTTTTTAAGATGCAGTGATAGAGCCTTGATAGAAGGACTGGAAGCTGCAGCACCAGGGCGACCCTCACTCACCCACGCAGTTCTCTTGCTCGTCCAGCTCATAGCCTGGTAGGCAGGGGGTGGCGTGTTCGGCAGGGGACACTGGTGGTGGTGGTCCCTCGCCATGCAGGTCATTGATGACAGCAGCCGAGCGGGGCAGGCACAAGTAGCCGCCATAGTGGTTGATACATTTCATTTCCCCCTTGCAGGCCTCGGGGATGGTCAGGCACTCGTTGACATCTGCAGAGAGGGGCCCGCTGGGCACAGCCAGTCCCCTGGGCTGGCCATGGAGGGGGTGGGCAGCAGGAGCCCAGCTCAGCCTCCTCTAAGCTGCGTGACCCAGGAAGGCCCTTCCCGTTCCCCTCCGTTAAGGCTGCCTGCCCAGGACCACTTCCCAGCGCCCAGGGCTGATGGAGGAGCGGCTCTTGCTCTATTCACTTCCATTCTCTTCTCCCCCAAAGGGTCTCTTTCCCGCCCCAAAGCCCTGGTCCCGACTTAGCCCAAGAGTGAGGTGCAGGCCTCCTTACCCACCCGCACAGACACGGCCCTCCCAGGTCACGATGGAACAAAGCTGGGTGGGAAAGCGATTAGAGGAGGTGGCCAGGAACCAGTCCTCTGGGCAGCGCCCTGTTGTTCTCTGGGTTCCTGGGGTGGGGGGAAGGCTGTCCCATCTTTCTCTGAGAGGGAGGGGCCTGGATGGCTTCTCCCACCCAGCTGAGCTGGCCCCCTGAGAACCAGAGCTGGCCACGGCCAGGCAGAACTGGGCAGGGGACAGGCCACGGGCTCTCACAGCAGCTCTCCGTGCTGGAGTTGCAATCCACGTCCCGGTTCTTGGGGACGGGTTAGTGCCGCAAGCATACTCACCCCGGCAGTGCTGGCTGTCGGGGTCCCACTCATAGCCATCTGTGCATTCCTACAGGGGGATCAGAGGTGGCCAGCGGTCACCCCCTTCCCCTCTGACCAGAGCCCAAGCTTGGCCATAGCCCCCCGCCTGCTCCAAACAATGGCTCCAGCGGCTCCACCAACCAGGGGAGGGGTGAACCTGCCCTAGCAGCAGCCACCACCGCAGGCCCCTGGTCTTGGTTTCCCTGCCCAGTCCAACCCAGGCCAGTGGCCCCACTGTCCCCACCGTGTAGCTGTCAGGCTCCTCCGAATCCTGCGGAGACGCTGCCCCCAAGAGCAGCAGCAGCAGCGTCCAGAGCAGCAGAGACCCCGGGAGGCAGGAGGCGAAGGGAAGCATCCTGGGGCTGGGAGGTAGTGAGTGGGGGTCAGGGCGTCTGGGCCACGGATCCCCCACTGCCCTTACCAGGACTCAGAGCCTTGGTCCCCGACACCTCGCTCCTGGGACTGTATTTGGGGCTTCGGAGCCTCCCAGGGCCGGGGGCCGACTGATCACGCAGGCCCGGGTTCAGGGCCCACCGGCCCCGGGTCGCCCCGCCCCCGCCCGGTCCCCCAGTGGCTCGGGCCGAGGAGCGCAGGCCTCTGGCTCGGTGCTGACGCCGACTCGGCCGATACTCTGGCTCGCGCCCTCCCCCCACGGACGGCCACTCACTTGTGCCCGCGACGGCCCCGCGGCCCGCGGCTCCGGCGGCTCGGCTGGCTCCGGCAGTGCCCGCGGCAGACGGACAGGCGGACAGCGCAGCTCCCTGGACGCGCGGCCCCAGGAAGCGCCCCCCGCCCGCCTGCCGCGGCGCGGCCCACCCCGGCGCCTCCGCCCGCCCCTCGGCGGATTCCTGAGCCCGCGCCAGGGGGAGGGACCCCGACCCCCGCTTCTCCGCCCCCGGCCGGCCGCAGGTCCCCACCCGGTCCCCCGCGGCGCCGCCCGGAGCCGCCTCCCGGCGCCAGGCCAGGGTCCCTTAGCGCTGGGGCATTGACACTGATGCCGGGCCCCCAACTCACTCTGGAGCCCCCAGGCTCTCAGTTTGTGCACCTCAAAATGTCATCCTGCGCACCTAGACCTTACCTAATCTGCGCCCCTGGAATTCCTGCGCACCCACATCTTCATGCCAGGGACCCAGACTCTCTGCGCCTCCCAGAATGTCATCCTGGGCACTTAGACTCCACCTAACCCTGGGACTTACAGATCCTCACTCTGCGCCCACCAGAATGTTATTCTGTGCACCCGGACAGTCACTCTGGAAATAGCACAACTTCATCCAGGGTCCCCAGACCCTCGCCCTGAGAAGAGACGCTCCCAGGTCCAGAACCGTCCAGTTCCGTCCCTTCCCCCCTCCATCCCCAGGACTGTCTTCAGCCAGGCGGTCCCTTCACTCCAGGACGGCCTCCTCCGAGCCCTCAGTCCCGGAGGCTACATCAGTTTGGGGCGGGGGCGGCCGTTCACATTTGGCTCGGAATGAATGGAAGCCCCTGAAAAGTCGGGCTGGGCTGAAGTGGGGCGTGCGGGGCTCCAGGGTCCGGGGCCTTCGCCTTCCCCGGCCATCCTCCTACCAACGTCCCCCGCCCCGCACACACCCCAGCTCCCGGCCCGGGGCTGTCTGCCTCCTTTCCCAACGAGACCGAGCGCCTTAAGGGGAGGAGATTGGGCGGAGCTAGCTCCCAGGAAGGGGCGTGGTCTCGCCCTGCCCACGTCTCAGGGCGGGGCCAGACGGGAAAGGGCTGCGTGTCCAGGGAACCCTTGCCTGGAGGCAGATGGCGTGCGGGAACTGTTGAACCCTTTCCCACGCGTTTGTCCTCGTAATCGCCCCCTGTAGCAGCCGCGTCCGAGGAGGGGGTGTGTGAAGGAGAGAGCATTCCAGTGGGTCCTGAGGTGAACCTTTCGGGTTCAGGGTGAAATGGAGAGCTCCCGGCTCCCCTTCACCCCAGTCCTCTCAGCATCCCTCTCCCGCATCCGGGGTGAGGAGGCTAAAAATAATAGCTCCTTAAAACCAAAAAGACAGACAATAACAAGTGTTGGTGATGACATGGAGAAACTGAAACCTCGACACCATCATACAGTGTGGGTGGGAATATAAAGTGGGAGGGCTGCTGTGGAAAACAGTCTGGCAGGTTCTCAAAATGTTAGCCCATGCCCTAGTGATGTCATTCCTAGGTATATGCCCCGGGGGATTGAAAACATATGTCCACACAAAACGATGGTCATAGCAACACTAGTCATAAGAGCCAAAATATAGGAGTTCCCCTCATGGTTCAGCAGTTAATAAACCCGACTAGCATCCATGAGGATGTGGGTTCGATCCCTGGCCTCACTCAGTGGGTTAAGGATCCAGAGTTGCTGTGAGCTGTGGTGTTGGTCTTGGTCAAAGTTGAGGATCGGATTCTAAGTGGCTGTGGCTCTGGCGTAGGCTGGCATCTACATATCTGACTGGACCCCTAGCCTGGGAACCTCCATATGCCACAGGTGCGGCCCGAAAAAGACAAAAAGACACATGCACACAAAGAACCAAAATATAGGAGTACCTGCTGTGGTGCAACAGGATCAGGGCAGTCTCTGAGACGCAGGTTGAATCCTGGCCTGGCACAGTGGGTACCCGCATTGCAGTAGCTGCAACGAACACCGCAACGGGCAGCTGTGGCTCGGATCTGGCCTGGGAACCCCATGGGGCAGCCGAAAGGAAAAAAAAAAAAAAGAACCGAAATGCAGAAACAATCAAATGTTCACAAATTGATGAATGGATAAAGTGGTAATCTGATGGAGTATTATTCAATCATAAAAAGGAATGAAATGAATGTATCTTGAAAACACTACACTAGAGGAAAGAAGCCAGACACAAAAGCCCACATATTCCACTTACGTGACACAACCTACATAAGTCGGAGAGACAAACTAGATTAGTGTTTGCCCAGAGAAGGGGGAGTAGGGAAATAATTTCTGATCCATATATAGTTTATTTGGGGTGATGACAATGCTCTGAAATTAAATAAAGGTGATGGCTGCACACACACAAATACATGAAAAGCTGCTAAATTGTACACTTTGAAATAGCGAATTTTGGAGTTCCTGTTGTGGGTCATCGTAGTTGGGCTTGTTAACCACTGAGCCACGAGGGGAACTCCTAAGATTGTTATTTTAAACTGACCAGTATCCATGAGGATGCGGGTTCAATCCCTGGCCTTGCTCAGTGGGTTAAGGATCTAGTGTTGCTGTGAGCTGCAATGCAGGCTGCAGATGCAGCCAGATCCCACGTTGCTGTGGCTGTGGTGTAGGCCGGCAGCTGCAGCTCCGATTTGACCCCTAGCCTGAGAACTTCCATGTGCCGTTAGTGTGGCCCTTGGAAAAAAAAATTTCAAGGTATATGAATTATACCTCGGAGTTCTCTTGTGGTCAGTGGGTTAAGGATCTGGCATTGTCACTGCAGCAGCTTGGGTCACTGCTATAGTACAGGTTCAGTTCCTGGCCCTGAAACGTCCATGTACCTCAGGTGCACCCCAAAAAATTATAGCTCAATAAAAGTTGTTGTTTTATTTTATTTTTATTATTTGCTTTTTAGAGCCGCACCCACGGCATATGGAAGTTCCCAGGCTAGAGGCTGAATCGGAGCTACAGCTGCCAGTCTACACCACAGCCACAGCAATGTGAGATCCAAGCCGCATCTGCGACCTACACCACAGCTCATGGCAACCCCGGATCCTTAACCCACTGAGCGAGGCCAGGGATGGAACCCACGTCCTAGTCGGGCTTGTTAACCACTGAGCCACGAGGGGAACTCCTATGATTGTTATTTTAAACAAATACTCAGGAGTTCCCTGGTGGCTCAGCGGGTTAAGGATCCAGCGTTGTCATTGCCTTCATGCGGGTTTAATCTCTGGTCTGGGAAATTATTACACATGCCGCAGGTGTAGCCAAAAATAATAATAATAATAGTTGTTGATTATCAAGATCTAACTCTTCCAGGGACTCAAGCAATTCTCCTGCCAAGTCACAGAAAGGGTGCCACCATCATCCCATTTCACAGATGAAAGAGGCTGGGGTTTGTCCAGGCACAGCCAGAGGTAAGGACTGGATTTGAACTCAAGTCCCTCTGAGTCCAAGACTCCCTGGGCTATTTGCCCTGAAGTAGAGCATAAAGGACCCACCCTTTGAACAGCGACTTTGTGCCAGTCTGGGTGGTCGGTGCTCCACAAATGTCATCCTCTCGAAGGTGTCATCTCTGCCACTTGGGGGTGAGGATCTGAGGCCCGCAGGGAAATGACTGCCCACACAGTTTGGTGACTCAAAGAGCCCATCTTTGCACTTAGGCCTGGGTGCACCTCCCACTTGGAGTTGCCGCCCCAGAATGCCTCTCCTCTCCTCTGGGACCCTAATGACTTTCTCTGCCCTCGTCCCTTCTGCTCTGAGTCATCTGACAAGGCCTTATCTTGTTGGTATCTCTCTCCTCACGAGTGGTGAGGTTCTGGCAGGCAGTGGGTGCCCTGAGGCCCTGCCCAGCCCCCACTGGGTGTCAGCCTGGAGCTGCAGGGTGAGCAGGTGAACGAACAAAGAGTGTTTGAGCCGGGAAGTTCATTCATTCATTCGTTCAACAAACGAACTGAGTGGCCAGCACTGACCAGGCTCTGGGCTACACCCCAGGACACAGCACTGATTGAAAAGGATCCAGGAGTTCCTGTCGTGGCTCAGTGGTTAATGAATCCGACTAGGAACCATGAGGTTGCGGGATCGATCCCTGGCATCGCTCAGTGGGTTAAGGATCCGGCGTTGCCGTGAGTTGTGGTGTAGGTTGCAGACGCAGCTCGGATCCTGCGTTGCTGTGGCTGTGGCGAAGGCCGGCGGCTACAGCTCCAATTCAACCTCTAGCCTGGGAACCTCCATATGCTGCAGGTGCGGCCCTAAAATGACAAAAGACGAAAAAAAAAAAAAAAAGAAAAGGATCCAAATCTCCTGGCCTTATGGAAATCACATTCAACGGCAGGAAGGAGAGAATCAAAGAGGAAGCCCACCCAGCTCAGCACCCCCAGTCCCTCCTCCTCCCGCTCTCCCACCTTTCCACAATCCCCGCCACCAGAAGCTGCTTTTATGACATGCCCTCTGGTGCCTACACTGGGACCTCCAGCTCTGAGGGCTGACGTGGGGCCTTAGTCAAAACTAGCTCGGGACACATGACTGGGTTCTAGAACCCTGGAGCCAGTTACCCTCTGTGAATGGGAGGTCTGCCGCTTTTTTTTTTTTTTTTTTGGCTGAATCTGAGGCACGTGGAAGTTCCCGGGTCAGGGATTGAACCTGTGCCACGGCTGCAGCAATGCCGGATCCTTAACCTGCAGCACCACAAGGGAACTTCTGCAGTCTAATAAAGGCAGTAGCGCTCATTTTTTCAAATAGAGAAGCCCCTTGGCTTACTCTCTGCTGGGGGTGATGTACCAGAATGGACCTTACAGCTTTGGGAAGACTCCTGGCGAGTGAAGAAATGAGGCAGTGAGCACACGGATGAATAAATCCCAGACCTGAGCTCTCTTCCCTCCCCTCGCTCCCATTCCCGTGGAAGCCCTGGAAAGCCAGGTGTTTTTTCGTTTTGTTTTGTTTTGTTTCTTTTCCATCTCTGCTCTTGGGTGCTGCTTCCCAGCCTGAAGGACCACATGGGAGATCCCCAGTCCAAGGATCCTCTTAAAACCAAGGCAGAAACAGCAGGTGTTTACACCTTCGCCCAGTTCTCAGGCTCCAGCCTCGCTCTGAGCTGCTAAATCTGCTACCTTCCCGCCCTCTCAGGCCCACTCACACCCCTCATGCCTCTCCCCAGACTGTGATGGGAAGGGAATGGAGAACAGAAGTAGAACCTGCCATCTGCTGTCCCCCGGAGCCAGCACTCTCCATTTAAAACCCTGTCCACCTCAAGTTCGGTCAACACACCGCCGCTGAGCCAGCTCTGCGCCCGCTGCTTCCTCTGTTGAATAAAGCAAAGAGGCAGACAGGGTTACAGGCAGGCAGAGGGCATGTAGGAACGAAAGCCTGAAGGCCTCTTGTCTTCCTTGCGCTTGAAGGGTCCTCCTCCCCACCGCAGCCCGGTTTCCCTTTGAGGTTTCTCTAGCTCCGCCTTGCAGCCCCTCCACCTTGGTCTGCACGGCTTCCTGTCCCTGACACTCTGGTTGGTGGCATCATGGCACTAACTGCCCACCTTTGCTGTCTCCTGGCCCTGTTGGTGGCAGGCCAGGTCCAAGGCACCAAGGACTTCCTTGGAAGCCAGGTAAGTGCCCCCCATGCCTGAGGCTCGGCCTGCCAGAAACAACGCCTTGTTCCCATTTCTCAGAGGGAGCAGGTGAGGTTGCCGAGGTGATGGATGGGCCCAGGCTCACCCAGGGAGAAGAGCAGGCTGATGGCCGCTCCCCTGGCTCGGGCCTTGCTGGGAGCTGAAGTGGGGTCCCAGTGACGACTCGTCACCTTTCCCCTCCCCTACGGCCCTTGGCTTTTCCCAGGCCCCAGGTCCCCAGCCGATGGGGCTGAAGGAGACCTTCACCTTGTTCCAGATCCAATACAACCGGAGTTACTCGAACCCAGCAGGTATTATGGGGCGCTCCTCTGTCCCCAGCCCAACCCCCTTCTCTTATTTAAGAGATGAGAAAACCAAAGCTCAGGGTTCCCACTGAGCCAAAGCCAGCAGAACAGTGACAGAGCTGCCGAGTACTCCCTGGTGACATGCACGGGTGGGGACAGAGTCATCCCTGGCTATGAACCTGGAGGGAGGTGGCAGCTGTTGGGTGTCTGACTGGTCCAGAGCCACTTTCCTGGGACTCCAGGCAGCAGACCCCCATCTAGCCACGAGTTCATTCAGCACCACTCAAGGAAAGCCCTTTAGTTCCCAGGCCGGGAAGGCCCAACTCCAAGCGTGGGTTGCCGGCCCTGCTCCTGCCCTCTGGATCTCGTCTCCCATGGGGGACGGTCTGTGGGACTTTTCTGCCCAGGCTTCCTGTGTCACAGACCTGAACCCCACCTTCCCCCACCACGTTCCAGCCACAGACCTGCGGTCAGAGGTGTGACCCAGAGATAAAGATGCCCTGGCAGGAAGCCGGCCCCTGACCCCCAACTTTCCCTCCAGTCACTCTGCCTCTGGACCCTTAACTTGGCTTCTTCCCTGGGGGGGCAGGGGGGGCGCGCGCGAGTTACCCCTCTTCTTAGGAAAACCCAAAGTGGGGGCTGGGGAGCCACTTGCTTGGCCCCGGTGTCTGCACTGGGGCCTGCAAGCGCCACAGGAAAGAGCCGGTGCTCACCTAGGACAGTGTGGGTTGAAGTCAAGCCAGTGGCCACTTCCTGCCCTGGGGGCCCGGGAGCCAGCCTAGGACAGCTGCCTTTCGGTCCAGAGCACGCTCGCCGCCTGGACATCTTTGCCCGAAACCTGGCCCAGGCTCAGCGGCTGCAGGAGGAAGACTTGGGCACGGCCGAGTTTGGGGTGACTCCCTTCAGTGACCTCTCAGGTACTGGGACCCCACCCCCACCCCAGGTGGCGAAGCAGAATCTTCTGCAGGGATCCGAGCAGATGGACGGGGCACTTTTGGCTTTTGTTTCCCAGAGGGACTCAGAGGACCAGGGCCCCGGGGGGCAGAAGGTCTGGAGGCCTGTGGCCCGGCCCAGCCCAGCCCAGGGGGAGGCAGCAGGTGCCGGGGAGTGCACCCAGCAAGGAACTCGGCCTCTCTCGAGGCCTCAGTACCCTCGCCTTTCTTTCCCAGGCCATCTGGGGACTCAAATGGCTGAGAATGCAGACGGATGGCGGAAGTGGGAGGCAGAATGAGGGGAGGAGGGGAGCAAAACTGTGACCTTTGTGGCCCCATCTGTCCCCCAGAGGAGGAGTTTGGCCAGCTCTACAGGCGTCAGCAGGTGGCTGGCAAGGCCCCCCGTGTGGACAGAAAGGTAGGGTCTGAAGAGGCGGGGGAGACAGTGCCCCGGAGCTGTGACTGGCGGAAGAAGCCTGGCATCGTCTCAGCCATTAGGAATCAGGTATCTGCCGCCAGGCAGCCCGGCCCAAACCAGCCCCGGCAGCAGGAGGGGGAGGAGAGGGGCAGCGGCCTGGACGCCTCCCCGCACCCCCCCTTCTTACCACTAGAACGACTGCCAGTGTTGCTGGGCCATGGCAGCAGCGGACAACATCGAGGCTCAGTGGGCCATCAAACACAGCAAGCCTGGGCAACTCTCTGTGCAGCGTATGGCTGGGCGATGGAACCTGGGTGACCGGGGCGGGGGTGCCTGAGGCCCGGGCACCCACACTGGCCCTTCTTGCACCAGAGCTGCTTGACTGTGACCGCTGTGGGAATGGCTGCAATGGCGGATTTGTCTGGGACGCGTTCCTGACTGTCCTCAACAACAGTGAGCGCCCACCTCGGCGGGCGGCTGTGGGTGGGGGGCTCAGGAGCTGAGCTGAGTCTCCTCCCTGGCCTTGCTCATCTCCAGGTGGCCTGGCCAGCGAAAAGGACTACCCATTCAAGGGGAAGGCCAAAACCCACAGGTGCCTGGCCAAGGAGTACAAGAAGGTGGCCTGGATCCAGGATTTCTTCACCCTGCCGTCCTCCGAGCAGAGTGCGGACCGGGTGGAGACCCGGGCGGGCACGGGGTGTCGGGGGGAGAATGACAGAGACAGACAGAACAGGACAGATGGGGCTACATCCGGAGATGGAGTGACCTGGGGGCAGGAGTAAAACGGTGGGAAAGAGGTCCCATTGTGGCTCAGTGGTAATGAACCCGACTAGTATCCATGAGGACTCGGGTTCGATCCCTGGCCTCGCTCAGTGGGTTAAGAATCTGGCATTGCCAGGAGCTGCAGTGCAGGTCGCAGACGCGGCTTGGATCTGGCGTTGCTGTGGCTGTGGCGTGGGCCGGCAGCTACAGAGTTGATTTGACCCCTAGCCTGGGAAACTCCATATGCTACAAGTGCAGCCATAGAAAGACAAAAAAAAAAGAAAAAAAAAGAAAGGACGTGGGAACGAGAAAAGAGAACTGAGAGCAGAGGGCACAGGGCAGGCAGGACCTGATGGCGCCTCCCATCCTCAGGCATCGCCAGGTACTTGGCCACCGAAGGCCCCATCACTGTGACCGTCACTGCGAGCCTACTGCAGGTGGGAGCGGGAAGGGGACGGGGGAGGGGCAGGCAAGGGAGGCGGCCCGGACTCAGCCTCTCTGCCCCTACAGCAATACCGGAGCGGCGTGCTCAAGGGCACACATGACAACTGTGACCCCGAGAGTGTGGATCACTCTGTCTTGCTGGTGGGTTTTGGTAGAAGCAAGCCTGTGGAGGGCAGGCGGCCTCGTCCTCGCCACTCCCTGCCATACTGGATCCTGAAGAACTCCTGGGGGCCCGACTGGGGTGAAGGGGTGAGTGTGAGCCGTTGCGGGGGCGGGGCGGGGGGGACAGCGCAGGACAGGCCTCTCCCCACCGTCTGGCCCTGATGTCCCCTAACCTCCCAGGGCTATTTCCGGCTGCACCGAGGGAGTAACACCTGCGGCATCACCAAGTACCCGGTCACCGCCAGAGTGGACAAACCCGCTGAGAAGCACCAGATCTCCTGCCCTCCCTGAGCCCGCCCCGCTGTGCCTCTGCGCTCCCGCTGTGCCAGCAACCTCCTTGCCCACCCCGCTCCGAGGTCCCCCCCCGTGCCCCCGCCCCACAGTCTTGCTTCGTATTGAATAAACCAAGATAAGACCCCCGTCTTTGGAGTGGACTCAGCGGTACGGACGGGGAGCACAGAGATATTCTCGATGTGCCCGAGGCCCTGCGGGGCCAGCGTACACATGCATCCGTACACTCTGTGACACCCAGAGACGTGTGTGTACACACCTGCAAGCACTCCCATGTGTAGCCACTCACAGCCTCCTTCAAAGTCAAAGTCATGGCAACTTTATTGTCAGTGTGGGAGGGCGGTGGGAGGGGCCTCAGTCGTGATAGAGACGCAGGAGGCAGCCGTGGAGGGTGCCCACGTAGCGGTCCCAGAGGGCCTGGTGCCTGCAACGGTAACGGCAACAGCACTGGCTGAGGTTTACTGCGTCCCCAGCCCCCCAGGACCCAGCGCCACACGCTCTGTACGCCTTTGCTTGTTCATCTTATGATCCTTATCGTCACTGGCCCCAGCTCGTGTGTGAGGAAACCGAGGCACAAAGAAGCTAAGGGTCCCAGCCACGGTCAGGGCACAGCTTCTAAAAGGCGGAGCTGGGACTCTGGTCAGCAGAGAGACAGCCCCCACCCCCGCCCCTGGGGTGACAGAACAGGGAACTCTGAGTTTGCAGGAGGCCGGCGGGGGTGTGGCCAAGCAGGACAGGCGGCCTGGGGCCTCTCACCGGAAGCCATCCAAGGAGTGGACCGACGCGGAATACTGATTCAAGAAGAGCTGCACGTCCTTCAGCGGCCAGTGATCAGAGCGGCAGGGCTCCACGAACTGTGGGTCCAAGGCGACGTCAAACACTGGCCCAGCCCAGGGAGAGCCCAGGATGGGCGCAGAGGGCAGGACAGCTCACCTTTTCAACGAGGTCCACAAACAGGTCTCTGACGTCCTTATTGTGGGTCAGCTTGGCGGCTACATTCACCAGCCCCCGGGACAGGTTCTGTGGGGCAGGGAGCCTGGGAATTCTGCCCTCTGCCCCAGAGGCTGGGGGCCGAGCCCAAATCTATCCACCTCCCTCAATCAGGTGACTCCCCAGTGATTAAGCGCTGGCTCCCGCCACCCAGGCAGGCAGAGGGAGCAGCAGCGCCACCTGCCGGTCAAGCTCGGGCATGAGCAGAGTTGCCGGGCGGGACAGTGCTCTGGAGGCTGAAGACGCTCAAGGGACAGAGGCTGGACTGGGCCACAGACCTTGAAGTTGGCTTCCATCTCAGAGAAGACACCGAGCTTTCCCCGGAGGGCAGTGCACACCAGGCTGTAGGGAGACAGGGTCAGGCCCAGAGCCGCCTGGGTCCCTGATTCAGTCCCTGCCCCACAGACCCCTAGGTCACCTCTTGTGCAGGTCCAGAAGGTCCTTGTCAGCCACGAGCACCTTGAGCTCCTTCAAGTCCTGGAGAAACTCCTTGTCTAAGTCCATGTCCATGTCATCCACCTGGGAGTCTAAATGAGGCCCATGAAGGGAGTTGCGTGGAGGGGGAGACAAAAGCCCCTCCTGTGACAGCCTTCCTCCCCCGCCTCGTTGCACTATTGAGACAGACGAGCAAGTGGGGTGTCAGAGGTGGAGCACGTGGCCCCAAGCCATAGGGCAGCCATGGGCTCTTTGTCTGCAGACGAGGTGTGTGTGGGAACACTGGACACTGAGCAGAAGAGGCTGGGGGTGGGGGTGGGGCCAATGAAGAAAGGATGCTGGGAATGGGGGCCTGCAAGTTGAAGTGCTGGTGGGGAACCAGGCCCTGAGAAGGTGAGGTGTCTAGGCACCTGGGTCAAGGGGGGGCCTCACCCACGGCTCCAAGGGTCCAGTTCTGGATCATGAGCTCAGCACAGAAGGCAAAGTCCCCAAAGCTCAGATACTGCAGCTTTTTCTTTCCTGTCTCAAAGCGATTGTTGGCAAAGAAGACGATGGCTGCATAGTCCCTGCAGGGAGGGGAGAGTGGGCCAATCAGGGCTTGAAATTCCTTCCCGCACTTGTGACCTCGGCTGGGCATCGGCGCTCTGGACTCCCTCTATCCTAACTCACTGTGTGATGTGTTTCAAGTCACTCCTCTCTGGGCCTCCTAACTTGTGCAAGGAGAAGTTTTTGGCCCAGATTTCCTAAGGGACACAACAGGAGACAACAGGTACCATTTACTGAGAACTTACTAAGCCCCGGGGGCTGTGCCATCATGGACTTCGCATGTGGCAGCTCACAACAGCCCAGCTGGTCAATGGCTGGGCTGGGATTTGAACTCAGGCCAGTCTGATCCAAAGTACAGACCAGGAGCGGGATAACCGTCACCTCAGCGCAGCCAGGAGGTCAAGCAGGTTGGGGTGAGCCTCGTGGACGGGGCTCATGGAGCAAGAAAAGAGTGCTGTAAGATGGGGAGACAGCTGGCTTCTCGCCTGGCCCCTCACCTGGCCAGCCGGTCGGACAGGAGGAAGTGTTGCTGGATGTTATCGACCAGGGAGCCCCGCATTTCCTCCACCACCTTGAAGACTCGCTTAAAGTTGTCAAACTGCAGGGCAGTTGGAGGGAGGACTGGTCAGAGGCTGCTCACCCGGTAAACAGTTTAGCAAACATCCCTCAATCGCCTATCCACTACCCAGTCAACAGACACCGATTTAGCATGTTTTACCTCCATTATCGTTTTTCCATCTGTAATGTATTTTGGGGAGTCGTGCTTATGGCATGTGAAAGTTCTCAGGCCAGGGATCAAACCTGAGCCACAGCAGTGACAACGCCAGATCCTTAACCCACTGAGCCACCAAGAAACTCATTTGTAATATTTTATATGTATGCCTAAAACATAATTTTAAACTTTGTAAGTGCAATATCATTTCTAAAAAAGGTAAAAATAATTTTTCACATTCTCAGAAACACCCAGAGCACGTTCACATTTCCCTAAATATCTTTTTTTTTTTTTTGCCACACCTGCGGCACATGGGAGTTCCCAGGGCAGGGATTGAATCCGAACTGCAGCTGTGACCTACAGCAATACCAGATCCTTAACCCACTGTGCCAGGCCCAGGATTGAACTTGCACCACCGCAGAGACAATGCCAGATCCTTAACCCGCCGTGCCACAGCAGGAACTCCTTACATATTTTTCTTAACAACTGAGGTGTTCAAACAAGGATCCAAAGAGATGTACTTGTTGCTTGTGGTTGCCATGTCTCCTAGCTTACTGGTTCCCTCTCTTTTCTTTTTTTGAACAAATTATTAATACCTGTTATCAATTCAACAAGTATTTACTAGCTTTCACCATCTGGCCTCAGATAAGCGTTTACTCCCTCTTATCTCTAAATTCACCCCTATGTTAGCATCATGCTCTCTAGTTATTCACAAGCTTGTGCTGGAATTGACCTTCCTGGCTAAGCCCCA
Source organism: Catagonus wagneri (assembly GCA_004024745.2). NCBI lineage: Eukaryota > Metazoa > Chordata > Mammalia > Artiodactyla > Tayassuidae > Catagonus > Catagonus wagneri. The sequence continues at coordinate 3,249,855 of PVHT021183668.1, read as the reverse complement.
GGAACTCAAAAAAAAAAAAAAAAGAGCAAACAGCAGGTTACTCCACGGAGCTCACGGGAGTGAGAGAAGAAAATAGTGAAGGCCCAGGAGAAGGGTTGCTTCTCCCTGGCACCATCAGAAAGGCTTGTGTGGAGGATAACGTGAAAAGAAGAATGTATATAAATGTATAACTGAGTCACTTTGCTGTGCAGCAGAAATTGACAGAATATTGTAAATCAACTACAATAAAAAATATTGTGGGGAGTTCCCGTCATGGTGCACCAGGAACCATGAGGTTGCAGGTTCGATACCTGGCCTCACTCAGTGGGTTAAGGATCCGGCGTTGCTGTGAGCTGTAGGTCGCAAACACACTTGGATCCGGTGTTGCTGTGGCTGTGGTGTAGGCTGGCAGGTGTGGCTCTATTTCGACCCCTAGCCTGGGAACCTCCATATGCTGCAAGTGAGATCCTAAAAAGAAAAAAGAAATTTGGGGAGTTTCCGTAGTGGCTCAGTGGTAATGAACCCAACTGGTACCCATAAGGATGCAGGTTCGATCCCTGGCCTTGCTCAGTGGGTTAAGGATCCGGCCGTGAGCTGTGGTGTGGGTCACAGAAGCTGCTCAGATCCAGCGTTGCTGTGGCTGTAGCACAGGCCAGCAGCTATAGCTTCTATTCAGCCCCTAGCCTGGGAACTTTCATGTGCTGCACCTGCAGCACTAAAAAGAAAAAAAAATTTTTTAATAAAAATAAACATTTGTGGAGGTGTCATTTGACCTCCTGCCTTGGATTTCAAGGGGCAGATATGCCCAAGAATACTTCCTTCCAGGCAAGAGCAGCATGAGTCAAAGTAAGGAAACGTTAAGTCTAGAGAGACTGGCAGGGACAGAATGACAGAAGAGACTGAAGGTCAAGGCCAGAGAGTGTGGCTGCTATCCAGGAGAGTGGGAGCCAATGAAAGTTATGAGAAGGAAAAAGCTACAGTCAGATCTGGGTTTTTGAAAGGTCCTCTGGCTGAAGAGTAGGAGATGGCTTGGAAAGGGCAAAAAGAGAGGAGAGGAGAGCAGACACGGAGCCACTGCCACGTAGGTGCTGGAGGAAGCTAGCGCTGGGGCAGTGACCAAAGGGAAGGCGTGAAGGGGCGGGCTGCAGACGGGTCCCGGCTGCTCTGTCCACCTGTCTCCGGCAGCTCTTGAGTGTGATGCCTGTTTTGGTGCTGATGTCATCCAGGTCTTTCTTGGTGCCCTTGGACAGCTTCTTGCCCAGGACCTCCCGCACGAAGGCCTCGTCAAAGGCATAGTACCTGTGAGGAGTCAGAGGGAACTACTGACTTCCCATGAGGGAGGGGATAAGAGGAATGACAGGACCTGGGTTTGGCCCCAGCTGCTCTCAACTTTCTCCCAGCGTAAGTCCCGTCCCTCTCTGGGCCTCATTTTCGGCCTGCAAAATGGGTATATGGCCAGCATGGCCGAGCTCCCCCACCATCCCTCGAAGTGAGCACCTCTCGATGAGCAGTGCCTGTCGAGAGGGTGGGATCTGGAAGATGAGCTGGTGCAGCAACTTGGGCGGTGCGTGCAGCAGGCGTTCGAGCATGTGGAAAGTACGGTAGTGGTCCATGGTGTCGCTCTGCAGCACTGCTGCTGTGGCGCCGGTCTGTTCCAGGATTCCCGAGCGCACCCTTAGGGCCACCGCGTCGTTTACTGGGGAGTGAACACTAGCATCAGGCCTGGCCCCGTCGAGCCCAGAGGCTCTCCGGGAATTCCAGCCCCGACCCCTCGGTATCCCGCACTCCCAGGCCTCTGCCCACTGTCCGATTGGACGCCTAGTCCTGGTTCGGCCCCCTCTCCATTCAAAACAACCGCTCCGCCCGACGGGCTCCCCAGATGGCCCCCCACAGACCCGAATAACCGTCCAGCCAGAGGCGATACACGTCCTCGTCGATGAGGGTGGTGTTCCCCACGAAGATGTCCAGCTCGCTGGTCATAGTGACGCCTGGACCAGGGCGCCACCGCAGCGCCCCAGCAGGAGCGAGCAGGAGCGAGCAGTGCCCGCGCCCGGCGCGCAGCCGGGCCACTTCCGGGAGCATCGACATTCGGCTCCGGGCACCCGGAGCCAGAGGAGGACCACTTCCGGGACACAGCCCGTGCGGGCAGGAGCCGCGAGGAAAGAGGCGAAGGCGGTGGCGGCGGGGTGGCCCCTCCTCCCTGCGGGAGGAGGAATATCAGGCTCCTGCGTCCGCACCCTATTTACTCCACCCCACCTCAGTTTCCCCAGCCCCGCCAACTTCCACCCTCACATCCTCCAGCTTTTTCTCTGCCCTTTTCCCTACTTTGACCTGTATCCTAAATTTAAGGGTTTCACAGGGCTCTCTCCTAAATATTTCCTCTGCAAAAAAAAAGAGTTCCTGTCGTGGCTCAGCGAGTTAAGTACCTGACTACTGTACATGAGGATGTGGGTTCCATCTCTGGCCTCGCTCAGTGGGTTAAGGATCTGGGTTGCAGAAAGGTGCGGTGTACGTTTGCAGACGCAGCTCGGATTCTGCATTGCTGTGCCACAGGCTGGTGGCTACAGTTCGACCCCTAGCTTGGGAACTCCCAAATGCTGCAGATGCTGCCCTAAAAAAGGAAAAATCTGGCCGGATTTCCACAGGCCCTTGCTGGGAGCCCCTCAGCTCCTCCTGTGGATGAGCCCCTCTCTTGAGCATGGGGCATCTGCTCCCAGGGTTAACTCACCCCACCCTGCCCCAGCAAACTGATGCACTCTCTTATTCTGCAGCTTAGAGCTCTGCCTGCAAGTCCATCTCCAGAGGACCACTTCTAAGGGACTCTTTCCACACTGGTCCCCCAGAGGCCCTGAAAAGCCAGACAGACCTGTTGGGCTCACTGATCTGTTTCACAGTGACAGCCCCAACATCCACCCTGTTCTCATACCAGAAACTTCCCATACTTTTCTCTCCCCACATTCAGTTCTGCTGATTTGCCTCCTGAATATTTCTAATATCTGTTTTATCCTCTCCATCCCCCACTGGCACTGTCCCAGCCCAGGCTTCTGCTGCATAGCTCTCCTTGCCTACTGACACAGTGTTCTTAATAATCTCTCTGCCTGCATCCCCTCCCTGTGGTCCATCCCACACAGAGCAGCTCAAACAACCTTTTAATAAATGCATATTTTAAAGTGTTACTCCTCTGCTTAACTCCTTACTGGCCTGTGCAAACGCTCCAGCCTAGTATTGAAAGCCCTTAAGAATCTGGCTTCTGACTACCTCTGTTGCCTTCCTCCCTCTCCTACCACTTTCCTTAAGCACTTGCCTTTAAAACAAAAATGTATATCAAGCTATTTTCACTGTTGTTAAAGCAGCTAGGCCCTTTCATCATACTACTCCCTCTCCCTGAAATAGCGCTCTCATTACTTGCCAAAGTCCTTTTTTTTTTTTTCTGGTTTATTTAGGGCCACACCTGTGGCATATGGAAGTTCCCAGGTTAGGGGTCAAATTGGCTTTGTAGTCGCCAGCCTGCACCACAGCCACACCAGATCCCAGCTGGGTCTGCCACCGACACCCCAGCTCACCACCGGATCTTTAATTTACTGAGAGGGGCCAGGGATGGAACCCACATCTTTTTTTTTTTTTTGCCTTTTTAGGGCCGCACCTGCGGCATGTGGAGGTTCCCAGGCTAGGGGTCTAATCGGAGCTGTAGCCACTGGCCTACACCACAGCCACAGCAACGCAGGATCCGAGCCGTGTCTGCAACCTACACCACAGCTCACGGCAACACCGGATCGTTAACACACTGAGCAAGGGCAGGGATCGAACCCGCAACCTCATGGTTCCTAGTCGGATTTGTTAACCACTGCGCCATGACGGGAACTCCGGAACCCACATCTTCAGAGATGCTAGTTGGGTTTGTTACCTCTGAGTCACAACTGGAACTCCAGTCCTATGCATCTTTTAGAGTCCCTCAGATATCACCTCTATTGGGAAAACTTTTGCAGGTGGAAGGCACTCCCTTAAAATACACTCTTCCCTGGAGTTCCTATCGAGGTTCAGTGGTTAATGAACCCGACTAACATCCATGAGGACACGTATTTGATCCCTGGCCTCACTCAGTGGGTTGGGAATCCGGCATTGATGTGAACTGTGGTGTAGGTCGCATATGCAGCTCAGATCCTGCGTTGCTGTGGCTCTGGTGTAGGCCAGTGGCTACAGCTGCGATTGGACCTCTGGTCTGGGAACCTCCCTATGCTGCAGGTGCAGCCCTAGAAGGACAAAAAGACAATATATGTATATGTATGCTCTTCTTCAAATTGCTTCTTGGATTTAATACAGCTTGTCTCTGCCAAATTAAGATCTCTTTGAGGACAGTATAAGGATTTTGAGGACAGTATAAGTTTATTTCTGCATGGATCTCACACACAATAATGTTTTTTTGAAAAAAGGAAAGGATTTTTGAACAAACGAATCCCTTGTATGCCTCTCCCACCGAGCAGGAAACACTGCGTGAAAGGGAGGGTAGGCTGATGGTGAGCCAGGACGTTAGGATTTAGGGTTCCGAGGACTGGGAGCGATGCTCAGTGAGCCGAGACTGTAGAGTTCAATCTAAGATAGGAAGATTGGAAAGGCGACCCGTCTAGGTTCCGTCGGGGTCGGGTGGGCAGGAGAGTGGGAGGTGCCCGACCCCCGATTCTTGGTTCTTAGGAGGAGCCGAGAGGCCTAGGCTCGATCTTGAGGATGCTTGGAATTGGGAAGTACGAAGCGCCTAGTTTGGGGGTGACTGGCGCAGAGGTCGGTGACGCTGGTACCCACAGTCCACTAGTGCCGGGAACTCCGCAGTCGGAAAGGACCGGGAACCGGTCCCTCTCTCCCTCTCCCTCCTTCTCCCGCCCCCCAGGCCCCGCCCCTTTCCGAGGAGGCTTTCCTAGATTGGCCATCTTTCCTTAACGTCATGTGGCCCCGCCCCGGCGCGCGCCCGGCCGCGTGCCCACCCCCGCGCGACTGCTGCAGCCTACGCTCGCTTAACCGCACTGTCCGCGGAGCGGGTGCTAGAGCCCGGGCCCAGTGGAGCTCGTCGTGGGGCTTCTGGGCCGCGGCGGCGGGCAGGCGATGCTCCAGAGGCCTGAGCAGCCATGGAGGCCGAGACCGGCGGCCTGGAGGAGCTGACGGATGAGGAGATGGCGGCTCTGGGCAAGGAGGAGCTGGTGCGGCGCCTGCGGCGGGAGGAGGCGGCGCGCCTGGCGGCTCTGGTGCAGCGCGGCCGCCTCATGCAGGAGGTGAATCGGCAGCTACAGGGTCACCTGGGCGAGATCCGCGAGCTCAAGCAGCTTAACCGGCGCCTACAAGCCGAGAACCGCGAGCTGCGCGACCTCTGCTGCTTCCTGGACTCGGAGCGCCAGCGCGGGCGGCGCGCCGCGCGCCAGTGGCAGCTTTTCGGGACCCAAGCATCCCGAGCCGTGCGCGAGGACCTAGGCGGTTGTTGGCAGAAGCTGGCCGAGCTGGAGGGCCGCCAGGAGGAGCTGCTGCGGGAGAACCTGGCGCTTAAGGAGCTCTGCCTGGCCCTGGGCGAGGAGTGGGGCCCCCGCGGCGGTCCCGGCGGCTCGGGGGGCTCAGGCGCTGCGCCGACACCCGAGCTGGCTTTGCCCCCGTGCGGTCCCCGTGACCTGGGCGATGGAAGCTCCAGTACCGGCAGCGTGGGCAGTCCCGATCAGTTGCCTCTGGCCTGTTCCCCAGATGACTGAGGGCACAGCTTCCCTCCGACACCCGCCAGGATTGGTCCACAAGAGCCGGGATTGCAGTGAACCTCGGGACTGGAACGCCGCCCCGGCTGCGCACGAGGGGCCGCCTGCATGGACTTAGAAATCCTGACGCTGAGGAGGGCCGGTGGCTCTCGCTGGCGGGGCAGCAGGGGACTGGAGGCTGGAGCGGAGTGACTTGCTGGGGGCTGGGTGGGGGCTAATAAACCGAGAAGCAGAGCCCATGGCCCGGCCAGCGTCTGTTTGGGACTCACCGGCGTTGGGAGGAGGGCGAGGACGTGGAGATGGGGTACTATTCCCATCGGGAGGGACTGCAGAACTAAGGTGGCTGACTCCCCATTACCTCAATCCTGGGACGGGGTGTGGGACCCTGGTAATCCACTGCCCACCCCCCACCCCCACCAGGCTCCAGGATAGGCTGTGATCCGGCCCCCGAAGTGGCTCCAGCTCCCTTCCCAGCTCCTTCCTGTCCAAGACAATGGGGCAGGAAGCAGGTGTTGGGGGCCTACAACCCACTCAGCCACCTCCCCTGAGGCTGGAAGGGGTATAGCAGCCTGTGGCACAGCAGGAGCATTGTGGGCCCCCACCAGGAAGATAAACTTCTTGGCTTGACAACCCACAGCTTTTCTCTTCCTCCTTTCAGTCCTGGAGATAGGCAAAACAGATGTAGCCTCATTTGTCACATAAGAAAATCGAAGTCCAGAAATAACAAATGTTTTGTCCAAGGTCATAGTGAGTTGGAGGAGCTCTGATGGGAGCCTAAGGCTTCTGGCTCCAAAGGTTCTCTCTTTAGCCTTTGGGTCCAATGAGAGCAGGCCAAAACTTCAAGGCTTTTATTCCATTTTGGCAGGTTTGTATAAAAATACTCTCTTTAGGAAAATAAATAGCAGCTGCTCTTGCTGTGGAGGCTTAGATTCCCTGGAGCTAAAGTCTTCTCAGAGCTGGGGGCCGCAGGACAGCTCATCACAGAAGCCTCTGGCACCCTCCTGACCTCTTCCACTTAGGAGGGGCTGGCAGAGAGTCCTGGTTCAGGAAACTGGTGCTGCTGGCAGTGGAGCTGAGTTAGTGTTCTAGGCTGGTAGAGTATCATCTGTTGGGGGTAGGGTTGGGTGGATCATTGGAAGAGGGTGATGAAGACTATAGGGGTGGTCTGCAGGGGTTCAGGACTCCAGAGGGCCTCTGAGGCTCTACAAAGTCTCTTGGGAGCTGCCCAAAGTTTTCTTGCACAAACAGGAAATATTTTGTCTCTGATTTTGTGCAAATTGTGCTAGAGAGGCCAGCTCTAGAGAAAAAGTAGGCAGCTTTAGTGCCCCAAGCTAGCTCTGCAAAATATGTTCAGTCTCATCTGGAGGGATGGAGAAGAACCTGCTGGGGTTGGATATAAGACATGGTCCAGGCCAGCTGTACCAATGGGCAGGGAGATGTTGGATAGGGAGGCACCCACAGGGAGGGTGGCCAGAGTGCCTCATAAGGCCAGGAGGGTTGGGGAGCCAAGGGGGTCAGAAGAAGGGTCCCCACTGCTGCTGCTACTCCTACGATGGGCTGAGGAACAGGGCTCAGGGGTGCTGGGGTAGGTGAAGACCAAACTGGGGGTGAAAGGAGTCAGGGAGGGTGTGGTCATGAGTGTGGGAGTGTGCAATGCTTCGGGTTCAAGCACAGGCCCAGGGGAAAGGGAGATACAAGGCACAGGGCGGGAAGGGTCTGGTGGGCTGCTGGTGCCACTGGTACCGCCTGTGCCACTGGTGTCACTCTCCTTGGCCCCTTCCGGGATTTTGCAGATGGGCCGGTGGGCTTCGAGCACCAGCTCCAGGCGCTCCTTCTGCTTCTGCAGCTCCTCAATCTCTCGCTGCAGTCCGGATTTCTCATCCTCCAGTTTGTCGGTCTCCTGTGGAAGATCAGAATTAAAGCCAAGAAGATGAGGGCTGAATACCGCGGAGCCTCCGGCCTTGCTAGTGGTTGGGAGGTTGCGGCGGGGGTGGGGGCAGTCTCCAGCGAATCTGGACTACAATTCCCATGAGCCCTTGGGAGGGAAATGGGCATGTCTCCCATCAGGCCTGGGCATCCCATCAGGATGGTGTCCGTCCCAGCTCCAGCTCTACTGTTGAGAGTGAGACGCGCTGCAACAAATTTTTTTTTTATCACTTTTTCCAAGTTAGAGTGCCCCTCCGACAGGGAGCTGGGGGAAGAGGACTTCATAAACCGGTGCCCCCTGCAGCCCCGCGGGGCTCTTGGGAACGTGGGGCCCTCTGAGGTTGGCTGGGCTGGGACCTGGGCACCCTCCGCACTCGCCGGTGCTCACCGCCTGCAGGAAGTCGGTCAGTTCTTTCCTCCGGTTCCTGCACTTGGCTGCTGCTAGCTTGTTCCGCTCGCGCCTCACTCGACGGCGTTCCTCCTCCTCGGCGCTGATCTGGGGGGTAGAGGGAGCAATGAGGTGGGCTCTGTGCGCTGACCCCAGCGATAGAACCCTGGTGGAGCGCACGGCAGCGCAGGGGCGTCCCCAGCCTGCGCTTTAGGAACCACTGCACCTCCAGCCGGTTCCCAGCTTCACTAAGCTTGGATTAGTCACATTTCCTCCTCGAACCCAGCTTTTTTTTTTTGTCTTTTTGCCTTTTCTAGGGCCGCACTCGCGGCATATGGAGGCTCCCAGGCTAGGGGTCTAATCGCAGCTGTAGCCGCCGGCCTACCTCACAGCCACAGCAACACGGGATCCGAGCTGCGTCTGCAACCTGCACCACAACTCACAGCAATACCGGATCCTTAACGCACTGAGCGAGGCCAGGGATCGAACCTGCAACCTCATGGTTCCTAGTCGGATTCGTTAACCACTGAGCCATGCCGGAAACTCCTCGCACCCAGCTTTTACCTCCTATGATTCCTCTTGGGAATGTCCTTCCCTGTCGCTCCACAAACCTTAACCCTCCTCTCCCAGGACTCAACTAAGACGCCCACCCAGTCTTTCACACACACACACACACACACACACACACACACACACACACGCGCGCGCGCGCCTTCCTGGAAGCCTTCTTTCATTCCGCAGCCAGAAGTGGCCTTTCCTCCTCTGAGCCTCTGGACCCGGGCCACTCCTTTTCAAAAGACCTTCGTTCTTTTCAGCCTCTTGCTAACCAAGTCTCCTCTTCCTCAGGGGCTGTGTAAGCACTAGGAGGGGCTGATGAGAGCTGCTAAGTGTAGTTATTTATTGGGAATCTACTATGTGCCAGCTAAGTGCTTTACACAGATTCTTAACCCAACTTTTCATGCAAGGAAAGACACATAACTTGTTTGTGATTCCAGAGCAGAAATTAAAATCCACTCACTCTATTGTAAGAGGTCAGCTAATGGAGACCACCTCCCCGCTCACAGCTCACAGCCCATCTAGGAGTACCCAGGATCAAAGGGCCACCCTCTGGACATGGAAGGAAGTCCAGGAGCCTGCCTCTGGTCCCCTCTTCCAGCTGGTCACAAAGGCAAGCCATTCTGTTTCTGGGTAAGCCACCCCTGGCTGATGGCGCATCTTTCTCAGGATCCTGACCTCCTCTCCATCCTCTACCCTGTTGTAGGGGGAGCAAGCTCTTTAATGTGCGGACCTCACCGCACTACAGCTTCATATTCCCAAATGCCCCAGGGGGTGGAGAGAGAAGCCACTCCTATAAAAACCCTCTAGCTCTTGTTTATTCTGGTAAGGACTTCATTAGCAGTGTGCGGGCAGGAACCCTGGTTGGGGAGGCAAGAGTTCCCAGGTCTCTCAGCCTCAAGCCTTCTCTTAGCTTCAGGTGAGATAGAGTGGTTTGATGGTTAGGATCTGATATTATTATTATTATTTGTCTTTTGGTCTTTTCAGCACCACACCCGCGGCATATGGAGGTTCCCAGGCTAGGGGTCAAATCGGAGCCATAGCCGCCAGCCAACGCCACAGCCACAGCAACACAGGATCCGAGCCACGTCTGTGACCTACACCACAGCTCACGGCAATACCGGATCCTTAACCCACTGAGCGAGGCCAGGGATCGAACCCACAACCTTATGGTTCCTAGACAGATTCGTTTCCGCTGAGCCATGATGGGAACTGCAAGATCTGATCTTAGAATTGGACAGACCTGACTCATTACTCACTGCTTGTCAGATCTTAGGCAAGTGCCTACCTCTCTGTGCCTTCATTTCCTTAGCTGTAAAAGGGGGAAAACCAGAGTACATTCCCAGGAGGGTTTCTGTGAGGATCAAATGAGACAGGGAGACTGCACCCCAGAGAGTAGCTGGAGGGAACTCTCTCCTTGCCCTTCTCTCCCCAGCTCCACAGACAGCTAAGGCCACCCTCCACTGTCCACACAACTTTCCACCTTATATATTCTCCCGTCCACCTTTTTTTTTTTTTTTTCCCTGCTTTAGGGCCGCACCTGTGGCCTATGGAAGTTCCCAGGCTAGGGGCTGAATCTGAGCTGCAGCTGCCAGCCTGCACCACAGCCACAACAATGCCAGATCCCTGATCCACTGATCGAGGCTAGGGATTGAACCCTCATCTTCATGGATACTAGTCGGATTTGTTTCTGCTGGGCCATGACGGGAACTCCTCTACCTCCATTCCTGCTCCTGCCATCCCTTCTACCTGGAAGGGGTACGCAAATCTCTCTATGCAAATCCCACCCATCTTTCTCAGCGAATGCCTTCACCTCCAGGAAGCATTCCCTGATCCAAGAGTGACCACCGTGCCCTCTGGGCCTCCCCAGGGGCTCTTATCGCTTTCCGCCTTGTCCAGTAGTCACCAGTGGACCTATTCCACCCACCCTCCTTCTAAGCCTGTGTTCTCCTTCTCAGCAAGAGCTTATCTTTTGCACCTCAGCACCCCTGTGGGCACAGGAACCTGTGCAAATGCTTCTGCTCCTTACCTGTTCACAGTGCCGGCGTCGCACTGCAGGAGCTGGCCCCAGAGCCCGGATCACTCCGGGCCGGGGTTGTGGGGGACTGTACTGGGGGTAAGCCAGAGGCCTGGAGTAGCTGCTGGGTCCCAAGAAGTGCGGCTGTACCATCCACTGCAGCTCCTGGCTGCCACTCAGAGCGTTGATGCTTGGCACGAGGTGGAATTTCTGAGGGATAAGATACAGAGGACTAGGGATGAGGTCTGTGGGGACCGAGGGGCTTCCAGCGGACAGAAGCCACACTACTGCCCACCCTTAAGGCAGCTGCTGGTTCTGAGAGACCAGAAAGAGCACAGCTTGGGAGGCATCCGTCCTTATGAACTATGTGACTTTAGGCAGGTCACATAACCTCTTGTGCCTCCGTTTCTCCCATCAGAGCTAAGAAAGTGTGAATTCCAGGCACTGGCCCAACTACTTTACTAATTCTGACTCATATAATTTACACAACAATATCTTCATTTTCAGACAGGAAAACAGTTGTCCACAGACGCAGAGCCAATAAGTGGGAAGTGGGTTTGTGCCCAGGCAGCCAGGCCCTTTTGCCCAATCTTGTACCCAGCCTGAGTCCCGTCTGCATAGAGAGGAGAGTGACAGCTTCTAACTTTAAGGGTGATTGTGAGAATCAGGTGAGAGGATGTGTGTGACAGAGCCTGGTAAGTGTGGACAAGGGGCACTGCTCTGGGTTCACGCTATCCAGGCTTTAATCTTAGCTCAGCCATTTACTGGCTCTCTGGGCAAATTATTTAATCTCAATATGCCTCAGCCTCCTCGTTTTTAATATTGCCAAAGGTAAGCATTTTATGGATGGTAAGAAGTACCCTTTAGTAGCTCTGAATAGTAGCTCTCATAGTTTAATTGGCAATTTTAAAACAATTGTAGGGCTACAAAATAATGATGGGTTTTAACAGCACTGGGGTCTTAGATTCTAGGAAACAAGATAAATGAGGTGGAAACTGCTCAGCACCATGCAGACCTGCGCAGTATGTGCTCCTCGCATTATCTGCCACAATTCCCTTTCAGCCAGAAACGTGAGGAATGGGTTGCCATGGGGGCTTTACTGTTTGGGAAAAGAACTAGATTCAAGCCCTGGGTGTGGGCGCCCAGTCGTCCGGGAAGCGCCCCACAAGCCCAGACAAGTCAGGACAGCAGTGTCCCCGGCTCAGCGCTGCCGGCCCAGTGGCCCAGTGACCCCAGTTCCGGGCTGAGGTACCGCCGGCGGCATCTCCCGCTCCCGAGGTTGTCCAGGCCCGGGCCGCTCCGGGCCAGGAAGGGAGGGGCGCCCCGCGTGAGTCAGCCACCGTGACTCGGCTGCCGTGACTCGGCGGAACGGACGCCTCTCCTTCCCTCCCCTAGCGACACGTGCTCACGGCCCCCCGACAGGAAATGGGCACCTGCAGCCTCCCAGGTCCCCCCAGCCGGCAGCGGGCGCCGTTTGGTGCCGAGAGCCAAGGGCGCGGGAATTGCCCGCAGCCTGACCCCGCGCACGTCCCTGCACCTCACGGTCTCTACCGGCCGCATCCCGTAAAAGGGTCAAGGGCCAGTCTCTGGGGAGCCCACCAGGCTCCACTGCACGGAGATGGTGATAAGGATTTGGCGACGGGGTGGGGAGGGACAGACAAACGGGCGGGCGCCCGGATGATCACAGACAGACCGCCCAGGACTCCCAGTCTGTCGGGGCCAGCCCGCCAGTGGATCCTGTGGGAGGGGACATCTCGGCCGCAGCTCAGACCCTGGCTCTTGGAAATTTAGTTCTCTTTGATCCTGTCGGGACTAGAACTAATCCCGGACTAAGGGGTCCCCTTCGGACACAGACGGGACAAAGAAGTTGGCGGTGGACAGGAGGAAGGTAAGCCGGTAACAGAGACGGAGGGACTGAGACAGCAGAGAGGGGAAAAGAGCACGAGCGCGAGGGGACGTTCGCAGATCTTTGTCACGCCGCTGCGCGCGTCCCCCTGGGCTGTGGGGGGAAAGTGCCCTCGGACAACCGACAATGGGCAGGATCTATTGCCGCCCCTCCGAGCCCCATTAGCTACTGTGGTTCCGGCCCCGGTCCCGAGTGTGCCAGAGCGGCCCGCACCGTCCCATGCGCTGTCCACCTGGGGACCCCGGGCGTAGGGTTCCTCTCACCTGTTGGCCTGTGACCGGGGGCTGCGCCGGGCCGCCGTACGCACCGCCCGCCCCGGAGCTCGGTCCCGGTTCCCCGAAGTCTCGGAACATGCCCTGGGCTGGCTGCTCTGTGGGGTCCGTGTCGGCGGCTCTGGTTCTGACTCACTGGCTCCTCGCGGAGTCTTTTCTTTTTATGAATGAAAAGTCCTCGGGCTGAACCACTTCCACTGGGGCGGGGGGGGGGGGCGTTTCTCAGCCGCACTGGTCACCTCGGGGCTCCACCTCTCCAAAAGCACCGCCTTTTGCCAGTCCGCCCTGAACTTTTCGTCGCCTCCTCCAACCTGGTAGCCGCCTTTTGGTGGGGAAAAGGGGCGGACTAGACGATCCCCTGCGGCAGCGGCAGGTCCGCCCCCTGTGACGTAGCTGCCCATACATGGTGCAATTTCCTCGCCGCGCCCAGGTGGAGCGAAGGATTCCCCCGCGGACTGACGCACCTGCGCCCGGCCCCGCCCCGCCCCGCCCTCCACCAGAGCAGACCTAGATTCCTCCACCAGACTCCTGAGACCTCTCTGCTTGGTGGGCCCTGTGTTTGCATCCGTAAAATGGGACCTAATAATCACACAGCGCCTTTGCGCCCGTGGGAGGTTGGAATGAAAGGGGTCTGGAAACTGTAAAGTGGACTGCGAATGTGATAGCGTTATTATTATCATCATGATCGTTATTTACTGGGTGCTCATTTCATGCAAGGAACCATGCTATTGCCATCCAAGTCCGTGGTGTGAAGCCCTTCCGCTGGCATAGTCTTAAGGTTCAGGTTTACTAAAAAGTGAATGACAGAAGTGGTAGATATATTTATATGTTTGGCTGTGCCCGCTGGCGTTTGGAAGTTGCCAGGCCCAGAATGAAACCCTCACCACAGCAGCGCCCCAAGCCACAGCAGTGACAGTGCCAGGTCATTAACCGGATGAGCCATCAGAGAACTCCCAAAATGGTGTATATTTTAAATGTTTACAATGACATGTTAATGCTTTGAACTATCCACAAATACAATGCAGTGTAATTGCCCTACTCACAGGATAATTTCAGGAGCCAGGACAGTTTTTTTTTTTTGGAGGGGGTAAAGGAGAAAAAGATAGCTTTATTGCTTTGCCAGGCAAAGGGGGCCACAGTAGGCTAATGCCTTAAAGACTGTGCCCCTGACAAGTTTTAATTCAGAACTTCTGTAAGCAGTGAAAACCTGCAGTGGGTCACTTGTCATGTGGTCTGATAAACATCATTTTCTTTAAATACTGTAACTGCTCTTCCAGGACTGTGTGGTCACTGGACTTGTTTGGAGATTATGGCAAAGGTCTGTGTGAATGTGAGCCCAGGGACAAATGTCAACAACCAAAGAACAACAATGCTGGGAGGTTTTTTACAGATGGGAAAACTGAGGCTGAGAGATGTGGAAATGAAGTGCCTAAGACCACTAAGCAAGTGGCCAAAGCAGGTTGTTAAATCAGGGCTGTGGGAGCTCCCAGCCCAGGCTCAGGCAAGCAATTTCAAAGCCCTCACAGACAACTTTGCGCCCATGTTGGTGCTGAGAGGATCGCCCCAAAGCTGCTTCTCTGCCTCTTCCCATTCTACAGATAAGGAAACTGAGGCCCAGATGAAGTAACGTGCTGCCAGTGTCATTGGAGAGAGAGCTGGACTCTCCTGCTTTCCACTGGTACCCCCCTTTTGATCAGCTCCAGTTTTGTCCTCAGGGAAGGGAGAGTTCGAGAGGGTGGGATCCTGGGCTGCCTTCCTCGGGGACAGAGGCCAAGGTCTGTAGATGCATTCAGGACTTAGAGCCAAGAGGCCAGCCTGGCCCAGGGCTTTCAGTCCCAGAGTTACCATTTTCTATCTCTTACCCTGGGCGGGTCACTTTCCTTCTGAGTCCCAGTCCCAGTGGGAACAATTGAGCCTCCCGCTGACCTCATGGGGCTGCTGTGGGATTAAATGAGATCACAAATGTGAAAGTGCTTTGTAAGCTGTAAAGTGATGTGCACTCAGAAGGTGGTTACCAGCCTGGTGCCTCTCCCTTACCCTTATTCTGCTCAATGTTTGTCATTCTCTAAAGAGAAAAGAAACCAACTGTTTACCAGAATGAGACTAAGAAATATACAGGTGTATATGTGTGTGTGTGTGTGTGTGGGTGTGTGTGTGAGAGAGAGAGAGAGAGGGAGAGAGAGAGATGGAAAGAGAGAGAGAGATTTTTTGGGGCAGTGTGACTCATGGAAAGGAACATGTATGCTGGAATCAGACAAGTCTGAGACCTGACTTTGAGTTCTATTAGGCTGCTCACCGGCAGCGTGACCTAGATGAGGCCTCAGAGGTCTCAGAGCCTCCTCCGTAAAGTGAAGCCCTAATGATAACTGTATAATGATGTTAACCTCTCAGGATTGTTGGAGAAGAGATAAAAAATGTCAAGTGCATATAATAAGAAATAGCCAAGATAAATACCTATGCTGATAAAAAGCCTCGGGTGGGAGTTTGGGGGCTCTGATCACATGCTAAGGCAGTCACACAGCACACATGTGCGCACACACACACATTGAGATCTCAACTCCTTGGCTGAGTCCAAGCAAGACAGGTCGGGGTGACAGAGGCAGCCAGGTGGTGGCCTAACACAGGTCAGCCTTGACTGCATCCCTCTGGTGGTTCTTGTGCTGCTCCCCAGGCAGCCTGGGACAGTGACTGATTAGGGGCTCAGATCTCAAGCGTGTGTGTGTGTGTGTGTGTGTGTGTGTGTGTGTGTGTGTGATTACACGAGTCTGAAAGTCCCTTCCTGCTCTAACCGTTGGTGGAGCCACAAGGACGGCCTTTCAGAGGCAGCACATTCCAAGCTCCTCAGTCACTAACTCCCATTTCGTGGCTTCAGCAACGTTCCTGGCCCCTGACCTCACCAGCTGTCCCCCAGGGAGGCCAGGCAGGAATCCCAGGGGGCCAGAGTGATTTGGGGAGTCTGGGGCCAGGAGGTCTGAGAGACCCAGGCACTGTCCCTTGGTAGCTGTGTGAGCCTGGCTCAACCACTTTCCCTCTCTGAGCCCCAGACAGTCCCCACCTCCTGGGGCTGCACTGAGGCAAAAGGAAGCAGCAGATAAGTGTGGTTTGCATTCAGTAGATTCTGTCAGTTGGAGGTGGTGTTTCTGTTTTTTCATTCACTATCTACACTGAGGTTGATTTATTTTTACAATGAGGTGAAATTCACATAACATACAATTAGCCTTTTTTTTTTTTTTTTTTCCTGCTTGGTCCACACGTACAGCATGTGGAGGTTCCCAGGCTAGGGGTCGTATTAGAGCTGCAGCCACCAACCTATGTCACAGCTACAGCAACGCCAGATCCGACCTGTGTCTGAGACCTACACTACAGCTCACGGCAATGCCGAATCTTTAACCCATTGCACGAGGCCCGGCATCAAACCTGAGTCCTCTTGGATATTAGTTGGGTTCGTTGCCACTGCGCCACAATGGGAACTCCCAACTGGCCATTTTAAAGTGTGCATTTCAGTGCAATTTTGTGCACTCACAATGTGGTGCAAGCACCACTTATCTCTAGTTTCAAACGTTTGAAATCATCCCAGAAAAATGCTCCATACCCATTAAGTAATCACTCCCAATTCGCCCCTCCTCCCATCCCCTGGTAACCACAACCCTGCTTTCTATCTCTGTAGATTTGCCTAATAGGGACACTTCATACAAACGGAATTATACAATTTGTGACCTTTTGTATCTGGTTTGTTTTACGTAGCATAATATGTTCTAGGCTCATCAATGCTGCAGCATGTGTCAACACTGTTCCTTTTTACGGCTGAGTAATATTCCACTGTATGCATACACCACCATTGATTTATTCATCAGTTGATGGATTTTGGATATTGTTTCTACTTTTTGGCTATTATGAGTAATGCTTCTACGGACTTTTGTGTGGACATAGGTTTCCATTTATCTTGGGCATATACCTAACAGTGGCATTGCTGGGTCATATGCTAACTCTGTTTAACCTTGTGAGAGACTGCCAGACTGTTTGACAAAGTGGTTGTACCATTTTACCTTCTCACCAGAAGTGCCTGAGGGTTCTAATTTCTCTACATCCTTGCCAACACATATTAGTTTCCATTTAGAAAATACATCCTAGAAAAGTGAAGTGGTATATTTTTGAGCCTTGATTTGCATTTGCTTGATAGCCAGTCGTGTTCCTTAATGACCAATGAACATCTTTTCATATGCTCGTTGGCCATTTATGTGTGTGTGTGTGTGTGTGTATGTATTTACATATATACATATATTTGTTTTTCCCTTTTCGTGGCTGCACCTGAAGCATATGGAAGGTCCCCAGCCAGGGGTCGAATCCTGGCAACACTGGATCTGAGCGGCATCTGCAACCTATGCTGTAGCTTGCAGCAATGCCAGATCCTTAATCCACTGAGAAAGGCCAGGGATCTACTACATCCTCATAGAGACAAAGTTGGGTCCTTAACCTGCTGAGCCACAGCGGGAACTCCCAATGAGCAGATATATAATTAGCAAATATTTTCTGCCATTCTGTAGGTTGTCTTTGCACATTTTTCATAATGTCCTTTGATGCAGATTTTTATAACGTTTATGAATTCCAGTTTATCTACTTTTTTTCCTTTGTTGCTCATGTTCTAAGAATCCATTGCCAAATGTGGGGTCATGGACAAGTCACTCCTATGTTTTCTTCTAATAGTTTTATCATTTTGAGTCTTATATTTAGGTTGTAGGCAAAACTGAAGTTAACATACAAACAGTGAAGTGCACTCATCCATCATGTTTAGCTCAGTGACTTTTTACATGTATGTAAATGCACGTAGCTACCGCCCTGACCAAGTGTAGGATATTTCCAACAGCTCAGAACCTGTTGTACCACCTCCCAGTCCCATCCCCCACCCACAGGTAACTGCTGTTCTGACATCTATCGTCACAGATCAGTTTTGCCTGTTTTTAAACGTCATGTAAATGGAACCATACAGCGTCTGCTCTCTTGAGCCTGGCTTCTTTTACTCTGAGGGATTCATCCACCTCTTGGGGTGAAGCAGTAGCTTGGTCTTTCCCATTACCGGGCAGCGTTCCATTGCACAAACACCCCACGATCCCTCTCTCCATTCTCCTGCTGAGGATGTTGGGGTCTCTCCAAGTTTATGAATAAGGCTGCTGTGAGCTATCTTTTTTTTTGGGGGGGTGCTGTATCTGCGGCATATGGAGGTTCCCAGGCTAGGGGTTGAATTGGAGCTATAGCCGCCGGCCTATGCCACAGCCACAGCCACACCAGATCTGAGCCACATCTGCAACCTACACCACAGCTCATGGCAATGCCGGATCCTTAACCCACTGAGTGACGCCAGGGATCGAACCCACATCCTCACGGACACTAGTCAGATTTGTTTCCCCTGAACCACGGTAGGAACTGCCTGCTGAGCATTCTTTTTTTTTTCTTTTCTTTTCTAGGGCCGCAGCCGCAGCATATGGAGGTTCCCAGGCTAGGGGTCTAATCGGAGCTGTAGCCGCCTGCCTACGCCAGAACCACAGCAACACGGGATCTGAGCCGCGTCTGCGACCTACACCACAGCTCACGGCAACGCCGGACCCTTAACCCACTAAACGAGGCCAGGGATCGAACCCGCAACCTCATGGTTCCTAGTCAGATTCGTTAACCGCTGAGCCACGACGGGAACTCCCACTGCTGAGCATTCTTTTTTCTCTTTTCTTTTCCTTTCCTTTTTTTTTTTTTTTTTTTGTCTTTTTAGTGCCTTACATGTGGTTTATGGAGGTTCCCAGGCTAGGGGTCAAACTGGAGCTACAGCTGCCAGTCTACGCCACAGCCACAGCAACACCGTATTGAAGCTGCATCTGCGAACTACATCACAGCTCATGGCAACACCAGATCCTTAACTCACTGAGCGGGGCCAGGGATTGAACCCCCCACCTCATGGTTCCTAGTCAGATTCATTTCTGCTGTGCCATGATGGGAACTCTGCTGTGAGCATTCCCAATAGGTCCTTTAGTGGCCAATTGCACTTGCTTCTCTTGGCTATGTGCCCAGGGATGGAATTGTGGGTCTTAGGGGACCCTTATGTCCGACTTTGATTCCTTTTTTTTTTTTTTTTTTTTTTTTTACTTTTTAGGGCCACAGTTGCATATGGAAATTCCCAGGCTAGGTGTCGAATTGGAGCTACAGCTGCCAGCCTACACCACAGCTACAGCAATGCCGGATCCTTAATCCACTGAGCAAGGCCAGAGATCGAACCCATATCCTCATGGATACTGGTTGGGTTTGCTACCACTGAGCCGCATCGGGGACTCCTGGCTTTGATTCTTGCCAACAGTTCTCCAAACTGCTTGTACTGTTTTACACTCCCCCGCCCCCAGCAATGGGTCAGAGTTCCAGTCTTCCCACATCTGGAGGCGACATTTCAGTTCACTTATTTTTTTGGCTGTCCCACGGCATATGGCATTCCCGGGCCAGGGATCAGATCCTTAGCCACCATTGTGACCCAAGCCAGAATGCGGGCAACACTGGATCCTTAACCTGCTGTGCCTGGCCCAGGAATCAAACCTGCATCCCAGGGCTCCAGAGATGCCGCTGATCCCGTTGCGCCACAGCGGGAACTCCTCAGTTCGCTTCAACAGAGATTTCTTTCCCTTTGTCCTGGCCCCATCTGTCCTGGACACTCACCACAGCCTCCAGCTCGCTCTCCCTCCTCCACCTCCCACTCAGCAGTCTGAGGGATTTTAAAAATCCTAACAATGTTCATAGAAGAATCTTTTACAGTTCTGACCATTTCACCCTCAGACTTGTACCCTTCCGAGCACCATGGCATTTTTCGAATTGCTACACAGGAGGGTTTGAACTCTGGAAAGGGGTGGGGTCAGGATGATTGACACACTCTGTGTTCTTTTCAGGGTTTGAGTTGAGTGGGGGCTTGGAGGGCCGAGAGAGTAACACTTGTGGCTCATGTGCATGTAAAAAACCTTACGAACCAGGTACCATTCAAAGTAATTCATTAATCCTCAAAATCACCCGGCAGAGGTAGATAATAATGTTATGCCCATTTTATAGATTAGGGAATGGAGGCACAGAGAAATTAAGCTACTTACTAAAAGCCACACAGCAATAGAGTTCCCTGGTGGCTCAGTGGGTTAGGGATCAGGCAGTTGCTACTGCTGTGGCTCAGGCTCGTGCGGGCACAGGTTAGATCTCTGGCCCCAGGAACTTCTGCATGCCACAGCGGCAGCCAAACACACCCCACACACACACATGCATACACACACTTGCGCGCACACACACATGCACACACACACACACAGAGCAGAGAAATGGTGGAGCCGGGATTTGAACCTAAGCAGTCAATCTCCAGAGCCTGAGTTCCTCACTGCCTCGTTAGTGGGCCCTGGAGAGCAGCCAGAATCCTTAAATAGGGCATTCCAGGCCCTTCCACGCATGGGCCACCTCCCAGGCTCCTCTTTCATCAGCACCCAGGTACTCTCTTTGCTCCAGGCTCACTGCTGAACCCAGCTTCTTCCTTTGGCACAGGCTCTTCCCTCCACCCAGGCTCCCCTCCCTCATCCTGGCCAATTCTCTCATTCTGCAGGTCTGTTCCCCCACCACTTCCTCAGAAGGCCTTCTACGAGTCCTCAACCTAGTTTAAGCCCATCATGTAATTGAGTCCCATAGCACTCTGCAGGCTATTAGATTTTTTTTTTTTCCTACGGCCGTACCTGCAGCATATGGAGGTTCCCAGGCTAGGAGTCGAATTGGAGCTACAGCTACTGGCCTACACCACAGCCACAGCAATGCCAGATCTGAGATGCATCTGCGACCTGCACCACAGCTCACAGCAACGCCGGATCCTTAACCCACTGAGCAAGGCCAGGGATCAAACCTGCAACCTCATGGTTCCTAGTCGGATTCGTTAACTGCTGCACCATGACGGGCACTCCCTCTTGTGTATTTTTTTAACCCAGAAGTTAGCCCTGTTTCACTCCTTGTTTTATTGTTTTCTTCTGTCTTGGAAATCCTTCCACTGAGTATATATGATCTGCCCCATTGAAAAAACAACAGCAACCTACTGGGAATTCCCTGGTGGCTCAGAGGGTTAAGGATCTGGCATTGTACTGCTGTGGCTTTGATTATTGCTATGGTGAGGGTTAGATCCCTGACCCCAGAACTTCTGCATGTCACAGGTGCAGCCCAAAGAATTTCCATTTTTTAAAAAAAAAAACCCACTTCACGTTGCTGTGGCTGTGGTGTAGGTCGGCAGCTGTAGTTCTGATTGGACCCCTAGGCTGGAGACCTCCCTATGCTGTGGGTGCGGCCCTAAAAAGCAAAAAAAGAAAAAGAAAAAACTACTTCATTGAGGTATTTTATTTTATATCATTTTTTTGGGGGGGGCACACTGGCAGCATGCAGGTGTCCTGGGGCCAGGGATAGAACCACACCTCAGCAGCGACATGAACGACTGCAGTGATAACGCCAGATCCTTAACCCACTGAGCCACTGGGGAACTTTGAGAGACATTTTACATTAAAAAATTTCTTTTGTTCCCATTGTGGCTCAGCGGTAATGAACCTGACTAGTAGCCATGAGGATGAGAGTTTTGACCCCTGGTCTCACTCAGTGGGTTAAGGATCCAGCATTGCCTCGAGCTGTGGTGTAGGTCACAGGTACCGTTCAGATCTGGCATTGCTGTGGCTGTGCCGTAGGCTGGCAGCTGTAGCTCCGATTCAGACCCTAACCTGGGAACTTCCATATGCCATACGTGTAGCCCTAAGAAGAAAAAAAATTACATTAAAAAAATGTGCTGGAGTTGCTGTTGTGGCTCAGTGTGTTAAGCACTCGATGTTTTTTCTGGGAGGGTGTGGGTTTGATCCCTGGCCTGAGAACTTCCATACGCTCGGCCAAAAGAAATAAAAAATAAAAATAAACAGGAGTTCCTGTTGTGGCTCAACCTGACTAGTATCCATGAGGATGAGGGTTTGATCCCTGGCTTTGCTCAGTGGGTTAAGTATGAAGCGTTGCCACAGCTGTGGCGTAGGTCTCAAATATGGCTCGGATCTGGCCTGGCTGAGGCTGTGGTGTCGGCCAGCAGCTGCAGCTCTGATTTGACCCCTAGCCTGAGAACTTCCATATGCCGAGGGTGTGGCCCTAAAAAGACGATAAACAAACAAACAAACAAATAAATAAAATTTAAAATGTGCTGCTAAATCTCTGACATCAGCTTTACAAATGTTTTCTCAGGTTAGTCTCCCAAGGCAACAGAAATAAAAGCAACAATAAACCAGTGGGACCTAATCAAACTGACAAGTTTTGCAGAGCAAAGGAAACCGTAAAAAAAGCAAAAAGACAGCTTACAGAATGGGAGAAGATAGTCTCAAACGATGCAACTGACAAGGGCTTAATCTCTAAAATAGACAAACAGCTTATACAACTCAACAGCAAAAAGGCCAACAACCCAATTGAAAAATGGACAAAAGACCTGAATAGACATTTCTCCAAAGAAGATAGACAGATGGCCAACAAGCACGTGAAAAAATGCTCAACATCACTGATTATTAGAGAAATCAAATCAAAACAACTATGAGGTACCACCTTACACTAGTCAGAATGGCCATCATTAATAAGTCCACAAACAACAAATGCTGGAGAGGGTGTGGAGAAAAGGGAACCTTCCTGCACTGTTGGTGGGAATGTAAATTGGTACAACCACTATGGAAAACAGAATGGAGGTACCTTAGAAAAGTATACATAGAACTACCATATGACCCAGCAATCCCACTCTTGGGCATATATCTGGACAAAACTTTCCTTGAAAAAGACACATGTACCCGCATGTTCATTGTAGCACCATTCACAATAGCCAAGACATGGAAACAATCTGAATGTCCATCACAGATGAATGGATTAAGAAGATGTGGTATATATACACAATGGAATACTACTCAGCCATAATAAGAACAAAATAATGCCACCTGCATCAACATGGATGGAACTAGAGATACTCATACTAAGCAAAGTAAGTCAGAAAGAGAAAGACAAATACGATATGATATCACTTATATCTGGGATCTAATATATGGCACAAATGAACCTTTCCACAGAAAAGAAAACCGTGGACTCGGAGAACAGGTTTGTGGTTGCCAAGGCGAAAGGGGAGGGAGTGGGATGGACTGGGAATTTGGGGTTAATAGATGCAAACTATTGCCTTTGGAGTAGATAAGCAATGAGACCCTGCTGTTTAGCACAGGGAACTATATCTAGTCACTTATGATGGAGCATGATGGGGGATAATGTGAGAAAAAGAATGTATGTATGTACATGTGACTGGGTCACTTTGCTGTTCAGTAGAACTGACAGAACACTGTAAAGCAGCTATAATGGAAAAAATAAAAATCATTATAAAAAATAAAAAAATAAAGTGCGCTGCCCTAAAAGAATGAAATGATACCACTTGCAGCAACACGGATGGATCTAGAAATTGTCACACTGAGTGAAGTAAGTCAAACAAAGGCAAATACCATATGATACACTTATATGTGGAACCTAATAAAAAATAATGCAAGGAAACTTGTTTATGGAACAGAAACAAATTCACAGATTTCAAAACCAATCTGATGGTTACCAGAGGGGAGGCGGTGGAGGGGAGGGGGGACCTGGGAGGGAGGATGCACGTGGTGTTCACACACTACTGCACAGAATAGATGATTAGCAAGAACCCACTGTGTGGCACCAGGAAATCTGCTCAATAGCTTATAAGAACCTAAATGGGGAAAAAGAATGGCTATATGAACATGCATAACTTTGCTGTACACCTGAAACTAACGCAACACTGTCATTTTAGGGCGGCACCCGTGGCATAGGCAGGTTCCCAGGCTAGGGGTCGAAGCGGAGCTGCAGTCACCAGCCTACGCCACAGCCACAACCACGCCAGATCCGAGCCGCATCTGTGACCTACACCACAGCTCACGGCAACGCCGGATCCTTAACCCACTGAGCAAGGCCAGGGATTGAACCTGCATCCTCATGGACGCTAACCAGATTCATTTTCCCTTGAGCCACGACAGGAACTCCTAATACAACATTTTAAGTCAATTATACTCCAATAAAACTTAAAATAAAAATGTGCTGGTGTCATGTGTGACCGTTTGTATACTCTGATGTAAGCACACTCCAGTTAAGACAGAGAACGTTTCCATCCCCCAGAAAATGTTCTCCTGCCCCTTTGCAATCAGTCCCCCAACCCAGAAAGTGGCTGATCCCAGTTCTATCACCGCAGATCCGTGTTGTCTCTTCTAGATTTTCATATCGGTGGAATCTCACAGTGTCAGCTCTCAGCGTTATGTCTGTGACATTTATCAGGCTGTGGGCAGCAGGAGTCCATTCCTTTTAATTTCTGTGTCTGGTCCTTTTGCAAGATGTTAAAGCTGAATGGAGCCAGCTGGGGGACAGGTAAGGACGATTAAGACCTGGTCCCGGGGAGTTCCCTTTGTGGCTCAGCGATAAGGAACGCGAACCTGACTAGTATCCATGAGGATGTGGGTTCGATCCCTGGCCTTGCTCAGTGGATTAAGCATCTGGCGTGGCTGTGAGCTGTGGTGTAGGTCACAGATGCGGCTCAGATCTGGCATTGCTGTGGTTGCGGCGTAGGCCGGCATCTATAGCTCTGATTCGACCCCTAGCCTGGGAACCTCCATATGCCGTGAGCGTGGCCCTTAAAAAAAAGGGGGGGGCTTGGTCCTGGCCCCAAGGCGCGCTTACAGCCCAGAAAGGTAATCAGCCTCTGAGATAAACATCCCGGGTGGTATGTGGACTGCGGTGGCCCAGGAGCTGTAGAGCCTCGGGGATGTCACAGGGGGCCCCCCCGGGAAGGAGAAGGAATCCTTTCCCGCTGTGGGGGTGGGGCAACAGGCTTCCTGGCCCAGGAGTATTGGAAAGTGGCGGAGACATTTCTGGGTTTGGAGTCACTGGGCGCAAAGGCCCGGGAATGGGCGGGGAGGCGGGGAGGCGAGGCCCGGGTCCCTGCCGTCCAAGACAGGTGGTAGAGTGTGTGCCGGGACCGTGATGGGAGGGGCGGGCTGAGTGAGGCCTAAGCAGGAACCCTTGGATGTCACGTGTGGGACTTGACTGGGCTGGGGGACAAGCACAACCTAGACTGGTGTTTGAACAGGGAAGGGACCTATGCTCACTTTACTGAGGCTGCAGTCTGCGGACGAGGGGGCTAGAGTCCCTTACAGGAAGGTCATCTGGCCCTTAGGGTCAGAGGGAGCCGTTTGGTGCGGTCTGGGCTGAGGAAGGGGGCGGGGTGATGGGGGCCTGGACTGCTGCTTCCAGGGCCTGGGTTTTACCCTCCTCAGTCCCCAGATGCCTCAGAGCAACGGTCTCTCTGCTGTCCTTTTTTTTGGTCTTTTTTTTAGGCCCGCACCCGTGGCATATGGAAATACCAGGCTAAGTGTCGAATAGGAGCTATAGCTGCCGGCCTACACCACAGCCAGAGCAACGCGGGATCTGGGGCTCATGTGTGACCTACATCACGGCAACATGGGATCCTTAACCCACTGAGCAAGGCCAGGGATCGAACCTGATACTAGCCGGGTTTGTTTCCCCCGCACCACAGCGGGAACTCCCTCTGCTCTCCTTGAGCCTCATGCCACCCTGCTGTGATGGCATCCTGTCCCCATGAGCAGGTGAGGACCTCGAGGCTCCAGAGAGGGAAATGAACTGGGCTGGGGGGCTCTGGGGAGTCAGGGTCAGGGCTACCATCTCCCACTCCTTCCTTGGGGACACCCCCTACCCCCAGCCACTTCCCCATCCAGGGCCTTTGGGGAGAGTGTCAAAGACAAGGCCCCGTGTCTGGCTGCATCTCTGTTATGGGATCTCGGGCCCATCCTTTTAGTTCTGGGAGCCTCAGATGCCCTTTCTTGTGCAGTAGCGGTTTACACACTGTGATCCCGAAAAACCAGACATTTCAGTGGAGACCCACTGAGGGGAGGGGCAGGACAGACCACCAGGCTCTCTTGCCTGCTCCAATCAGGCCGTCAGTAGGGGGACAACACTGTTGAGTTCTGAAGTTGGATGGCCTGGGTTTGATCTTGGCTGTGTGACCTGGGCTATTGTCTTAACTTTTTTTTTTTTTTTTTTGGCTGCACCTGTGGCATATGAAAGTTCCCGGGCCAGGGATTGAACCCATATCACAGCAGCAACCCAAGCCACAGCAGTGACAATGCTGGATCTTTAACCTGCTGAGCCACCAGGGAACTCTTAACTTATTATTATTTTTTTTTTAGGACAACACCCGTGGCATATGGAAGTTTCTACCTGGGCTAGGGGTTGAATCGGAGCTGCAGCTGCCGGCCTACGCCACAGCCATAGCAACGCCAGATCCAAGCCACATCTGTGACTTATACCACAGCTCATGGTAACGCCATGAGTGGGGCCAGGGATCGAAACTGCGTCCTCTTGGACACTAGTTAGGTTCGTTACCGCTAAGCCATAGCAGGAACACCTCCTGTCTTAACTTCTTTATGCCTCAGTTTCTTCCTTTATAAAAAGGAGATGATGATGATGGTACCTGTTCTTCAGGGGGCTGTTGGTGAAGTAAACGCGTTCAGGCGTGGACGGCGCTTAGCACGGGGCTGGTCCAGTAGGAGATCAACACACGTCAGTGCGTTTTCTGCTGTTACGTTTTGGGCCGTGTGGACCACTTCCTCGGAATGGAGCGCACGGGGGGCTCTGAGGTCGGGGCCCAGGATGGCTCTGCCCGCCCGGCCTGGCCCCTTGGGTTTCTAGGAGCGGCTCCCTTTCCCTGCAGACCCGGGGCTCGGGAAGCTGGCGCCCGTCCCTCAGGCCTTGGGCTCTCCCTGCCCTCCCAGACCGGAGGCTGCCCCCCATGCCTGGGCTCCGGGTGCCAGCGCTCGCTGAGGGCCAGGAGGGAGATGAGACATCCTGGGATGAAAGGCTGGCGGGCCTGGGCTGGGCTAACAAAGGGCCCCACCCTCGCTGGGAGGACCTCGGGGCACCCATGTAAACTGAGTCATGGGGGGGGCGAGGGGGTGAGTCACCCGGTCTCTGAATGAGAGCCAGATGGAGCCGAGCTTGTCTGCGTGGGACTCTGGGCTCCGCGCCACACAGCCGCACTCTCAGGTCCCCTCCGACACCCAGCGGGCCCCTGGCCCGGGCAGTGTGCATGCGTGTGTGTGTGTGTGTGTGTGTGTGTGTGTGTGTGTGTGTACGTGCGCGAGTGTGTGTGTGTGTGTGTGTGTGTGTGTGTACGTGCGCGAGCGTGTGTGCTGTCAGGGAGGGGGGTAGGCAGACAGGAAAGGGAGGCTCTGACTTGGGAGGAAAGGGTTGGGGTTTGGAAAGGAGTCAAAGCCCTCCAGAGGGAGATTTTGGCGGGAAGGCTTCGCTGCCCTCTCCTGCCCTCTGTGGGTTCAACTGATTTTTTTCTTTTTTTTTTACTCCTGCAGGAGCCAGCTTTCTCCCTTCAGGGCCCCCGTGGGGAGCCTGCCTGTCCTCTAGGGTTCCCAGGGGCCTGAGCTGAGACCCGAACCCACTTCAGCCTTCACCCCAGGGAGGCCCCCGCCCTTGGGGCCAGAGCGGCTCAGGGCTGAGGGAGGGAGCACCCCCTCTCCGGGGCGAACACAGGCACTCTCGGGAGCTGTGAGGAGCCTCCGTTTCCAGCCTTGACCGTGGCCAAGATACTTAACCTCTTTCCGCTTCACTTTACTCCTCAGGAAAATGAGGGCTGTGAAGACCAAAGTGAGTTCCCGCGTACAGACTGCTCAGAGTAGTGCCCAGGGCGCAGCAGGTCTGCGTGCGTGGTCCCGTTTGCTCTCTGAGCCTCCGTTTTCTCATCTGAAAAATGGGTGAAGGGAGGATGGCAGAAGTGCCCCAGGTTCAGCCCCAGTCTCTTCTGTTGTTTCCTCAAGTCCCTGTCACCCGGCCCAACTCTCTCCCTCTGTCCAGACTGGGGGCGTCTCAAGCCCTGCTGGGGGGCCACTAAGCCGGGGAAGATGGCTCTGGTGGGTTTCTGGGCTGGGTAGCCTCGGGTTACCCCTCAGTGTCTGGAGGATGCACGTCAGATAATGGGGAGTTGCCCTCCTCGGGTGAATCAGCTGTGTGACCTGAGCCGTGTCCCTGCCAGCGCCCCTCCCAGTGGGCGGAGTGGGGCGCAGTTGCCCTGCTGGGAAAATCCCCAAAACCTCGCCAAAGCCCTGGCCGAAGCTTTCTCCTGACTCAGCGGTTTCCTGTCCTCCCCGATTCAGCCCCTGGCCCCGGCTGGACCCGGGGCTCGGGCCGTGATAGTCCCCACTCACCGGCCAGTCCCTCTGGAGCCTCCTCCCTGGGGACTGGGGGTTTGCCGTGGCTGTGGGGGGAAGTAGGTGGCATGGGGGTGTCCTCTTTTCCCTGCCCAGTCATCCTCCTGTGGTTCCATAAAAGGGAGCCCAGCTCAGGGGCTTGTCCAAATGTACCCAGCCTTTAGTCCACCTTAGGTCTGGGCTGCATCCTGACTCCCTGTCTGGGAACAGGTCAGCCAAACAGGACAGGATCCCCTGCCAGCCTGAGCGGTTGGATCTTGGGGAGCCCTTGACCTGGCAGGGGACCAGTCCCCACTGTAGGTCTGGGAGACCCTTCCTGCTAATTGGCTTAGTCACTATACCTTCCGGGCCTCAGTTTCTCCATCAGGAAAATGGAAATGTTAGTCTTGGCCCAGCCTCTTGGGCTTCTGAGGCCTGAAACTGTGTGCTTTACGAGTCGGATCCTAAGTGCTTGCTGGGCCTAATTTACCTTTGCAGCCCCCAGTCCCACAGAATTTCATATGGGGGGCGGGACACTCAGCAACGCTTCGGGTGCTCTGGAGTTGCAGCATCTGGATTCAGATCTTGGCTCTTCCCCGTTTGTAAGCTTGAACCAATTACCAAACCTCTCCGGGCTTCAGTTTCCTCTTCTGCAAAATGGCAATAACAGAGCCAGGTGAGGCTTGGCTGAGGTCATGTAGGAGATGCCTAGCACAGTGCCCAGCTCTCCTTATGAACAGAATGAGGGAACTGAGGCCCAGGGACAGAGGGTGATCTGGAGTCAATCACTCATTCATTCAATTTATTTGGCACTTAGGCTTGGCCAGGTCCTATGCTGGATGCTGAGGACACCCTGGGGGATAATGCGTGGCCACTGTCCTCGAGGGGCCGCAGGCACACAGATGAGAGTGCCACAGGTGGCCGGGCATGGTGGGAGCCTGGGGTGTGGGTGGATGGGGGAGGGGACACCTCTGAGCGACGACACCTGCGCTCTGGGGTCAGCCAGGGAAGCAGGTGGGAGTCATTCACACCAGGTGGAGCCAACGGTGTGAAAATAGGCACACAAGTGAGAAAGCCCAGCGTGTGTGCAAGAAAAACCACAGGTAACACATGATTCTGGAACAAGAACTAGTGAAGCAGGGAGTGGAAGAGAGATGAGGCCGGAGCCACCGACAGGCGCTGGATTGCAGTGGCTCATTCATTCATTCAATCATTTCTGCAAAGGCTGCTCTGGTCACACAGCGCGCTGGCTCTCTGGGGATAGAGCTGAGGCCTATGCATCATTTTGCCCTCACCGAGCACACAGTCCCAGGACGTGGCTTAGGGGCCAGTAGGAGATAGACATCAGTCCAGCGATTACATAAGTACCTGCTGAGTCCTCGCTGCAAGGTTAAGTGTTCAAGCAGGAGAGGCTCAGGGCTGCGTGCCGGTGGAGGTGGGGTGAAGGGAGTGCCAGCTGGCTCCAGCTGGGAAAGCACGGCCAGAAAGGGGCGCCCAAGGGAAGCTGGGGCAGTTAGAGGGGGCTAGGCCATGGCCAGCTCAGGAGAGTGGATTCTAAGTTGCAGGCTGTGGGAGCCACAGAAGGGCTTTAAGTAGCCCCGAAGGACACAGGCCACTCTGCAGGACAGCTGGCTGTCAGGGAGGGAGCGGGGAGTGGCAGGCAGAATGGGGCAGAGGAGGCAAGTTGCAATGGTTTGGGTTCGGGAGAATAAGGAAGGGGCTAAAGCAGGGCCACGAGGGTGGAGAGGGGCTAAGTGTGTGAGATGCTTGGTTATGGAAGGAGAACCTGCTGGTGCTGACACCACTTGGGCATCGTTGTGGGACCCACGCGGGCCTGGCCAGGATCCTCCCAAGCCTTGGCCCACTTCGGTCACGTGCAAGGCCCTGACAGTCTGCAGAGGGTAGGGCACCAGACTCCAACTAGACCACCCAGCTCTGGGGACTTCCCAGGGCTGGGCTGAGGGGGCCTCAGCTCTGGGGAAGCTCTGGGTGGGGAGGAAGCTGGGGAGGGGGCCGAGCCAGCATCTTGTGACTCACCCACTTCCATCCAGTCAGCCTAGTGGCATCTCCGCTCCCCTGTCCCACATTCCAATTTGATGAGGCTGCTGGAGGCTGAGTCAGGGCCTGTGCGGCACGAGAGCAGCATCGCAAAGGGCTCCCTGCCAGACAGCCTGGCCTCCAACCAAGGCCAAAGCCAGGGCCGGGGCTGGGGGCTGGAGCCAAGCTCCCAGGAGCGATAGCGGCCTCAGCTGAGTGGTGTCGTCCTGCAGATCACGGGAGTGTGGCTGCTGGGCTGTGAAGGGCTTTTAGGTGCGGCCAGGAGCCACACTCGGCCTGAGGAGGCCTGGGGTGCAAGTCCTCACTCTGCCCAACTCACTGCACGACCCTGAGGGAACTCCCTTCCCCTCTTGGCCTCCATTTTCTTGACCATAAATTGGGTCAAAATCTCCTTTTAGGACGCAAGAATGAAATAATCCATATGGAAGTGCTTTGGGAACAGTCTAGTGGCTTCTGTGATGGCCAGGGGGGTGGGAGAGGTGAATGTAAATGGAGGGACTTCCAGGGCCACTTATGGTTGTGCAGGTTGTTCACTGCACAAGGATATCCAGCCCAGGCAGCTGAAACCCAACCTATCCTCTGCTCACCAGACCATGTGCCCTGCCCTAAAACTGCCAGGGCCAAAAGGATACCTTTCTCTAATGGGCACACATACGCCTGTTCCTCAGAGCTGCTGGGCCAAGCCCTTGAATTTATGGGTAAACGCTGAGATTACCCCCAAACGGATTCTGATTCTGGGAATGGAACGGACATAGAACTGGCTTTGCAGAAGCTCTCAGAGAGGTACCCAGCCTTGGCTGTGAGGCCTGTCTTACCACTGGGGGAAGATAGGGGGGCCCAGGCACAGCTTCTCCTGCCCCTGCCTCTCTCCAGCAACCGCAGCAGGAAACCATCAGCACAGCATTTTAAACACTCAAGACACAGACCCAAGTTGGGTTTTATTGAAATGCCAGAAGCAGGCACATGATAAGGTAGCCAAAGAAAGAGGGAAGGTGGTGGGGGCTATGAGCGGCAGGGAGGGGCAGGCCCCGCATCCACGGCCCTGGCCCCCTCTCTCTGCCAGGCGCTGAGTGGGAACAATCACCCCCGCCTAACAAAATGGCACACTCAGGCCTGCGGGGCCTCTGCGCCCTAGACCGTGAAGGCTCCAAGGAGAGGGACGGAAGCATGAGGTTTTCTTTCTTGTGAGGCGGGAGAGAAGGGGAGGATGCAGGCGGAGGGGAGGAACAGCCGGCGGAGGGAGCGGGCAAGGAAGGCTCTCCTCCCGGTGCCGTCCGCACCCAGCCCGTGGTCCTGGAGGACAGAGGGGAGCAGCGGCGAAGAGAGAGGCTGAGGGTCCGGCCCCCAGGGAGCCAGAGCCTCCAGCCAGCGGGGACTTGAGTCAGCCCTGTACACCGGGCAGAAGGTCAAAGGGACCGAAGATGCAGGCAGTTTCCTAGTAACCTAGTCCTCAGGGCCGGGGGGCTTGGCCTCCTAAGAACGAGGAGGGGGAAGACGAGAGGGTCCATTCCCAGCAGGGGAGGCAGTGGGTGGCCTCCTCCGTTTGGCCCCACTAGGTCAGTTCCACGTTGTTGGCACGGTCCAGCACCCGGGAGCCACGGGCGCTGCCTCCCAACTGGAAACGGCTCTCATAGAGAGTGGGGCAGAGGTGCCAGCGGTTGGCCCGGTAGATGCCCAGGTAGGTGTAGACGTCAGGCTTGTAGGTGAGCAGACACTTAATGCCTGCCGCGCGGATGGCGGCATCCGCCTCCAGTACACCCAAGCGGTCCGTGAAGTCGTCCGTATAAACACAGATGACCTGCCGCCCACCCTCCTTGGCCCGTGGGCTCACCTTGGCTACCTGAAGCCGGCCCTCGACCACGGCTCGAGCAATGCCAGCCCAGGCGTGATCCAGCTTGAAGCCAGGTGCCAGGTGTATCAGCCATTTGCCCGAGAGCACGTGGTGGGTGATGGCCAGCTGGCGCAG
Source organism: Catagonus wagneri (assembly GCA_004024745.2). NCBI lineage: Eukaryota > Metazoa > Chordata > Mammalia > Artiodactyla > Tayassuidae > Catagonus > Catagonus wagneri. The sequence goes on along the minus strand of PVHT021183668.1, from coordinate 3,217,757 downwards.
GGTACCTGGTGTGACGGGGCGCCCGCTGGTTTGCAGAGCCTCCCAGGCTGCCTGCAGGCCCTGCACGTCGCCTGAGTTGGGGACGTAGCCCTGCCCGTACGCTGCAATCCAGCCCACGGGCTCAGAGTTGGGCGAGCCAGGGTCCCCATAGCGGGTAACTTGGGATGGTGGGTACTTGGCCAACCAGGCATCCAGCTCTGTGGCAGGTGTGGTTCGGGCATCAAACACCAGCCAGGGGTCCATGTCAGCTGCCATGGCCTCTGCGGCCAGGTGCTCAGCAGTGAAGCCATCTTCACGACCACCTGGAGAATCTTCGTCCTCCAGCTCCTCGCCTGGTTCCATCCTGCCGGGAAGGAACCAAGTTAGGGCAGGTCCAGGACAGATCCAACTTGCTGGGCCCGAGCACGCAGGTGCCAGGCTCGGAACTAATCCGTGTGGCCTTGGGCAAAACTTAATGTCTCTGTGCCTCGGTTGCCTCATCTTTACAATGAAGCAGAGCGGTTCCTGTCTCAAACAGCTGTAGAGAATTGAATACTAGGCGGTGAAACAGCTATATAAATGCTGTTACTATTATCACTACTAGCCTGGACCTACAGAATAGGAAACTGAAGCTCAGAGAAAAGGGACTTACCCAAGGTCACACCTGCAGTAAGTGACAGGGCCGAAAAGTGAATTCAGGGGTGGGAGCCGCCGGCCTGGCTACGGCTCCCGACCCTGCCAGAGGCTGGCAGGTCTCCCGGGCGCTGGGATTTAATGCAAGGAGGCAAAGAAGCGCGAGTTCTCGAGGCACCCCGGCAGGCCCCATAGGGCCAGGCCTCCGGCCGGGCGTTATCCCGTCCACTTAAAGACGAAGACATTCAGGCCAGAGAGGACAGTGACCGAGCCGAGGCCGACGGGCGGCGCCCGGACTCGAACCCAGGCTCGATGGAGCCTGCGGGAGGGCCAGTCTTCCGCCCCGCCGATCCCGCCGCCATTAGTGCCCACGGCCAGAGCAGCGCCCCCGCCCCGCCCCGCCCCGCCCCGCCCGCTCCCGCCGTCCGGGCGTCACCTCCGGCCTTCGCTGCGCTCGGCGCCGGCCCAGCCCCGGGCCCGGCTCCGCTCCTGCCGGGGCTCCGCGCCGCCGCCGCCGCGCCCCGCCCCCGCCACGGCTGCAGCCGCCGCCGCCATCTTATTGCCCCGCCGCCTCAACAACAACTTTATAGACAAGCGCAGCATAGGGCGGGACCGGGGGGAAGGGGCAGGGCCGTCGGGGCGGTGCTGACCCCGGGGGCGGGGCCGTCAGGGAGCGCGGGGCGGGGCGGGGCGGCAGGGGGCGGGGCTAACGTTCGCTCTTCAGGCCTTGGGGGCGGGCGGCAGTGGCCGTCCGGTCCCCGACTGACGCGCACCGGTCGGGAGGCTTTTAAGGGGAAGGCGCTCGGGCCCTGCCTGCAGCGTCCTGACCGGCGGCGCTAGGACCCTGTGGGGAGCGGCGGGGGCGGAGCGGGCGGCGCCAGGACCCGGGGGAACGGCGGCGGGCGGGCAGCGGGCAGGCCCGGGGGCCGGGAGGCTGCGGGCGGCGGCGCTGGGCCCGGCGCGGCAAGAGAGGCCCCGAGATGCCGAGCAAGAAGAAGAAGTACAACGCGCGGTTCCCGCCGGTGAGCACGTGGCCGGTCCCGGGAGGAACGAGCCGGGCTCTCGGGAGGCTCCGGCCCAGGCCAGGCTAGCGAGGCGGGCGCATCGCGATGTTCGGGGGCCCGGACGCCCCGCCCCCTTCCGTGCCCTCTCAGCGTCGGCGCCCCCCGACCGCTTCCTCCCGGGATGCTCCGTCTCCCCCCACCCCACCCCCGCACCCTTTCTGGGGCCGAGGCGACGGGGTCCGAGCTCTCTGCCCCTTCCCCAGGCACGCATCAAGAAGATAATGCAGACGGATGAAGAGATTGGGAAGGTGGCGGCAGCTGTGCCTGTCATCATCTGTATCCTGTCGAGGGGCTGGCCGGGTTGAGGGAGGTGGGGGAGGCCGGCGGCCCGGGTCGCTGTTTGTGGGCTGGAACATTACAACCGACCTTCTCCTTGACGCCCCTCAGCTCGGGCGCTCGAGCTTTTCCTGGAGTCACTGCTGAAGAAGGCCTGTCAAGTGACCCAATCTAGAAATGCCAAGACCATGACCACATCCCACCTGTGAGTGGCTCGGATCTGGGAGGTCCTGCCTGGGGCCTCTTCCTGGCGTTCACACATTTAGGGGAGGTTGTGCCCTGTTAGGGAGGGAGGTGGGGTGGGAGGCCGCTGGGAGATCGCTAGGACTCAGAGGCTGGTGGGTTCTAAGAAGGGGATTGGGTTTTCTAATGAAGGGGGGATGGTTGGGATTGAAGTGGTCCAGGCTCGGTTCCCCTGACATCCAGAGAGCGCAGACATCTGTGTCCCACCTGAGTGCCATTTCCTCCCCACCTCTTCCAGGAAGCAGTGCATTGAGTTGGAGCAGCAGTTTGACTTCTTAAAGGACCTGGTGGCGTCTGTGCCTGACATGCAGGGGGATGGGGAAGACAACCACATGGACGGGGACAAGGGTCCTCGCAGGTAGGGAGTCAGTGTCCAGGTGGGGAAGGCCAAGGCCCCCGGGGTTGGAGGCGTCTGGGGCATGGCGAGCGAGTGGGGAGACCTCTGGGCAGATGGACTGTACCTTCCCGAAGGGGCCGGAAGCCAGGTGGCAGCAGCCGGAAGAATGGTGGCATGGGAAGCAAAGGCAAGGACAAGAAGCTGTCCGGGACAGACTCGGAGCAGGAGGTGAGCTGAGGCCCAGCCCTCTGCCCTGCCCTGCAGGGTGGAGAGGGCAGCCTTGCATCAGGCCAGGTCGCATCCTCACCTGTGACCTCTTTGTGTTGGTTGCTTTGTAAATGGGGGCTACAGAGGTCAGCTTCCTGTCCCTGCTGTCCAGCGATGGGCCCGTGTCTTTCTCGTCACTTCTGATTCCTGTCTCGTTCCCAGGATGAGTCCGAGGATACAGATACTGATGGGGAAGAGGAGACATCACAGGCCCCACCCCAGGCCAGCCAGCCCCCTGCCCACTTTCAGAGGTAAGCAGCTCAGTGGCAGCCAGGGAGGGCCAGCTGGTCCCAAGCTGACTTGTCCCTCCTGACCGCCCGGGCCCCTTGGTTCTGTTGGTTGTGGCAGATTTGGGATGGGAGGGGAGGACCTGCAGAGGACCTAAAGGTTGGGTTCTGTGCTCTCAGAAGGTCCCCTCCCCCTGGGCGTGGCTGTGTGCCCTGGGTCCTTCTCTGCTCTGGGCTGGGCTCCCTGCTGGTAGAGGGTGGTGGGCTCCAGGGCTGCCTGGGTGGAGGAGCCGGTGGGGCTCAGCGGGCAGGCTCGGGCCCAGGTGAGTGGCCTGATCTTCCTTTCCCGCTTTCTGCCCTGCAGCCCCCCGACACCCTTCATGCCATTCACCTCGACTCTGCCTCTGCCCCCAGCGCCCCCGGGCCCCTCAGCACCTGACGCAGAGGATGAAGAAGATTATGACTCCTAGCGCCCTCTGCCCCCCAGGCTGCCTCCCCGTTTAGTTGCTCTGGGGGGAAGAGAGAGGGTAGAGCTGTTCTTAAATTTATTAAAAAAATAATAAAAGGGAATTCCAGTATCCACCCCAGCTTTTGTCCAGGGCCTTACGGCTTCCTTCCCCACACTGAGCTGGGGCCAGGAGTGGGGGACTGGGCAGCAGCTGACTGAAAGGGGACAGGCCCAGGGTGCTGATGGCGGGGAGGCGGGCAGAGTGCCGGGGAGGCGGGCAGAGTGCCGGAGGGCCTGAGCCCGCAGGTGCCGGTCATGCTGGGAGACAGCCTGTCTCGTCGTGCCCTGTGACCCTGGGCAGGTTCCTACTCTGAGTGGCCTCTTCTTGTCTCTGATGGAGACCTTTCTGTCCACTCTGGGCGGCTGCAGAGGGACAGGTGACAGGGACAGTTCCTGAAAACTAGAGCTTGAGCCAGTGGCCTTGAAGGGCCTGTGGGAAGGGGCAGTGGGAGCAGAGAAAGCTGAGGTTGTGGGGGCCTCAAAGGCTGGCTGTGAGCCCCAAGGGACCCTGAGCAGACGACGGGCAGCGCAGAGGTCCGGGGTGGCCACAGACGAGCGCTGATGCCTGGCTGGCCGTGGGGCTGAGAGAGGGGCCATCTTTAAGGACTCGGATGTTTTTGGGTGGGGGTGGGGGGTGGGGGCTCTTTTCTGGCCAGGAGATGGAGGGGGAAGAAGAGGGTTAGGAAGACCACAGGGTCCGCTGTGACACATTTGGGGCACCGTGAGCCCCCGAGGAGTGCTGCGGAGCGGGCACTTGGGTGTGGGGGGCTAGCGACAGGTGTATGCACAATGGAGCGCGGGGAGGGCCTGGGGCAGACCCCCAGAGGGGCCCAGAAGCCACTGCGGTGCCCACCAGGGGTGCCCTGGAGGAGGGGCGGTCAGCTGGCTTGGGGGTTGTTGACGGGCGGGAGAGCGGGACTCAGAGGGCAGTGGCTCCCGGTGAGGACGGAGAAGCGGATTTGGGTCCTGTGGCCAGAGGGCAAGCTTGCGGTGAGGGAGGGCATGAAGGGGCGGGAGGGGAGCTGAGGACGGGAGATGGGGCTCCCTGTGGGGGACCCCAGTCTAAGGAGGGAAAGGAGCACGTGGGTCTTGGTGGAGGGTTGAGGTGTCCGGTTTTTACCTGACGGCGTGACCTCCCGTGAAGCAGGAGGCGGGGTGGCGGCCCAGCCGGGCGGCTGGAACCTGGGGGCACGTGCGTTGCGTCTGCTTCTCGTCTGCCTCTCCTCCGGGCGCTTAGCTTTTGGGGAACCTGCAGTGTGGGCAGCTGACCGCCCGCAGCCTGTGAGGTTGAGGGTAGGGACCCACCAGCCAGGCCAGTCAAACACAGTGAGGTCGTGACGCCCCTCAGTGCGCAGCAGGGGTTGTGACTTCAGTGGGCCAGCACGCCTGAGCCCTGGGGACCGGGTTTTGACAAGATCGCTGGCTCCCCCGTGGTGCTGCTGGCAGCGGAGGGCCCTCTCAGGTGAGGATGCTGGGGGCCATGCTGGGGCAGCAAGGCAGGCAGGGTGTAGGCTGGCGGCTGCTGGAAGCCACTTCCCACCCCCAGGGACGATCCTGAGGAGCCCAGAGCCAGCGCGCAGCAGAGCTGGGAGGCCCAGAGCCACTGGCTTCTGGTTAGTGTGGACAGCTGGTGCCTGACGCCCATACCCTAGGTTTCTTTGTTACGTGAGCCAATGTAAATTTTTTTTTGCCTGGAAGCCAGTTGGGTTTTTGTCCTTTGTAACTGAGAGAGCTCTGGCTGGCAAGGACGAGAGGTGGTTCTTGTCTGCCCTGGAGGGAGCAGTTTTCCCCAGCAGCAAACTGGGCGCAGCTCCGGGGCGGGTGGGCACTTGGGGTCCCCGGGGCCGGAGGTGTGCCGAGCAGTGTGACGAGTGGGAAGGAAGCCACTCTGGGAGCCTGTGGCTGAAATCTGTCACAGAGCTGAGACTCTGGAGTTCCCTCGAGGCACAGTGGGTTGAGGATCCAGCGTCATAACTGCAGTGGTTGCTGCTGTGATTCAGATTTGATCCTTACTCGGGAACTTTCATATGCTCCAGGTGCTGCCAAAAAAAAGAGGTTCCAGAGTTCCTGCCCTGGCTCAGTGGTTAATGAATCCGATTAGGAACCATGAGGTTGTGGGTTTGATCCCTGGCCTTGCTCAGTGGGTTAAGGATCTGGCGTTGCCGTGAGCTGTGGTGTAGGTTGCAGACGTGGCTCTGATCCCGCGTGGCTGTGGCTGTGGCGTTGGCCGGCGGCTACAGCTCCTGTTAGACCCCTAGCCTGGGAACCTCCCTATGCCGCGAGTGCGGCCCTAAAAAAGCCAAAAAGACCAAAAAAAAAAAAGTGAGGTTCTGAACTGAGAGGCTTCAGAGTGACAAGGCTCAGTGATGACTGGGGACAGCAAGGAGGCCAGGGTGTGGGGAACCTTCATCCAGGGGGCGCAGGTGGGAATGAAATGCCGGGAGCTGCTGGCCTGGGCCTCTGCACTCTCAGCTCGTTGGCTTGGCCTTGGCAGAGGGCTTTTAAGTGGAACTTCAACAGCCAGCCTTCAGATTCAGATGCTATCTTTTCCACTTATTAACCTTGAACAAACTCTGTAACTTTCCTATCTCTGTTCTCTTATTTGTTGGCTGGTTACTACCTATGTTAGTTAACATACTGTACTATATATACTAGTTACAGCTCTTAGGGCAAAGGGCTAATGTAACAAACTCAAAATGTACAGGTTCAAATACAAGGGGCGTGTCTTGACCACATAAGGTTCGCAGTGGGATTTATGTGATGAGCGGGAGGTGCATCCCCGACAAGGACTCCTGGGCCCAGGCTCCTTCCATCTTGTGCCCCACCAGCCTCAGCTCATGGCTTTGAAGGTCACTGTGGAAGGCGAAACCTCAGGGCCCACAGAGATTTTCCTGGGGCTGGACTAGAAGTGCCTCCCCCACCCCCGCGTCTGTTTACCTCGCCACTGGGCCTGTCACAAGGTCCCACCTGAAGGAGTGGTCTGGCCAACCAGGGTGACGGAGCAGTTTCTGCCACAGGACCTCCCAGGCCATTGGGAAGGCCCTTCATGATAATCTGCACAAGAACTTTATTTTATCTGCATATCTATTGAGAACCTGTTGCACACCAGATACTGTTCTAGGAAGTGCTGATTCTATGAACAAAATGTTTCTTGGAGTTTATTTCTGACAGGGAGAGACAGACAATATGGAAGATAAAGAGTGTCAAATGGTGATATGTGTGCTGAGGAAAAGGAAGCGTAAAAAGGGAGTGGGGAGCCCAGGGCCTGAGCTGTGTCCCCCGCCACTCTGTGCAGAGCTCGGGGGAGACTCCGGTAAGGTGGGATTGCAGTGGAAAACCCTATTAAGTGGGGAGCGGGCAGAGGGCACAGACCCAGATTGTGGTTTGATTCTCTCAGGTTTCCCTGTGGTCCCCCGGCTGAGCCACGACCATTTTTTGTTTGTTCCCAGGCTGCGGGTCAGATTGGAGCTACAGCTGCTGGCCACAGCAATGCTTGATCTGCAGGCCGCGCTGGATCGTTAACTCACCCAGGTACTAGTCGGGTTCGTTTCCACTGAACCACAATGGGAACTCCATCATTGTACAGAGGAGGACACTGAGGCTCAGGAAGTGAGAGTGGCCTGAGGTTGCTCAGTGGCCCAGAGATGGGCAGGGACTTGTACACAGGCCTGTGTAGGGTCCAGAGTGTGCGGAGGTGGAGTTCACGACCTCCGCCAGCTGAGGCCTCTCCCATCCCTTCTCAGATGTAGTAAGCTTGTCTCCAGGGTGTGCACGGGACCAAGTTCCCGCTCTACTAGGCTCTGGGCACTTTGGCAAGGGAAGGGCCCCTGTGACCCGGGTGCTCCCCCAGGGCCTGCTCCCTCTTCCTGGACTCTCAGGGGCTCCCTTCAGCTGGGGAGGGGACAGGACTTGGATAACCCTCACCTCCCATCACCAGGGTGAGCTGTCTTTATTCTGAAACCACGTCCTTCCTATCTCGTGTGCATGTGTGTTGAAATGTCATTTTCAGAACTGGAATAAGGACTAGGATTTCCTGCACCCACCCCAGAAATCAGAAAGCTACAAAGGGGAGTTCCCATTGTGGCTTAGCTGGTTAAGAACCTGACATAGTATCTGTGAGGATGTGGGTTCGATCCCTAGCCTCGCTCAGTGGGTTAAGGATCTGGCGTTGCCCTGAGCTGCGGTGTAGGTCGCAGACGCGGCTTGGATCTGCCGGATCTGTGGGGACTTCCGTATGCTGTAGGTGCAGCCATAAAAAGAAAAAAGCTACAAAGGAAAAGACAAGATCCCACATGACACCCAGCGGATTGGCAAGAACAGGAAATCAGAAAAGACTAACAGTTGTTGGGGAGGTGGCTACACCCAAGTCTGGTGCTTTATGTGGGAGTGTGAATTAGGTGGCATATTTGAAAGGGCAGTTTGGCCACTAAGTGCCCTCTGGCAGTCCCACTCCTGGGTAAAACCTCTCTCAAACAGGACGACAACACGTCCTAGGCCGTGGTTGGAGGCGGCAAAGAGTTGGAAGCTGCCAACTTGTCTGTCACCAGGAAACTGCGTGGCAGAGAGCAATGTGGACAAAGCTCAAACTCGCCGTGTTGAGTGACAAACTGAAAAATGCAGAACAAGATCTATAGCACAGCAGTGTTTATGGGAAGGAAACGTATGGACAGGCACAACAGTCCTGTGTGTCTCTGCCACTTACTCTGTGACCTTGGGCAAGTGAATGAAGGCCTCTGTGCTTCAGTGTCCCCTCTGTAAAAGGGGGACAGTAATGGCCGCTCCTCCAGGGACATGTGACGATAAAATGAGATATGATGCATAAAGTGCTTTAGCACAGTGCCTCGCATGGAGTAAGCACCCGAAAAATGGTGCCTGTAACTGACATATGTGGAAATAAATGCCTGGAAAGTAGACTGAGAGGGCAGGCATTAGACACGTAAGAGTGGGGTGCCATGGGGAGAAGGAACGGGATTGGGGGTGGGCTGAGGGGCAAGTTCTTGTTTTTTTTTTTTCTTTTTACGGCTGCACCTGCGGCATATGGAGGTTCTCAGGCTAGGGGTCGAATCAGAGCTATAGCTGCCGGCCCACAGCACAGCCACAGCCACATGGGATCCTTAACCTGCTGAGCGGGGCCAGGGATCAGATCCGGGTCCTCATGGATACTCGTCTGCTGCTTAACCCACTGAGCCACAGTGGGAACTCTGGAAAGTCTATTTTAAAGGGAGGCTTTTTGGGCCCCTGGTGAGGCCTGGAATTCCCACACCAGGGCGATGGACTGCCAAGTTTAACCCCCCGTGGTCCAAGCAAAACCAAAAATGTTGTCAGCTGTCATCTTCGCAGTGGGCCAAGCCAATCAGTTCTCCTGGACAGTGTCCTTTAAGGACAAGTCACGTTCTCGGGGTCACAGTAGACTCCTCTGGGGGGAAGTGAGAATTTTCCGGTCATGAGGGCAGGAACATTCAAACGCAAGGAGGCGGGAGCGGTCACAAGATTAAACCTGATTACGTTTGTTTACAAAGATGGACCTGGCCCCACGATGGCAAAGGACTCCGCAGTGGGGACCTGGAGGCAGGGCAGCCAGTGAAGAGTCTGCTGGGATATTCAGATGGTGCCGGCCTGGGAGACAGAACAGCATCATTTCCTGAAGGCTTAGGAGCAAGGCACCGTTCCAAGTGGTTTTACGACTTGGCGACTTATCGTTTAGTGGTTCTCGGTCCTGGCTGCATATTAGAAGCACCTGGGGAGCCTCGAAAATACCAGTGCCTGAGCCTCCCATCCAGTTAGATCAGTTTTTAGAGCCACACCTGCAGCATATGGAAGTTCCCAAGCTAGGGGCTGAAGCGGAGCTGCAGCTGCCAGCCTACACCGCAGCCATAGCAGCACAAGATCTGAGCCACATCTGCGACCTACACCACAGCTCACGGCAACGCCAGATCCTTAACCCACTGAGGGAGGCGAGGGATCAGTTCTGCATCCTTGTGGCTACTAGTTGGGTTCATAACTCGCTGAGCCACAATGGGAACTCTTAGAGTAGTTTTCATTAGGGGCTTCTGGGTTCTCTACGAAATTTTCTGTGTATTCAGTGAGATTTCGCTACTCTGACTGGAAAGCCTCCTCTTATGAAGATTTCTAGCCCTGTGTGAGCTCTGGGGATCATGCGATTACGTCTCTGCAGTAAGGGCTCTTTTCCCGAACGCTGTTCCCGTCCGGCCTTGCGGAGTTTCGCTCTGGGCCGGGCACCAGCTGGTCGTCCGCCTAAAGCTCGAGGGAAGCCCTGTCAGCTTTGGAGCTCTCCCTGTGCGCACGTTCCTCCTTTTAGTCTGCCCAGCAAATCCTGGCTGCCCTTTGCCTCTCCAGACTCTGGCTCTCTAACTCCGTGAGTCTGGTGGGCCCCGTCTGGGCTCCTCTCCCTGCCCTGCAGGAGCAGACGGCAGCTTTGCTTCCCTCGTCTCGGAGATGACAGTCCTGTGCTACCGGTTTTCTAACCTCTGGAAGTAGTTCTTTCTTACATTTGGTCCAGTTTCTTAGCTGCGTGTGGCAAAAGGGCCATTTCAGTCCCCCTCTTGCCCCTGGCCCGAATCAGAAGTCCTTCAGGTCTCTCCTTCAGACTCCCCAAATCCCTTGCCTGGCCCTCTTCCGACGTTCTGATTGGATTATAATCCTCTGTGACCCTGCGACAAGGCAAGGGCCTTGTCTGATTCAAATCTGCCTCTGCAGGTGTCCCATAGGGCCGGACACATGGTAGCCGTGGGGCAGCCATGTTTTTGTGCTTCGGTCTTCCCTGCTCTCTTCCTTTAAGAATCCTCAAATCATGGGGGCTCCTGTTGTGGCTCAGCGGATTCAGAACCCGACTAGGATCCACGAGGATTTGGCCTGAGCCCTGGCCTCCCCCAGTAGGTTCAAGATCCAGCATTGCCACAAGCCGTGGCGTAGGTCGAAGATGGGGCTTGGATCTGGCGTTGCTGTGACTGTGGCGCAGGCTGGCGGCTGCGGCTCCGATTTGGCCCCTAGCCTGGAGCTTCCGTATGCCGCGGGTGCGGCCCTAAATAAGGAAGGAAGGAAGGAGGAAGGACGGAAGAAAAAAAGGAAAGGGAATCCTCAAATCACATCCCCATCCTTTTGAAAATTAATTTATTAAAATTTTCTTTTAGAGTTCCTCAGTGGCTTAGAGCGTTAAGGATCCAGCAGTTGTCACTGCTGTGATGAGGGTTCGATCTCTGTCCCTGCAACTTCCTCATGCCCCAGTGTGGCCAAAAAAAAAAAAAAAATTCCCTTTTTTTTTCTCTGTCTAAAATTTTTTCTTTTTATTTTAAATCATTTTTTTCCATTATAGCTGGTTTACAGTGCTAAAAATTTTTTCTTTTTCAAAATTGAAGTATTGGAGTTCCCATCGTGGCTCAGTGGTTAACGAATCCGACTAGGAACCATGAGGTTGCGGGTTCGATCCTTGGCCTTGCTCAGTGAGTTAAGGATCCGGCGTTGCCTTGAGCTCTGGTGTAGGCTGCAGATGCAGCTCGGATCCTGCATTGCTGTGGCTGTGGTGAAGGCTGGAGGCTACAGCTCCAATTAGACCCCTAGCCTGGGAACCTCATATGCCATGGGTGCAGTTCTAGATAAGGCAAAAAGACAAAAAATAAAAATAAATAAATAAATAAATAAATAACATTGAAGCATTGTAGTTCCCAGGTGGCCCCAGTGGTTAAGGATTTGCAGTTGTCACTGCTGTGGCTTGGGTTACTGCTGTGACTCAGGTTCAATCCCTGGCCCAGGAACTTCTGTATGCCATGGGCATGGCCAAAAATAAAAATAAATAAATAATATTGAAGTATAGTTGACTTTCGATATTATATTTAGGTGTACATCATAACAACTCAAAATTTTTATAGATGCACAAAATATTATAGATATACAAAGATTTTATAGATATACAAAGTAATGATAATATTATTGACTATATTCCCTGTGCAGTACATTGCATCCCAGTGACTTTTTTTTTTTTTTGTCATTTTGCCTTTATCTAGAGCCGCACCTGCGGCATATGGAGGTTCCCAGGCTAGGGGTCTAACAGGAGCTGTAGCTGCCGGCCTTCGCCACAGCCACAGCAACACAGGATCCGAGCCACGTCTGCAACCTACACCACAGCTCACGGCAACGCCAGATCCTTAACCCACTGAACAAGGCCAGGGGTCGAACCCGCAAACCTCATAGTTCTTAGTCGGATTCGTTAACCACTGAGCCACGACGGGAACTCCTCCCAGTGACTTACAAGTAGTAATTTGTATCTCTTCATGCCGTTCACCTGTTTTGCCTGCTCCCTCTGGCAACCACTGCTTTGTTCTCTGTATCTGTGAGTCTGTTTCTGCTTTGTTGTATTTGTTTATTTTGTTTTGTAGACTTCATACATAAGTGAAAACATACCGTAGTTGTCTGTCTGTCTTTCTTTCCTTCTTTCTTTTTGGCTATGCCTGTGGCATACAGCAGTTCCTGGGCCAGGGATTGAATCCATGTCACAGCAGTAACCCAAGCCACCGAAGTGACAAGACCAGAGCCATAACCTGCTGTGTGCAACAAGAGAGCTCAAATATTTGTGTTTCTTTGCTTATTTCACCAAGCATAATATCCTCCAGGTCCATCCACCTTATCACAAATGGCAAGATTTCATTCTTTTTTATGGCCAGTATTCATATATATATATATATATATATATATGTACATAAATCACACATCTCATCTTTATCAAATCAGTGGGGACTTGGGCTGCTTCCATGTCTTGGCTATTATAAATAATACTGTGATGAATTTGGGGCTACGTATATCTTTTTGGATTAGTGCTTTCATTTTCTTTGGATAAATAGCCAGGAGTGGAATTGCTGAATCATATGGAATTCTACTTTTAATTTTTTGGAGGAAACTTCATACTGTTTTTATCCTTAGCACTCCTCCTACTCCACCGAGGAGGTACCACCGGGATGGCTGGTCAAAGTCCCCTCCCCACTGGGTCCTGTGATTGGTCCAGGGGTGGCCATGAGACAAGGCAGGACATGTCAGAATCCCTGGATACATGGGAAGAGTCCTCCCTCTCCTCTGGTGACAGGGATGCAAGAACAGCAAGCTGGTGCTGCCTGCAGTCAACGTTCCCGCTGGAGAGGATGAAGCCAACAGAGAGGGAAATGAAAATGAAATAAGGAGGAAAGTTACACACACACACACACACACACACACACACACACACACACACACACACACAGGGACTCAAGTCCCTCAATCCAGGTCAGTTGCTTTTTATGAGTTAGTAAAATAAGCCAATTACTTATTTTATCCTTTTTGGCTTAATTTAGTTCTGTCGATTGCAGACCAAAGGGACCTAACTAGCACGAGGCATCCCTGTATACTTGCTGAATGACAGCGTTCATTTGCATACCTGCCTCATTGCCAGTGCATGTGAGGTAGCTTCCAACGAGAAAGTGGAAGATAAAATTTTAAAATAGAGGAGTTCCTGTCATGGTGCAGCAGAAATGAATCCGGCTAGAAACCATGGGGTTGCGAGTTCGATCCCTAGCCTTGCTCAGTGGGTTAAGGATCCGGCGTTGCCGTGAGCTGTGGTGTAGGCTACAGACGCAGCTTGGATCCTGCATTGCTGTGGCTGTGGTGCAGGCCGGCAGCTGTACCTCGGATTAGACCCTTAGCCCGGGAACCTGCATATGCCACAGGTGCAGCTCCCCCCCGCCAATTTTTTTAAATAGAAACAGAGACTCAAGAATGTGAAAATACAATTAAAAAGAACACACGAACTTCAAGAGTAAGAACATAAAAATATAAATTTTTATGTCTGTTATTAAATAAAGCACTCTCTCGAGTGAACATCAAATTTGGCTCTGAGCTTCCTGGCAGCCAAAGCAAAATGAAGATGCAGTAACTTGGGTTCTGCTCCCCCCTGCCCCAGAGATAGCAGAGCTTACAAATGTCTCAGGCAAAATAAATTAGTTCCTAGATTTTAGCCCCAAAGCAAAAGTTTTAGGTGGGGCTCTGTGAGCACATACGGAGGCCAGCTCCAGCCACAGTTCAACAGCCAAAGTCTGTAATGAGCCTTCGCCATCTGGTCCTTGGAATATGGGCCTAGGGAACAAGTGGGGTTGTCAAATTCAGTTGTTACCTCTGTCAGCCTTGCCTTGACCTCTCAGCGGCTCTCGTCCCAGTTGCTGACTCTCTCCTCTCAGGAACACTTTCTTCTCTTGGCTGGGTGCTCTCACTCTGGGCTCACTTCCTCCCCACCAGCCCCTCCTGTCTAGCGTCCAGAGCCATGTCCCCCTGACCTCCCCTGACCTCTAAATGGTGGCAGGTCCAGGCTCAGCCTCCACTCCTGTCCTCCGCTCTCTGTGCCTCCCTGACCCAGGTCCTCCAGTCCCTCTTTCCACCTGGCCTGCTTTCCACACAGCAGCCAGAGGGACCCTTTACAAAAAAAATCAGCTCATTTCACCCCCCAACACAAAATCTTCCACTGTGATGGCTACTTTGACCAAACAAGATTCATGGGATATAACAAATGATCACTTTTGTCTCCCAACATCCCTCTGAAATTCATAAGGAGGGAGTTCTCACTGTAGCTCAGCGGATTAAGAACCCAACATAGTATCCATCAAACCCTGGCTTTGCTCAGTGAGTTAAGGATCCAGCGTTGCCATGACCTATGTTGTAGATTGCAGACTTGGCTTGGATCCTACATTGCTCTGGTTGTGCCTGTGGCCGGCAGCCACAGCTCCGATGGGACCCCTGGCCTGGGAACCTCCATATGTTGTATGTGTGGCCCTAAACAGCAAAAAAAAAAAAAAAAAAAACAAGAAACAAAAAATACAGAAACAAAGAGGAGTTCCCACTGTGGCATGGTGGGTTAAGGACCCGCTGTTGCTGCAGCAGTGGCATAGGTTGCAACTTGTGGCTTCAATTCACTCCCTGGCCTGGGAACTTGCATATGTCACAGGTTTGGCCAATAAATAAACAAACAAACAAACAAACAAACAAACAAAACAAACCACAAGCAATTCCCACCCAGGGAATGAGGACAAAGAGTAGTGAAGGCTGGGCCTCTCCTGGAAGGGGAGGAGGAGCCAGCAAAATGCTGGGAGGGAGTGGCCAGAGCAGGAAGAGGAGCCACGGCTCCCTGGGTGGGCATCCGGGGGGGCAGCCCCTGCAGATTTTGGCAGGAGCAGGTTCTGGGGGTGGCGAGGGTCACAGCCTGGCAGGGTGGGTTCAAGAGAGAACAGGAGGGAGAAGTGGACACTGGCAAATAAAGTCAGCTCTTTCAGGAGGCGTGGCTGCGAAGGGCCACAGAGAAATGGAGCAGGCTGAGGAGGGAGAGTGGGCTCAGAAGAGAAATGGGAGTTCCCCGGTGGCTCAGAATCCCTGGCCCCGGGAACTTCCACATGCTGCAGGCACGGCCAAAAACAGAGAGAGAGAAATGAAGGCACGTTTGTGCTGATGGAAATGATTCCAAAGCGAGGGAAAAGTTGCAGAGGAAAGGGCACTGATTTCTGGAGCTCCGTCCCTGAGCAGGCAATAAACAAATGGACGTGTATGACATGCTGGTAAGTAGAGCGAAGGGCACAGTGGTACTTAGAGAGTCTCTGGCAGGTGACGTTTTAGCAGAGACGCAGAGGAAGCGATAGAGTGAGCCATATGGATTCTGGGCAGAGAGCATTTCAGCAGAAAGAGCAAGTGCAAAGGCCCTGCGGCTGGAATGGCTGGTATGCTGCAGGAAGAGTCTGTTTGGATCAGAGTAAGTGACGGGGGCAGCGGTGGAACCTGTGGGTTGATGGGGCGGACAGGTCATGCAGGGCCTTGTAGGCCGTGGTAAACCCTTCAGCTTTTACTCTTTGAGATGGGAGTTCCCGTCGTGGCTCAGTGGTTAACGAATCTGACTAGGAACCATGAGGTTGCAGGTTCAATCCCTGGCATTGCTCAGTGGGTTAAGTATCCAGTGTTGCCGTGAGCTGTGGTGTAGGTTGCAGACGCGGCTCGGATCCCGCGTTGCTGTGGCTGTGGCGAAGGCCGGCAGCTACAGCTCCTGTTAGACCCCTAGCCTGGGAACCTCCATATACCACGGGTGCAGCCCTAGAAAAGGCAAAAAGACAAAAAAATAAAAGGTTTTTAAAAATAAAAACAAAAAAAAAGAAATAAAAAAATAAAAACAAAACAAAAAAGTAAAATGAATGAATAATTTACAGTATATAAAAATAAATTACTTTTGGAGAATGAAAAAAGAGATGTTGTCCCGGAGTGTTAGGATGCACAGCTCCTTAATGCATTGAAGTGTTCCTAGCTGGCATTTTTGCTAGTCGGCTTCATCTTATCTATGTTCTTTCTGTAATTCAAAACGGCTCAGTAGGGAACAACATAGGCCTTATTTGGCTGGTTTTCTTACACTGGATGATCCATACACCTGCTGTTGCATTTGGACTTTACTTTCCCTGCAGAACAGTTTAGAGAAACAGTGTATCCCTCCAGGGTTAAAATCGTTTAGAAATAAAGCTGGCTTCCTCCCCTCCCGCAGCACCCCCAAAAAAGCTCAGAGAAAAATCATGTCCTTAGGGCATCTGCCAGGATATAAATATATATTTTTTTGTCTTTTGTCAGCATATGGAGGTTCCCAAGCTAGGGGTCGAATTGGAGCTAAAGCCACCGACCTACAGCATAGCTCATGGCAACGCCAGATACCTAACCCACTGAGTAAGGCCAGGGCTGGAACCCTCGCCCTCATGGATGCTAGTCGGGTTTGCTAACCGCTGAGCCGTGACGGGAACTCCTGCTAGGATTTACTTCTAAAAGCATCTCACTATCCAGCCCCCTCCCCACCTGTTGGCTAATTAATAACTCACACATAGCCGCTGTGACTTGTGACCAGCCCACAGCTCCATGCACGTGTGTACATATTAACTGATTTAATCCTTACCTCGTCCTAGGAGGTGGACGCCTTCATTATCAGCCCCACGCTGCCCATGACGAAAACAGAGGCACCGAGAAGGTTCATGGCAAGTGGCGGAGCTGGGACCTGAAACCTAGTGCCTCCTCTGGGCTCCTGACCGCTGCGCTCTGCCGCCTCCCTACAGCTGTCAGATATTAGTAGCAGTTTTAGCATTTACTGAGTGTGTTGCCTTTGTGATTTCGCGTAGTCCTTGCAACCAACCTACGGGATGGGGCTGTGGTTCCCATTTTGCAGAGGTGGGAAGCCACTTGCCCACGGTCACAGAGCTGGCGAGAGGCCGTGCCAGGCTACTCCATGTTCAGGGCCTCAGCTCTGCACCGTGTCCCTACCTTGCTGGTCATGGTGGTCAGGTCCGGGCGTCCCACGGGGATTTACCATTTAAGTTAAGGCTTTTTGGTGACACTTAGAAATGTGAATGCTCTTACTCTCTCCAGAGTCTCATCTGGGCCCTGGTTGGCCCACTGCCCTCTTCCTGGACATGGTGTTTCAACTTCCTGGCCTTTTCCACCTTGTTAGGACCTGGGAGTGTAAGTGGCTTGAACAAGATCTTGTAGTGAGAGTTCAGTTTGGCTCCTACATGGCCTCAGCTGGGGGTTGAGGGGCTGCCAGGTGGCAGGCTGAGGGTGAGGGAACCCTTGGGCACCATCTGGCCATCTCCGTGGAGTGTGGGGTCCCTTTGAGACGGAGCGTCCTGGGATCACTTTGATGGATAAATGGGGAAAGACAGGCCGCGCAAGGGCAGGGAAATTATACTAGCTCAACAGGGCGCCCTGCTGGGTCAGGAGCAGAGGCAGGACTTGGCCCCGGATTGCCAGGCTCCCAGGCCTGGACTATTCCTCAGCATCCTGCTGAACTCTCCCCTCTAGAGGGAAGCTGGCTTTACATACCCTTCCCGGCCTGCTTGCGGCCAGGGCCTTTGAAACCGGCTGAGGGCTGGTTGCCATAGCGATGGTGGGCCGGGCGGTTCCAACTTGGCAGATGGGGGTGGGGGGCGCAGGACACCAGTATGTTAAACACCCACCAACAGCTGGTCAGGACCACATCCGGGAGACCAGGGCCAGACACACGGCTCCAGGCTCCAGGAACGGCTACAGGTCTGCTCCAGCTTCTCTCCAGGATCACCCAAGCTGAGCAGGTGAGGGAAGCCCCATGGGAGGGCTGCCAACTGCCCAGAGGCAGGCTGGCTCTCAGGGGTGGGGGGTGGCCAGGGCTGGCGGACGCCCTTGAGAGGCCATGAGCCTGGAGCTGAGGCCCAGGTGAGAGTCAGGGAGGCCCGAGGCGGGCAGGAACTACGGGGTGGCCTAGAGGCTGGGGTGAAGAGGAGGGTGACGCCCAAGGATGACTCCCAGGCTTCTGCTGGAGCAATTTTGGGAACACCGCAGGAGGATCAGGGTTTCCAGAGACATAGTATTTTCCAGCTTGGCTTAGCAAGTCCAAGGCCCCATAGGGCGTTCAAAAGAGCTGTCCAGGGCCCAGAGGCCATATAATGCAATGGTGGCAATTCTGGGCTCTGAGGACAGACTCAGCAACATTCAGGTCCTGGCTTCACTTAACTGGCTGTGTGACCTTAGTCAAGCAATTTCACCTCTCTGAGCCCCAGTGTTCTCTGCATGATGGGGGTGATAGCGTAGATACTTCATCGGGTCCTTGGGGTGGTTAAATGAGTTAATTCGTGAATGTCCCGAGCACCCAGTAGGTGTTCAGTGAATAGCAGCTGTTGCTACTTTAATATAATGACGCGGGTCGCGATCAGTCAGTTGCAGCGGTAACAAGGGCCCAGAGAGGCCAGCCAGGATGCACAGGAGGAGGGTCCCCGGGGGAGCTGCCCACAGCTGGGCCTCCTGTCCCGTCTTCGCCCAGGGGAGTCTTGGGAGCGGTGATGGTATAATTCAGGACCAGCAGCAGAGGTCTCAGAGCGCAGGGCAGACGACAAAGAAGGATCGCAGGCTCAGGGGCCGGAACAAGAAAAGTCAAGGCTCTGCTGAGGCCGAGGAGTAAGCCGTGCGGAGGGGCTGTGGGTGCTGGGCGCCAGGCCCCGCTGGGGGCTGACGGGCGGACTTTGACCGTGACGGCCGCCCCCTGCCCTCTCCCTCCCCAGTCTCCTCCACTCTCCTCCCCGGAAACCCTCCTTCCCCTTCCAGTGGGCCTGGGAGAGCTTCACCGCAGGCCCGCTGCTTCAGCCTGGCTCGGCCTCGGCCCCTGGCCACCAAGCCCTGCCCTTGACCCCAGCGGTCACCCAGTCCAGGGCCAGGCACAGGTCGGCGGCCAGCCTCCCAGAGGCCCATGACTTCTGCTGGAAGACGGAGGTGCTGAGCCCGGAGGGGAGACAGCAGCTCGGGGCCTGCAGCGGCCTCCTCGTGCCCCCTGGCAAAGGGGCGGCCCAGGAGCTGGAGCCGCCCGGTGAGTGTGGCTCAGAATGGGGACTGGGGTCCGAGGAGGCCGCTGAGCTGGAAGGCCCGGGTGCTGAGGAGGCCGAGAGGGGTCTGAGCCCCGGGGAACTGCCCCGGCTCCTCCGGAGGGGGTCGATCTTGGAGGAGGAGCAGTTCGCAGAGGAGGCTGAGGGGGGGGACCCCAGGGCTGCCCCCGGAAGGAGGGCTGGTTCTCGAAGGAAGGGGCGGAATTCCGGGGAGGAGGCCTCGGATGAGCATGAACTGCAGTGCCAGGGGGGCAGCACCGGCGCCAACGACCTTCGAGGGCCGCAGAGGAGGAAGCCAAGGGCCAAGGAGCTGGAGGGGCCATGGGACCTGGAAAAGCTGCAGAGGCAGTGTCAGCAGGAGCCGGACTGCGGTGAGCGCAGAGGGCTCGATGCCTGGGTCCCCCCGAAGCCCCGGGGACAGGGCCGGGACCCAGCCACCTGGGCCGGGCTCCAGGTGTGGGTGGGACTGTCCAGCGGGCCGGGAGAGAGGGCGGTCCCTGACGTGTCCCTCTGTGGACAGGCCTCAGAAAACAGCCCCGGAAGGCTCTGCGGGCCGCTGTTCAGGCCTCCAGCTGGAGCGGCAAGGCCCACGCCTTGCGAGATGATGAGACTTTCCTGTTTGCCAGCTTCCCCAACCGCACCTTCCACAAACGACAGGAGGCCACCAGGTGAGGTGGAGGCGAAGGAGGATGGGAGTGAAGTTCATGGACTAGAGAAGGAGCTAGTTCTCCAAGACACATTTAGTCATTCATCCCCGTATTCATTCCTTCATTTACCCGTTCACCAGACTTTCTCATTATCCAATCATCTGTCCGTCCATCCATCCGTCTGTCCATCCATCCGTCCATCCATCCACGTGTCTGCTTGGCTGACCGTTAACTGACACAAGTCAGTTTTCATTCAATTCCTACCTTCTATCCATTCACAGTCTATTAGCTAAATGATTAATGCACCTATATCGGGTATCTGCTCGTGGGTTCTTAGGGTATAAAAGTTAAGAGACTTGGCTTCAGTACATAAAAGTTCAAGGCTGGCTCTAAGAGGAGACAGAATGGCAAAACAGCAATGATGGCAGAAGAGTTAGATCATTACTTAGGGCTTGAACAAGACACAGTGGGAGCGGAGGGGAATGCTGGGCTGTCTGCCCATCCCACGTCAGACTGAGGGCTCCTCGAAGGAAGGTGCCAGATCTTTTAGATCACAGCCCCTATCTGATGCCCTAAAGGGACCTGGTACACAGCTCAATAGGTATATGCTCAGTGAATTCTGTATCTACCCCCTTATTTCTCTGTCCGTCTTTCCATCTGACCGTGAACTCACCAACGGTGGGTTTCTGTAGGGTAGGCAGGCACTGTGTTAGCTGCTGGCGATATATGGGCGGTGAAGGGGACAGACAAGGAACGCCGCCCTCACGAGTCTTACATTCTGCTCGGGAAGAGGGGTGACTAACAAAGCAATGCACCCAACGTACAGTCAGAGGCAGAAAATCCCTGGGAGACAGGTGGGGTGCCGAGGACTCACTTTCCCTCCCCTTCGAGCAAAGACCTGATTGAGGCAGGAGGCTTCCAGGCAGAGCAGGGAAAGCCCTTGACCCAGGCCTGAGGGCTGAGCCCCCAGGGGCGGCCTGCATCCTGTCTGACTTCCACCGCAAAGCCCAGCCCCCAGCCCCCAGCCCTCCCGTGCCCTGCAGAGGTCTCCCACCCCTCTCCCTTCCCTCTCTCCACCCAAGAAGCCTTTTGCGGGCCTGGGAGCGGCAACAGCTGGAGGAGCTGCAGCAGGCCGAGCTGCGCCGGGCCCGGGAGCAGCGGGTACAGCAGCAGGTGGCTCGCTGCCTGGCAGCCTATGCGCCCAGAGGGAGCCGGGGGCCGGGGGCTGCCCAGCGCAAGCTGGAGGAGCTGAGGTAGGAAGCCCGGGGCTGCTAGGGGCCTGGCGGGGAGCGGGCAGGAGGCGGTGCCAAGTGTCAGACCCGAGGACCCAGGTGACCTCGCCCTCACCTTCCCTCCGATGGCTGGGGCTCCAAGCCCATCCTCCCAGGCAGGCCAGGCCACTTTAGATGAAGACACCGAGGCCGGGGAAGAGAAGGGGCTGCGAATGATAACGGTCCCTGCAGCTGTTGAAAGTTTAAGTTTAAAATGTTCTGCTCACAAGATCACACTTTGATTTTTGTTTTCTGATTTCTTTCTTTCTTTTTTTTTGTCTTTTTGCCTTTATGTAGAGCCGCACCCGCGGCATATGGAGGTTCCCAGGCTAGGGGTCTAACAGGAGCTGTAGCTGCTGACCTTCGCCACAGCCACAGCAACGTGGGATCCAAGCCGTGTCTGCGACCTACACCACAGCTCACGGCAACGCCGGATCCTTAACCCACTGAGCGAGGCCAGGGATCGAACCTGCAACCTCATGGTTCTTAGTTGGATTCGTTAACCACTAAGCCACGAAGGGAACTCCCTGTTTCCTGATTTCAAATGCCAGGCATGCTCGCTCTAAAAATGCAAATAGTACAGGAGTTCCCTGGCAGCTCAGTGGGTTAAGGATCTGGGGCTGTCACTGCTGTGGTGCAGGTTTGATCCCTGACTCAGGAACTTTCTCATGCCACAGAAGCGACTAAAAAAAAAAAAGATTCAAATATTACAGACATTGTTCATGGAGAACGTGAATAGTGCCTGTGGTCCTGTTCCTGGAGACAGCCATTGTTCACGGTTGGGTGAAGAGTCATCTGCTTCATTTTCTTCCTTTATTTTGATCATCAAAAAAAAAAAAGGGGGCACAGAGTTCCCATCATGGTTCAGCAGAAACTAACCTGACTAGTATCCATGAGGATGCGGGTTCGATCCCTGGCCTCGCTCAGTGGGTTAAGATCCGACATTGCCGTGAGCTGTGGTGCAGATCGCAGACGCGGCCGGGATCCCGCGTTCCTGTGGCTGTGGTGAAGGCCAGCAGCTGTAGCTCCAATTTGACCCCTAGCCTGGGGATCTCCATACGCTGTGGGTGTGGCCCTAAAAAGACAGAAAAGAAAAAAAAAAAGACATACTTGGAGCTCACTGGTGGTCAAGGATCCAGCATTGTCACCAGCGTGGCTCTGGTGGCTGCTGTGCTGCAGGTTTAAACCTGGCCTGGGAACTTCTGCATGCCATGGGTGTGCCCCCCCAAAAAACGCAAATTCATATTTAAAAGCAATTTTTTAATACTCTTTAGATATTAGCACCACTGCCATAACTTTATAGATGAGGAAAGTCAGGCTCTGAGAGCTTAAATAATTCGTCAAAGGTGACAAGTGAATGGCAAAGCTGGGATTCCAAGCCAGGCAGCCACTCTCCTCCCATTGCTCCAACACCCAGTTCTCAGATAAAGGGTGCCAGGATCTTCCCCGCAACGCCCAAGCTAGTGAAACAGGTAATTCAAATAAATATGATCACCGATGCCATTGACCCTGAGCCCCGACTGGGTGAGCCCTTTTATCCAAGGAGAAACACTAGGTCAAGGTGAGCGGGGTGCTGCTGAAACAATGGTGTTCCTGCCCTGTGGCGGGGCTGCTGCGGACTCAGTGGGGCTCCGATCACCTGTTGTTTGGGGCTCAGCCTTATTACCCCCAGGTTTGCAGATGAGGAAACCAAGGCTTGAGAAGGTGCACAGCTTTTAAAGAATCCTTGTTCAGATTCAGAGGAATCCAGGCCTCCTCCCTGCTAGACCTCAAGTTCATTGGTTTTCACAAAGCAGGAAGTGTAAGGCTCATACCCCAATGGCAGATGTCAGTGAGAGGCGTGTTTCAAACACACCCCTTTCATTTTTTCTCCTTGGGAGCAGGTATTTTCCTTGGGGTGGACACAAAAGACGTTGCCCCGTGGTAGGGAGGCCGTGTGCCTTCTTTTTATTCCCAGATAATGGACAGGGCCGATGTCCCCGGACACCACCTCCTTTCTCGCTTGGAGCTCCAAGATGTGGGCTCCCCCTCCATTCTAACAGAAACAGCGTCGAGCAGCAGGCAGGAAAGTCACACGTGGTGCTGCTGGCAAGACACAGACTTACTCCCCCATCCCCACCCCTGTAACTGCTATGAACTCCCTCTTGAGCGGTGAACACTCCTTTTTAGAGTGGATTCAAGTCCTGGCCATAGTTTTCATCTTTTTTTCAAATGGAGGAAGGTTCCTTCCCTACACAGCCAAAGGGCCCAGCCCAGCAAGATAGTGTTTTTCTTTTCTTTTTTTTGACTTTTTTTTTTGTAACTTTAGGGTCACACTTGCAGCATGTGGAGGTTCCCAGGCTAGGGGTCTAATCGGAGCTGTAGCCACTGGCCTGCACCACAGCCACAGCAATGCAGGATCCGAGCCACGTCTGCAACCTACACCACAGCTCACGGCAATGCCAGATCCTTAACCCACTGAGCAAGGCCAGGGATCGAACCCACAACCTCATGGTTCCTAGGTAGATTCGTTAACCGCTGAACCATGACGGGAACTCCAAGACAGTGTTTTTCCATGAGGCCCAGCACGAGTCTCGGAGTCTTGTCTGCCTGTCCCCGATCCTTTCTTGTCCGTGGTGCTGCCGCCACGCGCTCGGCCTCTTTTGTGTGTTCCACGGAAGGAGGCCCGGTCCCATGTGCGGTGTGGCCAGAGGGCCCCTCTCACCACCAGCATGCCCAGCTTGTCAAACAGACAGATTTTCAACAAGCACACAAACTGGGTTTTTGTAAATGGGATTGTGCTTCCCCAGTGGAAACTGGATCTTTTTCAGGTGTGTGTGTGTGTGTGTACGCGTTCGCGCGTGCGTTTCTTTTCTGGCACCCTGTGGCACATGGAATTCCCAAGCCAGGAATCAGCTCTGAACGCAGATCCTTAACCCACTGTGCTGGGCTGGGGATCAAACCTGCGTCTCAGCATTGCAAGAGACATCACCAGTCCTGTTGCTCCACGCGGGAACTCCTCAGATGTGTTCTTTTCATTGCAAAACATTTCTTTCCCTTTATTTTTTTTTTTTAGGTCTGCACCCAGGGCATATGGAAGTTCCCAGGCTAGGGGTCAAATCAGAGCTGCAGCTGCCAGCCTGCTCCTTGGCCACAGGAATGCTGGACCTGAGCCACATCTGCAGCCTACGCTGCAGCTTGCATCAATGCTGGATCCTTAGCCCACTAAGTGAGGCCACATGCTCATGGATACTAGCTGCGTCCTTAACCCCTTGAGCCCCAATGGGAACTCCCTGCAACACATTTCTTTAGATCTTCTCTTCCATTTTCTGTCCCAGCTGGGGCACTAACTCACCGGGAATGCTTTTCCCTTTACAAGCTGTCTGACCTGGAGCAAATTACCACTGAGTTCTTCATAAATATATATATATTTAGCTGCACCTGTGGCATGCAGAAGTTCCCAGGCTAGGGATCAAACCCACGTCACAGCAGCAACCTATGCCATAGCAGTGACAACACTGGATCTTTAACCCGCTGCACCTGAAAGGAACCCCACCTCTGTTCCATTTTCTAAGCTATCTGCTTATAAGAACCACAGGGAAGGAATTCCCGTTGTGGCTCAGTGGTAACAAACTGGACTAGTATCCATAACGACAAGGGTTCGATCCCTGGCCCTGCTCAGTGGGTTAAGAATAGATGCAGCTTGGATCTGGCATTGCTGTGGGTGTGGCATAGGCTGGCAGCCATAGCTCTGATTCGACCCCTAGCTTGGGAACTTCATATGCTGGGCTAAAAAGCAAAAACAAAACAAAACAAAACAAAAAAGAAAGAAAAGAAAACTGAACCCAGAGCCCAGAGTGGGACCTTGCCCAAAGCCACAGCTTCTCCTCGCAGGGGTGGATGGAATGGGCAAGCCGAGGCTCAGTTACTCAGAAGCCAGTGCCGGCCCCTCTCCCTTGCGGGGCCTGGGAGGACGGATGAGCCAGCAGCCCGCAGACTTGGGTGCGTGCTCAGCCCCTCGCTTCCCAGCTGTGCAACCTTGGGCAAGTCCCTCAACCCTCCTGAGGCTCAGGCACATCACGGGTAAAATGGGGCAGATAATACCCACTCCTCCAACCTCAGGAGGAGACCAGGGCGACGATGGGAATGAATGCCTTTGTAGGAGTTCCCGTCGTGGCGCAGTGGAAACGAATTCAACTAGGAACCATGAGGTTGCGGGTTCGATCCCTGGCCTCGCTTAGTGGGTTAAGGATCCGGCGTTGCCATGAGCTGTGGTGTAGGTTGCAGACGCTGCTCAGATTCTCCGTTGCTGTGGCTGTGGCGTAGGCTGGCAGGTGTAGCTCTGATTAGACCCCTAGCCTGGGAACCTCCATATGCTGCAGGTGCGGCCCTAAAAAGCAAAAAAAAAAAAAAAAAAAAAAAAAAAAAAAAAAAAAAAAAAAGAGGAAAGAGAGAAAAAAAGAAAAGAAAAGAAAATGGCTTTGTAAAGCGAAGGGTGGGAGGACATAAACAGAAAATGCTTAGTGAGGACCACTGGGCTGAGGATTGTGGGTGGCGCGTGACCAGGGTTAGCTGCTCAGAGGCCCGTCTCCCCGCAGGCGCCAGGAGCGACAGCGCTTTGCTGAGTACCAGGCAGAGCTGCAGGGCATCCAGCACAGGGTGCAGGCCCGGCCCTACCTGTTCCAGCAGGCCATGCAGGTGAGGCCGGCAGCTGGGCCAGCAGGTGGGCTCCCGGAGAACAGAGCTTTTCACTGGTCCAGTGGGTGGGAGAAGAGGTGGGACTGGGTCCCCTTAGCCAGGACCCCGGGACTGCTGCCCATCTGGGGCCCCTAGGTAATCAGAGCCTCAGGGTGTCCTCAGCAGCCCTGGCAAGACAGGGAACCCCTCTTCTGTCTCTCAGGTCAACGCCAGGCTCACGGTGACCCGGCGCTTCTCCCAGGTGCTGTCGGCACTGGGACTGGATGAGGAGCAGCTGCTGGCTGAGGCAAGAAAGGGGGACAAAGAGGGTGCCCCCAGGAAACCCAGGTGAGGCCCAACTGTGGGGAGAAAGGGCACCATCACCATCACTCCGCGCCCAGCTGGTCTCACCCAGCTGTCCGCCTGCCCTGGGGAGAGGCTGAGGGGGCTCCATGGGCGGCCGCATGGATCCACCCGGAATCTGGGCTTCAGATCTGCCCCATCCACTCCCTGACCTGGAGGACTTCCTCCAGCTTGAGCCGTCAACAGGGCCTTCCCCAGGTCCTGTCCTCCATGTCAGCCAAGGAAGGCGGGGCCAGGGTTATTTTCCCCATTTCCGGTGGGGAAACTAAGGACCCAAGGGGTAGGGTCGTGCTGAAGGACACAGGAATGAGCCGCACACCAAGGCCCCACCATGGGCTGGCACCGCATCAGTCACTCCGTGTATGCTTATGCTTTCAAACAACTTGGTGCACAGCAGGGGTTTTGAGGCTTGAGGGGAACTCTCCTTGTCGTACTGGAGCCCCAACGACATCAGTGATGATGGCCTCACCCCTCCAACAGCCCAGGTCTTCTTGGGCATGGGGTCGGGGAGTTGCGGAGCCCAGTGACCTTTGTCCGTGTCTTTTGTCTTTAAGGAGCCACAGGTCAGTGGGAGCAAGAACGCAGGACTCTTCTCAGAGCCCCAGGAAGACAGGACCCACCAGCAGTCAGCCTGACAAGCACTCTACCGCAAGCTCAGACCAGGAGTCTGGTGATTGAGATTAAAATTAAATGCTTTGTGGAAAACAGCGTGAGATTTCTGGTGGTGGTGAGAAGAGGCTGTGGGTCGGGAGCAGGCAGCGGCAGGTGCGTTTGCAGCGGGCTGTCCCCACATCCCCCAGGAACTCTGGCTGCTCTGGCTGCCCCCGCCCGGCACGCACAGCTCTGCCTCTGCTCCTGAGGAGTGAGCGTGGCATCTCGAAGAGCAGCAGCTGCAACTCCCCCTAGAAGTGCTGGGTCCTAGAAATTCAAGAGTAAATAGGACAGAATGGCCTTTGGGAACTCCCAGTCCTGTGGGGGAGGAAGCTGACCTTTAAAGGGGGAACTTAATCACAGTATGGCAGATGGGCCTCCAGATTGGGCAACTGAGAGGTGGGGTGCCCAGAGGGATGCAGGGATTGTGTGACCTGACATTTTTTTTGTTTATTTGGCTGCACCCATGCAAAAGTTCCTGGGTCAGGGATTGAACCCAAGCCACAGCAGTGGCCCACGTTGCTCTAGTAACAATGCCAATCTTTAGCTTGCTGCGCCACAGGAGAACCTCCGTGTAAACTGAGATTTTAGCTTCAAGCATCTTCAAGTGAGAGCTCCTCTGGGGGGGGGGGGCGAGGAGCAGCAGCAGCAGTTCTCTGTCTGTCTGTCTGTCTGTCTGTCTCTCTCTCACACACACCCACACACACACACAGACGTGCCAAATTTTGCCTTCAATCTCAGGGCTTCTCTTGAGCTGAGCTCCGTGGCAGTCAAAACGCAGGTTAAAAAACCCAATTCAGGGACCGTGGGAAGGCAGCGTTTGCAAACAGTAGTGGTCGTGGGGGCTGGGAGGGGGCTGGGTTGTGGAGCTGGGGGTCTCCGGAGCAGAACGTGCTGCGTCCTCATACACTTGATGAGCCACGACCCCAGGGAGCCCACCAGGAGGACGCCTGCTGGAGCGGTGGGCACTGCTCACGGAAAGTCCGTGAGGCAGTGTGCATCCCTCGGCTGAGGGTGTGCAAACGGAAGGAAGCCGGGGAGGCCATGCTGGCCTAGACCAGTCCTCAGGTGCTTAAAATCCTAGAATACCGTCTCTCCTGCAGCTGCCCGCGCACCTTAAGGAGCGCATGCGCAATCAGACCACTAGGTCATAGACCGCTACTCTGCCAGGGCCGGCCGCGAATGCGCAGTCGGGCTCCAATCCCGGTCTTCCCATGAGCCTTTGAGGCAAACGACGGAAGCAGCCGCTCTTGGTTTCCGGCAACGCGACGGGGCAGTCGGGCCCGACCCGGAAGTGTTCCCATTTTGCGTCGTCGGGGCTCGGCGGCGGCCGGGCTTGGGTGGACATACCACCATGGGGTCGTCAAAGAAGCACCGCGGGGAAAAGGAGGCGGCTGGGACTACGGCAGGGGCCAGCACCGGGAGTGCCACCGAGCAGCCGCCTCGGCACCGGGAGCACAAAAAACACAAGCACCGGAGCAGCGGCGGCGGCAGCAGCGGTGGCGAACGACGAAAGCGGAGCCGGGAGCGTGGGAGCGAGCGCGGGAGCGGGCGGCGCGGGGCCGAAGCCGAGGCCCGCAGCAGCACGCACGGGCGGGAGCGTAGCCAGACGGAGCCCTCCGAGCGGCGCGTGAAGCGGGAGAAACGGGATGACGGCTACGAGGCCGGTGAGGGGCGGGCCCTGGGCAGGGGGCGGGGCGGTGGCGGGGTCTCCGGGTGGCGGGCCTTGGAGATGGAGGCCCAGCACGCAGGCTCAGCCATCATCCCTAGGCTCTTGTGTCAGCGCTTCTTAAAGGGTCTTGTTATGATTATTAGGGATTAAAGGTTGTCTTCCTCTGCTGAGCTCCGTGAAGATAGAGATTTTCTCTGTTTTCCTTAATTGGCATATCGCATGTCTTCGCTAAACGTGTTGAGTGAATGAATGAAGTGGTACCAGCATGCGTAGAGGCAGGAAGAGATCTGGTATTGGGCAGGTTGTGTGGAGCTCATAGCAGAGACGTGAGGCAGGGGTCCGAACACAGAGGGCCCTGCAAGCCCCTTTAAAATCCTTGAACTTTGGAGAGCAGTAGGGAGCCATGAATTTGAACTGGGGAGTGAGTTAATCATATTCACATATCGCAGAGGTCACTATGTTGAGAAT
This sequence comes from Catagonus wagneri, assembly GCA_004024745.2. NCBI lineage: Eukaryota > Metazoa > Chordata > Mammalia > Artiodactyla > Tayassuidae > Catagonus > Catagonus wagneri. The sequence goes on along the minus strand of PVHT021183668.1, from coordinate 3,189,100 downwards.
TGGGTAAAGAGCAATCAAGACCCATAGATGAGATGAGGGCTGCTGGTGGCCTGCACCAGGGCAACAGCAGTGGGATGCTGACCCAGTGGAGAGGTGTTTTGGAGGAGGTGACAGAGCTTAAGCCCTTGGATGAGAGTGGGAAGGAGAAGAAGGAATTAAGGATGGTCCTTGGATTTTTGGCTGGAGTGACCAGGTGGGTGGTAGTGGTGTCGACTGAAGTTGGCTTTGGAAGAGAAGCAGATTTTTGGAGGGAGACAGTGAATTCAATTTTGACGAGTGTTGCATGATATACATGGGGAAACTCAGGGCTTCGGCTGGATAGAGCAATTTGAAAGTCGTGAGAGTTCAAAGACAAATGAAGTCTCTTGAGAGAGTGCAGAGTGAGAAGCCAAGAAGAATCTCAGAAATGTCTATGTTTTAGTAGCAGGCAGAGCAAGATGGCACAGAAAAGGAGGTCGGATATCCCCCAAAGCAGGAATACCATAGCATCTTGTGTCATGGGGTCTGTGCTGCAAAGAACCCATCGGATTTAGAAACAAGGAGGCTGGTGGCCTTGGAGAGAGCGCGGAGGTGCTTGAGATTCAGGGTCCAGGGGGGGTGAAAGGGAAGGAGGTAGGTTGTCAGGTGGCCGTGCAGAGGGAGGAGCATGTGGTGACAGCTGGCTGGGAGGAGCTCCAGCTGACAGTGTCCAGCTTCTGTCTGTGGCATTCAGCGAAGTTACTTGCTGTTTATGAGGTGGGTGAAGGAGGTCTGAAATGCTGCTTCATGTCCTTTAGCTAAACGTCACAGCACAGGCTCCGGTAAGTGTATTTCTTAACTGCATGAATTACTCAGAGGACACAGATATGCTGCCAACACGGTCCCTGCCCTAGGAGGAAAAACAGACCCGGGAATGACTGACCATGCTGTGGTGTGCAGGGGGGAGGAGTTCATGCTGATCAATAATCAAACAGGACTCCACGGAGGAAGCAGTATTTGATGGTGGCTTTCGGATGGGATCTTATTAATCAGAGTGAGGCCAGAGAGGGCAGTGCAGGTTGTAACAACAGGATATACAGAGGTGGAGAGGTGGCAGAGTGAAGGATGTAGCAGGTTGGACCTTTGGGATCAGAAAGGAAGGTGTGTAGACAGGTGGTCTTCCCAGAGCCTGGGACTCAGGTAGAAGGAGACCCTGGGTGGAGGAGGGCTGCTGTTCCCTGGTGTGGCAGGGGGCAGGTGGGGGACCCTCATCTTCGGCCCTGCAGCCGGAGCCAGGAATGTGGCTTCTGGGCCCTGTGTTCAGCTCCTGAGCCTCGCTGCCTCTTGTTCCAGCTGCCAGCTCCAAGCCTAGCTCAGGTGATGCCTCGTCACTCAGCATCGAGGAGACCAAGTGAGTACCGTCTCCTTTACGTTTGTACGTTTTCTTCTGAAGCAGGCAGCTTTGGGGGCAGCAGCTGGGTGAAGCTTTCTCATCATAGAGCCTTCTGCTTGGACTCGGAAGTGCCATAGGAACCATCTTAGCCAGCGATTTGCGTTACAGAAGTGGACACTAAGGCCCGAGAGGAAGGATGGCCTTTCACTGGGTAGGGGCGGGCCAGCCTCCCGCCTAATCTGGAGGCCAGCGCTCTTCCCAGCGCTGGGTCAGGCCCTCGGTTTGGGACCCTTCAGCCACTCAGTCCCATCCTGTTTTCACTCCCATCTATCCAGAGCTGCACTGGCTGCCCCCATTTCTTTGATGGCTCCTAACGCGAGTATTTCTTGTCCTCAGTAAACTCCGGGCAAAGTTGGGGCTGAAACCCTTGGAAGTCAGTGCCGTCAAGAAAGGTGAGTTGAGACTGAGGATGGAGGGAGGGAGGGAGGAGAGTGGGCTCAGCACAGGTTCAGCACCAGTTATGGTCCTGCGCGTGCGCTGCAATGGGCACGGGGCCCTTGCTGCTGGTGTGACACGGATGCGGGACTCAGCTCCTCCTTTAAGTTGGAGTGCTTGGCATCAGGACCTCACTCTGGCTGTGAGGTGGCATTAGACGGGCTGAGAGACTGGCACAGCTGCTGCACGCTGATCTGGCCTGTGCACGTGTTGAGGGTGTTTTTGCTTTTTTTTAAAGTATGATCAGAGGGGAGTTCCCTGGTGGCCTAGTGGTTAAGGATCCAGCTTTGTCACTGTTGTGGCGAAGGTCACTGCTGTGGTGAGAGTTTGATCCCTGGCCTAGAAACTTCTGCATGCCACAGACATGGCCAAAAAAAAGTGTGAAAGTGTGACCAGAGGGGGTTTGGAGGAGGCCGTGGGGGGTGACATAGTGCGGGGTCTCGTGGGAGTGGGGAGGTGAAGGCCCTTCCGGCCCCCGAGCTGGAAGGGGCAGCGTGAGTGGCTCCCTCCTCTCCCCGCCAGCCATGGGCAGCATGGCCTCACGTCTGGGCCTCCCTTCCAGAGGCGGGCACCAAGGAGGAGCCCGTGACCGCCGATGTCATCAACCCCATGGCCTTGCGACAGCGAGAGGAACTCCGAGAGAAGCTGGCGGCTGCCAAAGAAAAGCGCCTCCTCAACCAAAAGCTGGGGTGAGGGTCCCCGGCGGGCCGGCGGGGCGGGGGCGGTGCCGAGGAGCTCTGGAGTTGGGTCGGGGGAGCAGGGGCCGGCCCCCCAGAGGGTCCCTGTCGTCCCTCCTCAGGAAGATAAAGACTCTGGGGGAGGACGACCCCTGGCTGGACGACACTGCAGCCTGGATCGAGAGGAGCCGGCAGCTTCAGAAGGAGAAGGACTTGGCAGAGAAGAGGGTGAGGTCCCGGCAGCTGGGGCGTGGCTCAGCGCCTCTGGTGGCCTGACTGGCGGTGAGGCTGGGGGCCGACCTGGGGAGGCGCGGCTGGGCTCCGAGCGGTAGGAGGCCTGTGTTGGGTTCTCAGCCTCTTGCCTGCAAGGCCCGTGCTTTCTGAGCTTCCCCGTCAGTAAGGCCTTGTGTTCGCTGGAGATCCTGAACAGCCTGAGGTCATAGGTCACCTCCTCCCTGTCCCATAGGCCAAGCTGCTAGAGGAGATGGACCAAGAGTTTGGTGTCAGCACCCTGGTGGAGGAGGAGTTTGGGCAGAGGCGGCAGGTGAGTCGCAGCAGCTGGCGGGTGGGGCGGCTGTCCCTTGTGCCGGGATCCCGGGGCTGGGTGGGCCGGCTCCCGGCTCCGCCGGACCCTCTCCTCCCTTCTAGGAGCTGTACAGTGCACGGGACCTGCAGGGCCTCACCGTGGAGCACGCCATTGACTCCTTCCGAGAGGGGGAGACGGTGATCCTCACCCTCAAGGACAAAGGTGGGCTGAAGGGGGCGCCCCGGTTGGGGCAGAGGCCAAGTTGAGGGCGAGCGTGAGCGCCCAGCGCGTCTGCCTTGTCTCCAGGAGTGCTCCAGGAGGAGGGGGACGTGCTGGTGAACGTGAACCTGCTGGACAAGGAGCGGGCGGAGAAGAACGTGGAGCTGCGCAAGAAGAAGCCCGACTACCTGCCGTACGCAGAGGACGAGAGCGTGGACGACTTGGCCCAGGCAGGCCGGCGCGGCAGAGGGCGGTAGTGGTGGCCGCGGAGCCCCCAAGGAGATGGTGGCTCTGTGGCTTTTCTGGGGCCAGGCCGGGTCCCAACCTGTACCTCTTGCTTTGCAGCAGAAACCCCGCTCTATCCTGTCCAAGTACGACGAGGAGCTCGAGGGCGAGCGGCCGCAGTCCTTCCGGCTGGAGCAGGGCGGCGTGGCCGATGGCCTCCGGGAACGGGAGCTGGAAGAGATCCGGGCCAAGCTGCGGCTGCAGGCTCAGTCCCTGAGCACGGTCGGGCCACGGATTGCCTCTGAGTACCTCACGCCAGAGGAGATGGTGAGCCTCGGGACTGCCACCCGCACGTGATCGCGTCGCGATCCTGCCACCCCTCCGAGACACGTGCCGCCAGGATGCGCTGAGGTTATGACCTGCTGCTCGGTCCTTGTGGACGAGCAGTAAACGGCAGCCCTGGGATGGTGCCGCGGGGCAGCACTTGGTGTAGACAGAGCAAGGATTGTGAGCCAGGCGGCCCTGAGCCGCTGTTCAGACTCTGCCACGAGGCCAGCCTGTACAGAGTGAGTCTCTTTGCGACAAGCCTGAGGCTCTGGCCTGAAACGGGCGGCAGGAGCTGCCTGGATAGGGCTGCTACAGGGCTGGTGTCGCGAGCCGAGTGCTGAGTTTGTGGCTGTTGGTGGACGTGGCGCGTGGGCAGACTGAACAGCTGGCGGGCAGCTGGCTTGGTGGATGACCCGGCTCAGTGGTTAAGGGCCAGACTCTGGAGCCGAACTCCCAGGTTTCATGGTCCCTGCTGTCCTGTTCGGGAGGCTGGGTGACTTTGGATGAGGAACTTAGCCTCTCCGAGCTCGGTTTTCCTCATCTCATGGCTAGGCTGAGGGTCGTCCACACCTCGTGTCTCGTTCACGTGGCTGAAGCGCTCAGGACCGTGGCCGGCCCAGAGTGGCACTGAAGTGGCGTCCCTTCTCGTGGGCTCGCACCGCCTGCCTCTCCCGCAGCCGTGTCTTCTCTGCTCTTCTCCCTCCAGGTGACCTTTAAAAAGACCAAGCGGAGGGTGAAGAAGATCCGCAAGAAGGAGAAGGAGGTGGTGGTGCGGGCCGACGACCTGCTGCCTCTCGGGGACCAGACTCAGGACGGGGACTTCGGTTCCAGGTGGGCTCAGAGGCGGGCGTGGCGTGCGGGGGCTGGGCTGGCCGGGGCCGGTGCTCACCCGGGAGGCCTCTCCGCACAGACTGCGGGGCCGGGGCCGGCGCCGAGTGCCCGAGGCGGACGAGGAGGCCCAGGAGGAGGAGGAGAAGGAGCCGGTGCCTCTGCCCCCGCAGTCAGACGACACCCGCGTGGAGAACATGGACATCAGCGACGAGGGTGAGGCCCCGCGGCTGGGCGGGGGCACGAGGGGTGGGGCGAGAGCCCAGGGGCCCTGGAGAGGACCTGAGCAGACGGCCTCTGCGTTTCCACCAGAGGAGGCCGGAGCCCCGCGATCCGGGTCCCCAGAGGCGCTGGAGGAGGACGAGGCGGAGCTGGAGCTGCAGAAGCAGCTGGAGAAGGGGCGCCGGCTGCGGCAGCTACAGCAGCTGCGGGACAGCGGCGAGAAGGTGAGGGGGCTGCGGTGGGGGGCCGGGGACGGGTGTGTGTGTGGCCGCCTGTCCCTTTGTCGGCAGCACCGCATTCCACTTTGCAGCCTCTGTCTTGTTTCCTGTCGTGTCGTTGGTAGATTTCTGGGTTTCTGCGGGGTTTTCGCTCCAGAGTGTTTTACGGGTTGATCTTGCCTTCGGAATGTGAGTGAGGCGTGGTCTCGGGGCTGGGAGTCCTGGGTCACAGTACAGCCCAGGTGCCCTGTGCTCACGGAGCTGCCTTTCACGGGGCGGAGATGGCGATGAACTCGAGGACCCGAGCACAGTCATTTCTGCTCGTGATCAGAGCCGTGCAGACAACACAGGAGGAACTGGAGGGTGAAACTGGTGTTCAGGGGAGACCTTTCAGGGGTGACTTTTGAGCTGAGATAGAAATGGCGCGAAGGAGCCAGCCTTGCCCAGGGTCGGGGTGGAGGTAGGGTCGGCAGATGTTCAGGCTGTAGGGACAGCACGTGGCCTTTGGAGAAGGGACCTGAGGAAGTCTGAGGCCCAGGCAGGCTGGAGCCGAGTGAGGGGCCGGCGGTGTGAGCTGAGGTGAGAGGTCAGTGAGCCTTGAGGCCGCGATCATCGCTGACCCCCACAGGGCGCTGGTGCGTGCCAGGCACCGCATCAGAGCCTTATGTATTGGTTCCCGTGGTCCTCACAGCAGCACCCTATGAGGAAGGTTCTGTTATCTCCATTTTACAGATGAGGAAACTGAGGCACAGAGGCATTAGGCAAGTTGCCCAAAGTTACTTGACTGGTAAGTGGCCGAGCTGGGTTTTGAACAGCCTGACTCCAGAAGTCCACGCTTGAACCCTGCACCTCCCACCGAGGGCGACGGTGGGGCTGGGGAGAGGCCACAGCAGCGGGCCCTGGGGTGCCCGCCACGGGGTGGGGGCAGGGCGCAGGAGGGGAGCCACAGGACTGAGGCGTCCCTGAAGCCGAGGGGGGTTTGAGGAGAGGAGGAGGCGTCTTCCAGCCCCGTTGGCACAGGTCCTGTTTGGCACAGGGGAACTTCGAGAGGATTCAGGAGAGACAGGACTTGAGGAGAGGGCCGCAGCTTGGGGCGACCCCGTGCGCAGGAGCGGGCGCGCTAACGGTCAGAGAGTAGTTGGCCGAGGCCACGTGCCGGAGAAGCTTGGTACGTGAGGAGGTGCTGGGCCGGTGTTTGCCCACCTCTGCTCAGAAGGGGTGGGGACGGGCAGTCGCTGAAGGGGCTGCGCGGTGAAGGAAGTTTTCCTTTTTCATAATTTATGGTTAATGGCGTTAATAATTATATTCAAGAGTCATAGAGCTTATGGTTGAAAGGGTTGATTGCAAAGGTTATGCGGCCCGGTGGTTCTCAGCCTGGCCACACCTTAGAATCATCGAGGAAGATTTTTGTGTGTGTCTTTTTAGGGCTGCACCTGCTGCATAGGGAGGTTCCCAAGCTAGGGGTCAAATCAGAGCTACAGCTGCCGGCCTACACCACAGCCACAGCAACGCGGGATCCAAGCCGCGTCTGCGACCTACACCACAGCTCACGGCATCACCTGGTTCTTAACCACTGAGAGAGGCCAGGGGATCGAACCCGTGTCCTGATGGATACTAGTCAGGTTCGTTAACTGCCGAGCCACAACGAGAACTGCAAGAATCATTGAGGAAAATTTTAAGCACACCTAAGCCACACCCCAAGCACCGTGTCCTTTCTGTGCAGAAAAGTTGGAAGAATGTTAAAATGGATGCTTTTTCTATCTCCTCTTAGATTCAGTGGCTACAGGCTTTTAGTCACAGTGCTTTGTCTTCTCTTTCTTGTTTTTTTCTTGTCCCCCAGAATTGAGTTGCAAACACGTGACAAGTCACTGCTGATACCTCCCTCGGCAGGCACCTTGGAAAGTGAAGCCATTCGCTTAGGTAGAGAGCCATGCTGCGTAACCAGTCCTGTCAGTGCCATAAAATAGCCAGTCCGCATAGCAGTTTCCTGAGCGTCTCCTGAAATGTCTTTATAGTTTTTACTTTGTCTTAGCCAGTATCTAAAGAAGTTTTTTCCAGTAATGGAGATTCTAGAGTATATTTGATGCTAATCAGGAGAGAGAGAAATCCAGGACGGAAAGAAGGAGGTATTTCCAGGAGCAGATCTTTAAGAAGCAGGCAGGGATGGGACCTAGAGTGCAGGCGGAGGGTGGCCTTGGAGAGAAGCCAGTCATATCGTCATTTATTTCAGGAGGGCAGGTGGGGGAGGGGACCGCACTGGCGTGGGGGGCTCCGGTCTGATTGTTTCTGTTTTTGAGGGGCGGTGGCTGGGGTGGGCAGGAGACGACGTAGGGGTTTGAGGCGAGGCGACGTCTTTGGAGAGTGGAGTCAGGAGGCCTGCGGGGCAGTGTTGACGGCTCCCTGGAGGTCAGTGGGGGTGGCCCGCGTGTGAGGAGTGGTCACGGATGGAAAAGGGATCAGGTGAGCACGTCTTTGGATCATTGATGCTCAGGCCTGTTCAGCTGCCGCGTGTAGTCAGCTGAGTAGGTGACGCTTGGGATCAGTTGAGACTGGGTTTTCTAGGGAGAGAGGGGCGAGGCAGTCAGTGTTCGCAAAGGAGGGCCTCTGCCAATATACAGAACGCTGTGACAAGCTGAGATGTCACAGGAGGGGGTGACAGCTGTGAAGATGTGCACTGGCGTCTCGATGAGGTTGCAGTCATTGGACTGAGGTTAGCAGAGTGAGCGGGAAGGAGGGGACGAGGCAGCCAGAGCAAGTGTGTGGCGGTGTGGTCATCAGCGATGTAAGTCAGGGCAGGAGGGTGACCCCTGGAGGGAGCAGCTGAGGAGGTGAGGGTGTCAGGGACCCCCTGGTTTGGCAGAGTCAGCGGATGGGTGGTTTGGGGTCTGGGGGTCACTAAGGGAAGATGAGAGTAGCGATGGGGAGGGACGGGGCCGGTGCCGAGGTCCTTAGAGAAGGAGCCGGGTGGGGGGTGGAAGGGTCCAAGCCACTGCATGCCGATCACTGCCGCTGCCACTGGGGGCATCCGTCCTTGGGGACAGGAGGGGCTGCTTCTGCCTTCCCAGAGCCCCTGACGCAGTGGAATGGTCAGCGCTTCGTTCATGGCAGGTGTTTGTTATGCGCCCGTTGCAGAGCGGCACCCGGGTGTCGCTGGCCTCAGCAGACGAGGGACGTGAAAGCACAGCGTCAGGTGGCGGTAACGACCATGCGGGCAGTTCAGGGGACGGCAGCGATTAGGGTCAGGGTGCTCCTGTTTTAAACTGGGGGCCGGGGGGGACCTCCCTGAGGAGCTGGCAGCTGACTCGAGGGCCAAACGAAAGGAGCCTCACGGTGTCTGGGGCGCAGCTCAGGTGAGAGAATACCGGCACCTGGGGCCCCCCAGGTAGGAGCATCAGGGACGAGTGGGGGCGGTGAGAAGAGCGGGAGAGGGACGCGTGGGGTCAGAGGCCAGGGCAGGTGCAGCCCTGCTGTCGTGGTGAAGGGTTCGCCATCAGAGGGCTTTGATCTGGGTTCTTTCCTCAAAGATCATTCTGGCTGGTGTGTAAAGAAAGAATCGACAGGCTGCAGGTGGGCGGCAGGAGCGGAGTTAGAAGGAGGCTGTTGCAGTCATCGTGGAGGAGACGGTCTACTGGGACGGCGGCCGGGACAGCCGGGGCGGCTTACTGGGGTGTGGCCTGAGGGGAGCGTTGGCAGTGCTCGCTGATGGACACGGGCGGATAGAGAAGGGCGGCTCCGCACTGCTGGCCTGACGGGCGCCTGCTGGCCGGGCCATTTACTGCGATGAGGAAGACGTGGGGGCACAGGTGTGAGAGGAGGGAGAAGCAAGGGTTTGCTTTTGGGTGAGTGAGTTTTGGGACGCCTCCTTTCTGGAGGTGGTTGATACTGTATAGGCAGTTGGATATATGACTTTGAACTTTAGGGGAGGGGCTGAGATGGGAGGTGCAGGTGTGGACGTCAGTGTGTAGATGGGATTTAAAGCCAGTGGATTGGATGGAATCACCGGACAGTGAGTGTAGATGAGAAAGAGGAGGTGGGGCTCCGAGCGAGGACGCCATAGAGGATCAGGTGCCATCCTGGAAGCCACGTGAAGAAAGGTGTGGAGGGCCAGGGTGTGAGCAGCTGTGATGCACGCTCCAGAGAGTTCGGGTGTCAGGAGCACAAGGACTGACCTTGGGATCGGACAGCATAGCGTGGAGGTCACTGATGCTCCGTCTGTGGGCTGGTGGGAAATGGGGTCAGATCATGCAGCTTTAGCAAGGTTGCTGGACACAGGATTAATAGACCCAAGTTCGTTGTGTTTTTGTTTACCAGCAAGGATAGAAAATGTAGTTTTTAAAAAGACACCATTTACGGAGTTCCCACTATGGCACAGCAGGGTTAAGGATCCAGCTTGTCTCTGCTGAGGCGTGGCTTCCATCCCTGGCCTGGTGCAGTGGGTTGAGGATCCAGCACTGCTGCGGCTGTGATGTAGGTTGCGGCTGTGATATAGGTTGCAGCTGTGGCTCAGATTCAGTCTTGGCCGGAAACTTCCATATGCTGCAGGCATGGCTTAAAAAGAAGAAATACCATTTAAGACGGCAATACGGATAATAAGTAATATGGACAAGCGGGAGAGGCAGTGTGGGTACAGAATAATCAGCACTGCGACTGGGTAAAAGGAGTAAGTGATATGCAGGATCTTACGGGGAAATTATGGTCCCTTTTTGAAAGGCATCAAACAAGAAGTTTTGGTTACCAAGGATTACCGTAGGAAAATACTTCAGACTGGGTGGGTCAAACACCAGCAACTTAACCTAACAGTTCTGGAGGCTGGAAGTCCAAGATCAAGGTGTTGGCAGATGTGGTTTCTCTTGAGGCTGGCAGGTGACTGCCTTCGCTGTGTCCTCACACGGCCTTTGTGTGTTAATCCCTGGTGTCACTCTGTCTTATAAGGACACCGGCCTGTTGGATTGGTGCCTGCCCTTGTGACGTCATTTGATCTTTACTTTCTCCGTAAAGGCCCCGGCTCCAAGTACAGCCGCACTGGACACGAGGGCTTCAGCACAGGAATTTTGGGAGAACACAGTTCGCTCTGTAACAGCAATGTTAATGGGGAAGAGAATATTGTAAAGATGCCTGTCTTCTCAGATTAATTTATAGATTAAATGCAATTCCAGTAAAGATCCCAGTAGGGATTTTTGTTGGGCCTGGCAAGGTGATTCTGAAATATACATGGGAGATCAAATAGCCCAAAATATCCAGGACACTTATAATAACAAGGTGGTGAGATTTGACAAATATCAAGTCTTTTTATAATAAAGTGGTGATTCAAGTGGGATGATATTGGCATAAAATAGGGCTGAGATCAAATCGAGGGTCCCAAAAACAGACTCCTGGATAGGACAGATGGTTTCCCAGAATTCACTTACAGATAGATTAAAATTTAAAAGTAAAAATTTAATATTTGAGAACAAAGTAAAAAAAGTTATATTTTTGACCTTGTGGCAGAGAAAGGTTCTTTTTCCCGTTTTTATTATGTTAAAATAACACATTATGTGAGCTTTATCGCCTTAGCCATTTTTAAGCACGTGGTTCTGTGGTGCCTTGTGTGCAGCCATTCCTGCCATCCGGTACCATCAGTGCCATGACTCTTCATCTCGTTACGCTGGAACTCTGTTCCCATCACAGCCTAACTCCCCGTTCTCACCGCCCCCAGCTTCTGGCGCCCACCTTGCCCCGTCTGTCGCTGTGACCTTGACCGCTCTAGGGACGGCTTACATGTGGAATCACGGAGTGTTTGTCTCTTTGTGACTGTCTTATTTCAAGAAAAGGATTTCTTAAAATATAAATGTGAAGCATAAACCATGAAGATAACATCTAACTACTTAGAAATTTAAAACTTGTGTTTTAAAAGACCAGATGGAGAAGATATTTGTCCATATGCAGAATAGGCAGTTCACAGAAGTGGGAGGAGAAAGGGCCACAAAAGTGAGGCCCCCCCGCAGTGATGACCAAGGAAGGGCCACCTGAAACAGTGACAGATGCTGTCGCACCTGCAGCGTTTGGCAGAAATGTCTGACAATATCGAGTGTCAGTGAGGACACGAAGCAGCCAGAACTCTTAGCCTCACTTCTCATGGGTGTGGGAGGTGCCTAAGCAGTGGGAAGACAACGATGAGCCTTGCAGAGTGAAAGCCCTGTGTGGCTCCGTGGTCCACGCTCCGTGCGCCTCACAGAAGGGCTGGCATCGGATCGGGTTGCTTTAGCTGCATTGCTCGTGGTGCCAGAAAAAATCTGTCCCAGCGTACTGGCTAGTGACTGGGTCGAGGATGGTCATGTCATAGCAGAGGATTCCATAGCGAAACACTGATGAACGATAGCCGGTCTTGTCACGATCAATCCTAAAAATGTAAAGATTTTAAAACAAATCATAGAAGAATCATATAGTACTGGACACAGTCATGTGCGTGGGGGTGATGGGTGGGTAATCTGAATGATTACCTGAATTTGAAAATTAGCAGGTGTTCACGGGTAGGTCTTTACGTGGTAAAACTGAAGAAAGCTAGTGGATCGTGACCACGGATTCGTGGGGAGGAGACCCCTGAGGCGGGGCCTGAACAGGTATTAATAATGTGTATGACGGTGCTCATTAAAAAATGTAATAAAAAAATGGAGGGAAAGGGATGCAAAAGTAGACACAGCGGCTGGAAACATCTCTGGCGTTTGCCATCAGGGAGCAGAACAGGAAGACTGTGGTGTTGAGGGGGGAGTTTTTAAAAGGGGGCGGCCCTGGGCAATCCCCGTGTGCTGACGGAGTGACGCAGCGAGGGGACAGTGAGCGTGGTCAGGAGGGGCATGACATCAGGCCCTCGGAGCCCTGCAGGTAGGAGGGTGGCCTGAGGCAGGAGCGGGGTGAAGGCAAGGTGGGCGGGTGGTGGATTCAGTGCTGGAAGCAGGTGCAAGTTGCACAGAGGCTCAGGGCCGGGCTTCCAGGAGGAGGGATGTTTCTGCTGAGACTTGAAGCTGGAGTTTGTCGGGTGAAGAGTGGGGGGCAGGCCAGTGGCGGGAGGGGCCCTGCAGGACGGAGTGAGCGCCGTGGAGAAGGGTTGGCGCGGGCTGGTGTTGATTCACAGGAGGAGTGGGGCCGTTGCCGGCTTTGGAGCAGAGGCGAGGTGGGCGCAGGTGCGGAGCGGGGAGCAGACCGGGGCTCAGCGGGAGGGAGGTAGAGGCCGGTCCGGCTGCTGGGGGCAGCGGGAAAGGCTCGTCTTCCTGCCGCCGGGCAGGGTCTGGGGCTCCTGAGTCCATGGCACCACCCAGAACCTTCTGGGTTTGCCCACAGCCGCTCCCTCCCCCAGGTGGTGGAGATCGTGAAGAGGCTGGAGTCTCGCAGGCGGGCCTGGGAGGAGGAGGAGGACCCGGAGCGCAAGGGCGCCATCGTGTTCAACGCCACGTCCGAGTTCTGCCGCACCCTGGGGGAGATCCCCACCTACGGGCTGGCCGGCAACCGGGAGGAGCAGGGGGAGCTCATGGTGGGTCCTCGGCAGCCCCGCCCCGCTGGCCGGCTCTGCCTGGGCCGGGCCGGGGAGGGCGCACCGGCGTGGCCAGCAGTGTCGGCCGCCGGGAGCCTCACTGCCCAGAGGGCTGAGCCGGGTCTTCTGTCCTCTAGGACTTTGAACGGGACGAGGAGCGCTCGGCCAACGGCGGCTCCGAATCCGATGGGGAGGAGAACATAGGCTGGAGCACGGTCAACCTGGATGAGGAGAAGCAGCAGCAAGACGTGAGGAGGGGAGGAGCCAGGCGGGCCAGGAGGACGCCGGTGGGCTGGGGGCAGACTGCCGGGCTCTGGGGCCTCGGCCGCCGCCGCCTCCTCGCGTGCAAGTGGGTGTGTCCGCACTGGGTCATCTGAGGATTAGACGAGGCACCTCGTTGGTGGGGCCTGGTGCCCGCACAGGACACAGACATGTTTGTGGGGGTGACGGGTGGGCAGCGGGGTGAGGAGCCATGTGGCCTGCTTACCCCCGACCGTGTGCCGCCCCCAGTTCTCTGCCTCCTCCACCACCATCCTGGACGAGGAGCCCATCGTGAACAGAGGGCTGGCAGCCGCCCTGCTCCTGTGTCAGAACAAAGGTGAGGGGCCGGGGCAGCCTTGCTGGGCGGGGCGAGGTAGGTGGGTGTTGTCCCGGCCTCCGCTGGTCCCCTCTGTGCCTCTCCGTCCGCAGCACCCCAGCCCCGGGGCCTTCACGGTGACAGCTGGCCTCTCCGCCACGTCACCCCGTTTTCCACACCTTTGCTCCCTTAACCCCCTGCAGAGCACCCTTCCTCCCTCGGGTCCCCAAGAGTGGTGTCCCCTCTCGGGGGTGGGGGCGGGCGGCTGAAACAGGCCAGACGGTGGCTCAGGGGCCTTGGCCTGAGGATCCCAGCTCTGCCCTTTCCTTGGCCAGCGGCCCTGACAGAGGCCTGAGGTCTCTGAGTCTCCGTTCACTCTGGCTGGTGTCTGTCCCCTCCCTCGGCTCAGCGGTGAGAGTCGCCCCGTGGCCCGCTGTGCTGGGGGGGTGTGGTCAGGCGCGGGGGGCGGTGCCTGAGGGGTGGGCGGAGTCTCACAGCCCCTCCCCTCAGGGCTGCTGGAGACAACGGTGCAGAAGGTGGCCCGGGTGAAGGCGCCCAACAAGTCCCTGCCCTCGGCCGTGTACTGCATCGAGGACAAGATGTGAGTGTGGGGCCGGGGTCTGGCGGGCGCCGGCAGGGCCGGGGCGCTGAGGCCTCCCTGTCTCCGGCCAGGGCCATCGACGACAAGTACAGCCGGCGGGAGGAGTACCGCGGCTTCACCCAGGACTTCAAGGAGAAGGACGGCTACAAGCCCGACGTCAAGATCGAGTACGTGGACGAGACGGGCCGGAAGCTCACGCCCAAGGAGGTGAGGGGGCCGTGAGGCAGATCTGGGCGGGGGGCCGTGGCTCCCTACCCCTGGCAGGCACCGCAGTCCGTCACTGTCCCGGTGGGAGGGCGCGCCCCGGCCTGACTCCTGCGCACGCCGGTTGGATGCTCCAGCGCAGCCCGTCGCTGCTGGGGGTCCCCGGGCGCGGGGGGCGGCGGCTCTCACCCTGGGCGGCGCTGCCCTCGTCGCAGGCCTTCCGGCAGCTGTCCCACCGCTTCCACGGGAAGGGCTCCGGCAAGATGAAGACGGAGCGGCGGATGAAGAAGCTGGACGAGGAGGCGGTGAGTGCCCCGGGGGCGCGGGGGCCTCCAAAGGCGCGGGGGGTGGCTGAGGTGCCGCGACCTGCCCCTGCCCGCGGTGAGCGACCCCGACCCCGCAGCTCCTGAAGAAGATGAGCTCGAGCGACACGCCCCTGGGCACCGTGGCTCTGCTCCAGGAGAAGCAGAAGGCCCAGAAGACGCCGTACATCGTGCTCAGCGGCAGCGGCAAGAGCATGAACGCGTGAGTGGGGCGGCGGCGGGGCGGGCGCGGGGCGCGGGTGCGCGTGGGGCGGCCCAGGGCGCTCCCAGCCTCACGCCCGCTCTCTCCTCTCTGCAGGAACACCATCACCAAGTGACGCCGACCTCCCCCTGCCCCCCCAACTTTAATATTAAATAAAGTCCCCTCCTTATTTTTTCCTCCCTGGTCGCGAGCAGATCCAGGGTTAGACGTGGGAGGAAGGGCAGGCGGTGCTGGGGCGTCACGACCCGGCCCGCAGGCAGCCTCCTCCGCTCACTCCTGAGGTTCAGTCCGGGCAAGTCACGGAACCTCGCTGCGCTTTAGTTCTGCCGTTTGTGCGATCAGACTCCCTCCGCCTCACAGGCTGGCTCGGGAAGACTAATGAGCCCTTTCCTCCGTCCCCTGGAAGTCAGGGGGGAGCAGGGGCCTCGGAGGTGGCTTGGTGCCTGGGCCAGGTGAGGCCTGCTCGTTGATGACACGGATAGCGGAGGCGCAGGGAGAGAGCTAGCCGGGACCCTCTAAGGCAGTTCTCTAGCCCACCCTGGGCCCCTCTCACCCCGGCCCGGCGCGGTCACACCGGTCCTGTGGCCGTGGAACGGCACGCTCACCCTCTGCAAGGCTGCCTCTTGGGGAATAGACGGGAGGTGACTCAGGGACTCGGCCTGGTCTCTCCCAGCCTCCGGGGCTACGCTACAAGCGTCACTGCCCTTGGTGGCCAGGACGGAGGGGCGGGGGCTGGGATCCCTCGTTGCGAACTCGGTGAGGGATGAGCGAGAGCCTGGGTCGAGGGAAGATGACAGGTGGCTCCCAGCGCCCCACCCCACCTACAGAGGAACGCATTCCAGATGGTTCACAGGTTTTTTATTTTTGTAATTAAAAAAAAGTGGATTGAAATAACCTTAGGGTGGGGAAAATGTAAGAAAGTGACAAAATACAGTTGCCTTAACCAACTGCTTTTGATGACAGTTATTGCCTGGCAGTCCCACCCAAGCACCGTCACCTCAGTATCTTCTCGAGCTCCTCTCGTTTTGCGGTCTGATTCTGGTTGAATGTTTGCAGTGGCGCCCTCCTCAGATCCCTCAGGGAGGGTGCCCTTGGGGCATCAAAGCTTGGCCCAGGATCTAGGGGGTCAGTCCCTTTCTTCCCAGAGCCCATGAGGCCCGTCGATGCTGGGACAGGCTGTCTGGTCTCGCTGCTGTGGTAGCTGCGGCTCTGGCCGAGCCCTTGTCGCTCACACCGTACCCGCTGCAGCCCATTAGGAGGCTGGCGCCTTCGTCTTCGTCAGAGCCAGGCTTTGTCTGAAGCAGCGGTAAATCGGGGTCAAACTGACACTGCCTCCTAACACCCTGACCCTGCAACTGAGTAGACAGTAAATGGGGAGCAGGGACTAGGAGGGGCGCCTCCTTGGTTGGCCTCTGGCTGCTTCCTGCCCGTCCTGTGGCCCCAGGCTCCCCAGGCTGGGCCTGCCCACTTGGCACAGGTGACTGGGGGCTGGGAGGCAGCAAGGAGCCAGTTCAGCTCCCAGGAGGCGGGAGGGCCTGAGCCCCTGGGGCAGCTGGAACCCAGGGAGGAGGTGGGGGCCCACCAGGAGCACTTCCTCAGCCCTTGGGAACTGGTGCCTCCCACTGGGGAGCCTCGGCACCGGCTGCTGTGAGGGTCAGTGAGGTCCTAGGGCCGGAGGCCAGCCCGCGGGGGCACCAAGCCCCCGGGACCGCTTTTCCCTTGACGCGCTCGCTGACCTGGGGCAGATTGCCCCTGAGTTCTTCATGTATACGTTTTGGCTGCACCTGTGGCATGCAGAATTTCCCAGGCCAGGGATGGAACCTGAGCCACAGCAGTGACAACCCCAGGATCCTTAACCCTCTAGGCCACCAAGAAACTCCCAAATTACCACTGAGTTCTTTTTAAAAATTTTTTGTTATTTTGTCTTTTTAGCACCCCTGGCACATGGAGGTTCCCAGGCTAGGGGTCTAATTGGAGCTGTAGCTGCCAGCCTGCACCACAGACACAGCAACCCCAGATCCAAGCCACTTCTGTGACCTACACCACAGCTCACAGCAACGCCGGATCCTTAACCCACTGAACGAGGCCAGGGATCAAACCCACGTCCTTATGGATGCTAGTCGGGTTCGTTAACCGCTGAGCCACGACGGGAACACCACCTCTATGGGGCACGCAGTCCTCTATGGGACCCCCAGAGCTGGTGTGAGGCATAGTTCAGAACATTCATCCTTTTCGTTACTTCAACAAGTATGCACTGCTCAGCGG
Source organism: Catagonus wagneri (assembly GCA_004024745.2). Lineage (NCBI taxonomy): Eukaryota > Metazoa > Chordata > Mammalia > Artiodactyla > Tayassuidae > Catagonus > Catagonus wagneri. Next base: position 3,172,333 of record PVHT021183668.1, on the reverse strand, counting down.
TGCCGGGCCTGAGGTACGGAGCAGGGTCGGACAGGCTGCCTGGGCCCATGAGGGTCTGATGGCTGAGCAGTCGCTGAACAAGGGTACCACGTGGCCGTCAAAAGGACTCCGAGAGTCCAGCTTTAGTTTACAGAAGTCAGCGCCCTCGCTGAGGCACCAGGGTCCCTTCTCCACGCCCTGCAGCTTCAGTCCCCACCAGCCCCAGGGCGGCCCTTTCTTCTTGGCCTGGTGGTGGGAACCTTGGCCCTAAAGCCGGATTGTCTGGAGCAGGCGTGGCCTGTAAGCTAAGAAGGACCATGTGGTCCTTCTCCCTCTGGGGTGTGCCCACCCCCTGCCCAGGTCCCCTGAAGCCCACATACCCAGCCCAAGGCTGCTGTCAGCTCATGTCCAGTTCCGATTCCCCACACGCCCGGCAGCGGCCCCCTCCTAGCCGGCAGGGTCCCCGCCTTCTCCCCGGCCCCTCTCCAGAGCGCCCAGTTCATTTTCTGGAGGCCCAGGTGCCACCCCGAGATTCTGAGCGTGTCGGTCAAAGCTGCCCAGGCAGACGGAGCCGCCAGCACACACACACGTACCTGAGGAGACGCAGGAATCAACCACAGGATTCCGGAGGCTGGAAGTTCCCAGACTTGCCGTCCTGAGCTGGAGACCTGGGAAGGCTGGTGTTGCCTCAGTCTGAGCCCGAAGGCCTGAGGGGCGAGGCCCTCTGCTCTGAGGGCAGGAAGCCGTGTCTCAGCTCAGCCGAGCAAGCGCCTGCCCCACCTTCTGTGCGCTGAACCGGCGAGGCCACCTGCATGGGCGCGGGGGTCTTCCGTACTCAGTCTGCTGCTCTGGATGCTAATTTCTTCCAGAAACATCCTGCAGACACGCCAGAAATACTGTCTTACCAGCTATTTGGAAATCCCTGAGCCCAATTAAGTTGACACAAAATTCACTACCACAATGAGTCACCTAAAATGGTCTAGAAAATTCCTTTTTCTGCTTAAAAACAGTAGTTTCTATTCTATACAAGTAATACTTTATTTTCTTTTCATTTCCTTTCCTCTTTTATTTTGCCACATCCACAGCATATGGAAATTCCCAGGTCAGGGATCAAGTCCAAGCCTACACTACCGCTGCAGCAACACCAGATCCTTATCCTGTTGCACCACAGTGGGAACTCCCCAGTAATACTTTGTCCCACTTTCTGTTGTTTTTCTCCTTCGCTTTCTTTCTGATTGAGTTTTTCAGCCTTTTCTTCTTCCTAGTTTGGAAGTTATACACTGTTCTGTCAGCGATTACCTGTAACATTTCAGTGTGTGTATTAACAGTATAAACTTGGTCAATAAATCTCTATCCCCCCGAGCTATACAGAGCCTTGAGAACCCTTGAGTTCCCACTGCTCCTTCCCTATTCTTAGGTTTTTATTCTCCAGGATCTTGTTTTGACTTTATAAGAAACACCCCCACATCAGACATGTTCATCCTCATTCATGAACTTGCCTCTCAGATCTCTCCTTTGGAGTGGTTTTCATTCACTCAGAAGTTCATCTAGAAGTTCCGTCTGTTCGTGATCAACTCCCAAATCGTTGGTCTGAATGTCTTCACCGCGGTATGGGGTGGAGATGGCTGTCCCCACTCACAGGGCTGTGGTGAAGGTCAAAGTCGCCCCCCAGGGCAATTTCTGAGGCCCTAACACTCTGCGAGTTTGGGGTCAGCCTCACTTGCAGTCTCCACTCCAGCAGGTCCCAGCCCCTCTGGCAACACGCATTCCGTCTCTGATTCTTGACGCACCACATTCTGCCATCGCAGGCGACTCACCAAAACGCCCCAGCCTGGCATTGCAGGCCCCGTACCTCCCAGACTGAGCGCCCCTGCCCTGCGCGGACACATAGCCTGCCTGCCCTCCCCTCCTCGTACGCCTGCTCTGGGGGGCACTGAGAAGCACGACTGCTCTGTGTCGATCTGTGCTCCCCCGGGGGGTGGGGAGGAGGCAGGCAGGAGGGATCCCCAAATGGGTCAATTTGTCATCCCTGGACAGAAAGGGAGATCAGAAAAGGGGGGGTCCTCCCTGCAGAGGCCCCCCTCCACAAAGCTGTGTGGCCACGGACGGTAACAGATGAGATGGGTCAGTCAGGGCACAGATACTGCTGTACCAGAGTTCCCATTGTGGCACAGTGGGTTAAGAACCTGACTGCAGCTGCTCTGGTCACTGTGGAAGTGCAGGCTTTTTCCCAGGCCTAGTGCAGTGGCTTAAAGGATCTGGTGTCACTGCAGCTACAGCTCAGATTCAACCCCTGGCCCAGGAACTTCCATATGTGGAGGTGGAAGACAGGCAGCTCCCCTCACCCTCCATCCTGCAGCCCGAATATACTGGAGGGTTGGGGGACGGATGCCGCCTTGGTACTGAACTCCCCTTTTGGGCTGTGGAACCTGTTACCAGCGGCCGGCCGGCCACAACTGCTGCCTGCGGCCCTTGCACCCTGTGGAAGGCCCGAGATTGCCGCGGTGTTACCGGATTGTATGATCCAGGTGGACCGTCTGGGCTGCTGCAACCTGGGGCCGGAGCCGACTTGCTGGTTGGACGTGCTTATTGTGACCCCTGCTGGTAGCTTCCGTGAACGCTGACTGAACACTGAGCCAGGAACTGCTTACACCTCCTACTTTGGCCAAGGTCATGCAGTTGAACCACACAGCATACCCCCAGGAGAAAAAGAGTACTCTTCTCCTACAAGAATTAATGAGAACAGGGAGTTGCCATTGTGGCACAGCGGAAACGAATCCAACTAGTATCCACGAGGATGCGGGTTCAGTCCCTGGCCTTGCTCAGTGGGTCGGGGATCCAGCGTTGACATGAATCTGGGAACCCCCACATGCCTACTGAGGAGATTGTCCCCACAGCCTTGCGTGCTCCTCAGGCACAGGTGAGCGGAGGTGGATGAGCCTGAATGAAGACAAAATCCAGGGCCTGCAGCCCAAGAAACTTCTTTGGGGAACATCTGGGCAATTGCTAAGGACAAACTGCTGGCCTTTTCCTCCAGCTACACTGAAGGCAGTATATTCCACAGACAAGAGACCAGGGTGCAGGGGCCCTGCAACGAGGACGCCTGGGAACATCAGCAAGGTGTAAACCAGGCCCCGAGCCTCAGCCTCATCACCTTCAGACTCCATGGAATTTGTCTCGGCTTCAGAAATTATATCCTTCAAGCCTCCTTGGCCCCAGGACTTCCTCCTGCTGCTGAGAAGAACCCACACTGTATTCCCTTGGCACATAACAGGCTCGTGCACACTGGCCAGACTTCAATGGCCATGAAGCCTGGTCTACTTACAAAGGCAGGTTGGAAGCTAACGCGCCCAGGAACAGCCTCCAGCCAAGAATGATGGGAGCCCATAGAAAACCCCAGCGGGCGATGGCTGAAGTGTTAGACGCAGGATCCCAGAGTTCTCTATGAAGGAAAATTCCAGTTCGGTCACCTGTAGTTTACACCTGCTAGAAAACTCAATTTGAGCTGAAATAAAGAACATGATCTAAGACACACAACAGAAGGGGTATAGCTTAGGGACCAGCCAATCAGAAGACCAATGTGAGAAAATCTTCTAAGAAGACAAATTAAAAATGTAAAAGAAAAACTATGTTGTAGATAGAAGTAAAGGTGCTAACATCTGACTAATAATAATTTCCCTAGAGAGAAATATAAACATGGAGAAAAAACATTTGAAGAATAATGGACACAAATTTCTTGGAATAATACCAACACGAAGCACACTGGATCAAGACAGCCCCGTGTGCCAAAAGGAGAAAAAAGGAGTAACTAACACCTATACACACCACACAGACCTCTAAGACTATCAGAAATAAAGCTGATAGGGAGAAAAAGTATAGCACACGCAAAGGGACCAGAATACGACTGATATCAGATTTTTTAGTAGCAACACTGGAGGCAAAAAGACAATGAAGTAGGGTTTTCTAAGTAGAAGGATAAAGAATTTAGAATCTAGGTTTTTGTTTGTTTTTTGCTTTTTAGGGCCGCACCTGTGGCATACGGAGGGTCCCAGGCTAGGGGTCAAATCAGAGCTATAGCTGCTGGCCTACACCACAGCAACAGCAACACCAGATCTGAGCCACATCTGAGACCTACACCACAGCTCATGGCAACGCCAGATCATTAACCCACTGAGCAAGGCCAGGGATCGAACCCACAACTTCATGGATCCTAGTCGGATTCGTTAACTACTGCGCCACAACAGGATCGCCTAGAATTTTATATCAAACTGTCATTCAAATTTGAAAGGGGGGGTCCCCATATACCAGTTATTATAATGAGTTAGTAAATATTACTAGTTAAAAGATAAAACAGTGATCCTGTTTTGAAAAATACAGATACACCTAGACACCTAGAACATGAGGACATGCAAAGACAGGAAGTAACAGGAAGTGAGCTGGGAGGTGAGAGGCAGGCAGACTGGAGGAAGGTCGTCAAAAGGTGCAGACTCCCCGTTACGAGCGTCCGGGACGTAAGGTGGAGCACGACGGCCGTGCGAACCGCTGCATGGCAGACGCCTGGGAGCTGTGTTGGCGGAGTTAAACCGTAAGAGTTCTCATCACTAGGAAAAAAAAATTTTCCCCTTTCTTCTTTCCTTTCTTTTCACTGTACCCCTTCGAGAAGACGGCTGTTAGCTCGGGCAACGTGGGGATCATTTCACAACACACGTGAATCAAACCATCGCGCTGGGCGCCTCAGACGTCCACAGTGATGCAGGTCAATGATTTCCCAATAAAACTGGGAAAGAAGAGGAAGACAACTTATTAGGCAAAAATACTAACGAGAAGCAATCTGAGGCAGCTATACCGACCTGAGATGAAGTAAGATAAGAGGCCTCTGCGGGGATGGAAAGTGCTACTCCGTAAGAAAGCGTGCTGCACACAGAAGAGACAGCGGGTTTAGCACGACCCTTCACAGAAACCCAAAATAGATTAAGTAAAAACCAGCAGACTACACGAAGAGGCCGCGGTGAATGCCAACTGATGCAACCACTTTGGGAAACACTTGGAGCACTGCCGCAAGTAGTAACAGAAATCCCACACTTAGGAAGGTCTCACAGCAGTGACAGCGCCGGATCCCAAGCCTGCTGTGCCATCAGGGAATGAATGCCTACAGTGAGCTTTTTTTGGTAACAGAAAAAAAGAAGAGGAGTTCCCTGGTGGTGCACTGGGCTAAGGATCGGGTGTGGTCACTGCTGTGGCTTGCGTTTGACCCCTGGCCTAGGAACTTACACATGCCATTGGCGCCGCCCAGAAAAAAAAAAAAAAAAGGAACGGTCTCAAGGGAACTCTCCCACATGCACAAAGACACAAGTACAAAAATATGGGAAAAACCCACAGGTCATTAGCAAAGTGGTTAAGTTTGACACAGCCTCATAGGAAATGCAATAAACAGTCAAAACAAATGAATGCCAGCATTTACACAGCATCATATAGTAATATAATATTAAATGAAAGATGTCAGAAAACATTACCCTTTTCTTAAAGCTAAAAACAACTTTACAAGAAAACCATATACAAGGAAAACAAGGACATACCGATTTCAAGAAGACGGTTGCCGCGGGTGGGAGAATAGAAAATGGGATGGGCAGGCCAGGATGGGAGGTGGAGACATATGGGAGCTTGGGTTACGGTCAAGTCCTCGCTTTTGTTTTGTGGTGGTGAGTTTGAAGGTGCTGTCATTAAAAATAACCAGGAGTTCCCGCTGTGGCACAGCAGGTTAAGGACCTGGCACTGCTGCAGCTGTGGCATAGGTCACAGCTGCTGTTTGAATTTGAACACTGGCATGGGAATTTCCATATGCTGCAAGAGCAGCCAAACACAAAAACAATGAAATATTTAAATACAATAATTCAAAGACCATAAAAGGCAGCATGATGGAAATTAGAAAACGTTTAAAACTAAACTTTAATGAAATTAGTAGTTACTTCACACCTGTCACGATGGCTACTATCAAATAAAAAAACACCCTGATGGTAGGGAACACAGCTGGTGCAGCCACCATGGAAAACTGTGTGGTAGTGGTTCCTTAAAAAACTAAAAATAGGAGTTCCCGTCGTGGCGCAGTGGTTAACGAATCCGACTAGGAACCAAGAGGTTGCGGGTTCGATCCCTGCCCTTGCTCAGTGGGTTAACGATCCGGCGTTGCCGTGAGCTGTGGTGTAGGTTGCAGACGCGGCTCGGATCCCGCGTTGCTGTGGCTGCGGCGCAGGCCAGTGGCTACAGCTCCGATTAGACCCCTAGTCTGGGAACCTCCACATGCCACGGGTGCGGCCATAAAATAACAAAAGGCAAAAAAAAAAAAAACAAAAAACTAAAAATAGTGAGCTCTTGTTGTGGCTCAGCAGCAACAAACCTGAACAAGGACGCAGGTCTGATCCCTGGCCTCGCTCAGTGGCTTAAGGATCTGTCATTACTGCAAACTACTGCGGGGTAGGTTGCAGATTGCAGCTCGGATCCTGTGATGCTGTGGCTGTGGTATAGGCCGGCAGCTGCAGGTCTGCTTTGACTCCTAGCCTGGGAGCCTCCATATGCCACAGGTGCGGCCCTAAAAGGGGGAGAAGCAATTATAAACAGCCATATGATCTAGCAGTCCCATTTCTCAGTATACATGCACAAGAATTGAAAGCAAGGTCTCAGAGGTATCTGTACACCCGTGTTCAAAGGAGCATTAGTCACAAGGTCAAAGGTGGAAGGAATCCCAGAGTCCATCAACAGATGCATGAATAATGAAAAAAGTGGTCGATACAATTAGCGGCATACACAAACATGCCTTAAAGAGGAAGGAAATTACAGCATATCCTCCAGCATGGATAAACCTTGAGAACTTTATACAAAGTGAAATAAATACGCCAGTCACAAAAAGACAGCTATTGCGTGAATCCACTTGTCTGAGGTAGCTCGTGGAACTCACGGACGCAGAGAGTAGAATGGTGGCTCTCAGGGACCAGCAGGGGCAGAGGGGGAGGGGCTAACGGCGACAAAAACATTGTGGCGGTTGGCTGCACAAAGAAGTCAATGTACTTGACGCTGACCTGAACACTGAAAGCAGTTAAGATGGTAAATTTTATGTGTATCTCAACATCAACAGAAACAAGAAACAAATACGGAGCTGCATCAAAGGAAATTTTAGCCTTAAAAGTGAAGATTGTTCCACAGATTACCTAATTCCAAAGGGAAAATAGTACCTTTATAGGCAAATGACCTAGAAGTCATCCCTTCAACCAAAGATCAAAAGTTGCGTCACCAAAGTCCCCATTGTGGCTCAGTGGAAATGAATCTGACTAGGAACCATGAGGTTGCAGGTTTGAGCCCTGGCCTCGCACAGTGGGTCGAAGACCTGGCATTGCTATGAACTGTGTAGGTCGCAGATGCGGCTCAGATCTGGTGTGGTGTAGGTGTAGGTGTAGGCGGGCAGCTACAGTCCGGATTCATCCCCTAGCCTTGGACCCTCCACATGCCATGGGTGCCGCCCTAAAGAGCAAAAAAAAGAAAAAAGTAGTATCACCAACAGTTGGCTACCCTGTATCATGTGCCTTGTGACATGCTGTTCACTAATATCAGCTCCATACCTGGTGATGCAGTCAGAGTACATCGGCTCAAGGTTATTATTGCTAAAACTGTTTAACCCAAACCTAAGCAGACAAAAGCAATCATACCATCCAAACCCAGGACACTTCTATAAGAAAACATTATTTTTTATAAGAAAACTTTTTACTTTTTAAAAAGTCCATCATATGAAAAATAAACCAGAACATTTTTGAGAAGTCTTTTCTAAACTAAAAGAGGCTGGAGTTCCTGTCGTGGCGCAGCGGAAATGAATCTGACTAGGAACCATGAGGTTGTGGGTTTGATCCCTGGCCTCGGTCAGTGGGTCAGGGATCTGGTGTTGCTGTGAGCTGTGGTGTAAGTTGCAGATGCGGCTAGGATCCCGCATTGCTGTGGCTGTGGTGTAGGCCGGCAGCTATAGCTCCGATTAGGCCCCTAGCGTGGGAACCTCCATATGCAGCGGGAGGGGCCCTAAAAAGACCAAAATAAATAAATAAAAAAAGAAAAGAGGCTGAAGAGATGTAACAACTGAATGTAAAACCTACTGTATGTACAGTGAAACAGCTTATGACAAGATGTTAGCAACCTGTGACCCCGTTGAAGGGTATTCAAGTACTTCTAATTGTTTTACTTTTTCCTCAGGTTTGAAAATTCCCTAACTAGTCTGGGGGGGAGGGAGTAGGTAAAGCTGAAAATTGATGAGTTAAGGACAAAACCAAAAGGGTTAGAAAAAGAACCACGAATAAACCCACAGGCAGTATAAGGAAAGGAGAGGAACGGTAGGAGCAGAAAGTAATCAAATAGAAAAAGGCTAACAATGAGGAACAACAAAAAGCTGTGATCTGAAGAGATAATAAATGAACTTCTGTAGCCCCCTAGTGGCGCAGTGGGGTAAGGATCCAGCGTTGTCAGTGCTGTGGCTCAGGTCACGGTGGTGCAGGTTTGATCCCCAGCCCAGGAACTTCTGCCTGCCTTGGGCATGGCATGCACGCACGAACGAATGAATGAACTTCTGCCAAGAGGGACAGGATTAAAAAAGAGAAAGCCCAAACAAGTAATATTAAATATAAAAAAGGGGGATGTGACTTTGGATACAGTCAAGATTACAAATAACTGTGTGCCATTGATAAAATATGAAAATATGTTTCCTTGAAAATACAACTGACTCAAGAACAGAAACCTGAGCAATCCTATTATCAATCAAAATCTAGAGCTGAGGGAAGTTCCCGTTGTGGCTCAGCAGTTAACGAACCTGACAGGATCCATGAGAATGAGGGTTTGATCCCTGGCCTTGCCCAGTGGGTTGGGGATCCCACGTTGCAGTGGCTGTGGTGTAGGCTGGCAGCCACAGCTCCAATTCAGCCCCTAGCCTGGGAACCTCCATTGCTGCAGAGGCGGCCCTGAAAAACAAAAACAAACAAACAAACAAAAACTAGTTGAAAGTCTACCCCACCCACTGCAAAAATGCCAGGTGCATATAGTTTTAAAGTAAATTTTACTAAAAATTCTGAAAATGTTAAAGTCCAATCTTACACAAACACCTGTAATGAAAACAGAGAGAGAACATTCTCCAATTCATTTTATAAGGTTGGCATGACCTTGATAAAACAAAACAACCCATCCAGACAAGGGCAGCACAGGAAAGGAAGTCTTAAACCATCTCATGTATGAGCCTGGACACCAAAATCTCCCCCAAACACATCAGAAAACCAAATCCAGCAGAAACTGAAAAATACCTCATGACTAGATTTTACTCCAGGAACGCCAGGATGTCCTGACATGAGAAACTGTGTCAAGGCATCTTACCAAGAGTTCCTGTCATGGCTCAGTGGAAATGAACCCGACTGGTATCCATGAGGACGTGGATTAGATCCCTGGCCTTGCTCGGTGGGTTAAGGATCCAGTGTTGCTGCGTGTAGGTCACAGACGTGGCTCAGATCTGGCACGGCTGTGGCTGTGGCATAGGTTGGCAGCTGCAGCTGCGATTTGACCGCTAGTCTAGGAACTTCCATATGCTGCAGGTGGGGCCCTAAAAAGACCAAAAAAAAAAAAAAGGTATCTCACCACATTAAAGGGAAAAAAACATGCAGCTAGCTCAGAGTGCATGGGTGCTCCTTAAAACATACATATGGTGGCTGAATGACAAAATAAGAAAGTAAGCTGGGCTGCGTAGGGAGGCTCTAGTTAAACGACCTGCCTGTAATGGTTGGTCCAAAAGTGACAGAGGTGTGGGGTCTGACCGGCCACAGGTCTTACACCTAACTGCAGTAGGGGTCAGTTCTACTGGGCAAAAAACCATATGGACTGGCCATGGCGCTGGGGAAAGTGGCTCCTGACACTCAGCTCGTGCTGGGAGGTCTATTCACACTGGTTGAATTCCACTACTAAGCTGGGAGAAGAGATGGAGTTCAACTTTCGAGAATGACAAAGAGGAGCAGCACACTGAGTACCGGGTCTCTACTTCCATCAGGATTCCGAGCTGCAACCCACAGGAGCAAAATGGCTGATGAGTGAGTGAGAGGCGGAGATGAAAAGGTTTTAGGAAGAAAAAGAAGAGGTTATTAGGTCGATCAGAGAATTGTTTAAGGGCTGGAGAAAAACCTAAGGCCAAGCTTAGAGATACGACAGTCCCCCACCCCCAAATCATACAGATCTACCTGATCCAGTGGGAAACAGACAAACGAGTACTTAAAATAAGATTTCTAGCCTTAAATGTATTAGAAAACAAGTCTGAAATTAATAAACTCAGAAGGCAACCCCAGGTGTTAGAATGAACAAATAACTCCAAAGAAACAGAAGGAAAAGGTCAATAAAATAGACACCTTGCAAAGCTAGTCAGAGAAAATAAAATAGACTAGGCAACAAATGTTTGTGGCTTTATCTGCTCTCAGCCCCTGCCCCCACTCTGGGGTAAAAGGACCCCCTATTCCATGGGTCAGGGTGGCTCATCTTGCCCCATCTTACTCCACTACTCAGCCCAACGGCAGTGGCTGCTCAGGAACAGGCAAGTCACCTGAATGAGACCAGGCGGTCACCCCTGAAATTCATGGATCCTGAAAAAGTAACTCTGTCTAAAAGGGTGGGGTGTAAACTGTAGCTTCCTGAAGAAAACAGCTGTTGGGGACAAGGGATAATCCAAGAGGAGCGGATAATCCAGGAAATCACCGGAGCTCTGACAAAGTCAGGCTGGCCCAGGTCATCTCTGCCTAAAGCTCCGCCCTGAGACCTCAAGCCAATGAGCCCTTGTTTGCTTCTGCTATTTCGAAGTAGACTTTGTCATTTATGTGACAGTTCCAAATGACACAAATCCTATGTGCTATGTTTTGCCCCCCCACAAAGCTTAAATATATGTAAAACATTAAAATGACAAAAGACCAAAAAATATATATGTAAAACATGATTCTAAAAAATATGACTTACCCAGAGTTCCCGTCGTGGCTCAGTGGTTAACGAATCTGACTAGGAACCATGAGGTTGCAGGATCGATCCCTGGCCTTGCTCAGTGTGTTAAGGATCCAGCGTTGCCGTGAGCTGTGGTGTAAGTTGCAGACGCGGCTTAGATCCTGCGTTGCTGTGGCTGTGGTGAAGGCCAGCAGCTACAGCTCCTGTTAGACCTCTAGCCTGGGAACCTCCATATGCCACAGGGTGTGGCCCTAGATAAGGCAAAAAGACAAAAAAAAATGACTTACCAAAACTGACTCAAGGATAGAAAACTTAGATCAAAAACTACCTCCAAGAAAGGAATCTAGGACAGTCGCTTTTTGGACGTTCCCAGGCTAGGAGTTGAATTGGAGCTACGGCTGCTGTCCTACACCATAGCCACAGCAACGCAGGATCCGAGCCATGTCTGCCACCTACACCACAGCTCACAGCAACGCTGGATCTTTATCCCACTGAACGAGGCCAGGGATCAAACCCACGTCCTCACGGATATTAGTCAGGTTCACTGCCATTGAGCCACAACAGGAACTCCAAGCACAGATTTTTTTATAACTCGATTCAATCAAACCCTAAAGACACAACTCCTTTTCTATAAATTATTTAGGCCCAAGAAAAAGATTAAGTGTTTTCAGACCCATTCTACAAGGCTAGCATAAAGCTGCTGTCAAAATGGGACAGGGAGAACATTAAAGAAAAAAATGAAACTGGCCTAAATAATGAAAAATCCTAAATAAGTAATGTAATGCACTGTAAAACTAAACAGAGTTTACATCAGAATGCAAGGATGGCTCAACAACAGGAAAACAAGTAATGTAAATCAGCACAACAAAAACAAAGTCTTGGAGTTTCCGTTGTGGCACAATGGAAACAAATCCAACTAGAAATCAAGAGGTTGCGGGTTCAATCCCTGGCCTCACTCAGTGAGTTAAGGATCCAGTGTGGTATAAGCTATGGTGCAGGTTGCAGACACGGCTCAGACCCCATGTTGCTGTGGCTGTGGCATAGGCTGGCAGCTGTAGCTCTGATTTGACCCCTACCCTGGGAATCTCTATATGCCGTAGCTGCGGCCCTAAAAAGCAAGAGATGTATTTCATGATGAAACATGAGAACTATGCTGAGAGGAACAGACATTACACTGGAGGCCCTGGCCTCCACAACTCACAAGGAAAAGGACAGGATAAAACTGCCACTGGTAAGGTATAATTTGACTCTATCCAGAAAGCCAAGAGAATCAACTGAAGAACTATTAGAATGAGAATTCAGTTGGAGCAAAGAGGCGAGCACACACGGACAGCTTTCCTATGTGCCAGTGGTAGTTGGCTATGTAATTTCAGAAGAGCACATTCATAGCAAATAGCTCTAAAATTCTTAAATCTACACTGAACTAGAAACATGAAAGACCCAAATGAAGACAACATCTTTAAAAAGAACACACATAACTCATTTCTGGATAGAAAAGATTAAAAACTGTTAAATACCACTCCTCTATAAATCAAACTACGAGATTTAAAACCATGCCAATGGAAATCTCAAGAGAACCTTTCAATGAGAATTGACAAGTTCACTCTAAAGTTATGAATGGTGGTGTAAAGTTGAGGGAGAATGAGGTATCAATCCTGCTATAAAACACGGCATGTGCACATATATCAACAGACCAGGAGTTCGCATTGTGGCACAGCAGAAACAAATCTGACGAGGAACCATGAGGTTGTGGGTTTGATCCCTGCCCTCACTCAGTGGGTTAAGGATCTGGTGTTGCGGTGAGCTGTGGTGTAGGCTGCAGATGTGGCTCGGATCCCACGTTGCGTTGCTGTGGCTGTGGTGCAGGCTGGCAGCTGTAGCTCCGACTGGACCCCTAGCCTGGGAACCTCCATATGCTGTGGGTATGGTCCGAAAAAAGAAAAAAGAAAAAACAAAACAAAAACAAACCCAGGCCAGATTCCAAAGAGATCCATAAATATGCAAGAATCGCATTTTTATTTTAAAAAGACATTTTAAAAATCAGTGAGAAGAGAATGAACCATTTCACAAATGGTATAGGGACAAGTTGCTCTCCCTTTAAGAAAAAGTCAGCCATCTCCCATAATACACCAACTTCAGGCAAGTTAAAAATATACTCATACATGCATATCTTTAACTCACCTGGTTAGTTTTGTGCATGTAGATGCATATACATATATTTCTATGTGTGTGTGTACAATATACATACATACACACATGGTATATATACTTAAGACTATACTAAGCAAGAGTAAGAGAGCAGGAAAATGAAGTTGTGGCCAGAGGATGTGGGATTCGTGACAGGTTTTTATGGTTGTTTTTCAGATGGGAGTCTACAGCGTGCTTGATGTTAACACACGCAGTAGGAAGAATGACCAAAACCAAAACTCACAAAAGGGGCAGGCTCCAGAGCACAAAGGGGAAAGGCTCAAGTCCCACTGGATCTCGCTTGGGCAGGAAATGGCTGGAAGATCTGTGAACACATTTGCAGGGTTGGTGACGGGGAAGCGGGAGCTCCCTCCCATGGCTATATTTCTTCATGAAGTAAGAGCTCGGTCAGTAACCAGCAGGGAAGAGGGAACCGGCAAACAAGAATCTTCAAATAGGACATCCAGGGTAGACCAGCTGGGCCGTGCTGAGCGGCCACCTGAGGTTTGTAAGTATGAACTGAAGGTAAAACTAGTGAGCCAGGTTGACTGTCTCCCCTAAGTTACTTGGGTTCAGGCACAGAGGTGTATGACCGGGCTGACCAGGGTCAGGCTTTACTAGATGAACAGAATGGAGGGAGAGAGGGAGTTCCGGGTGCAGACACAGGGCCATGATGCTGCACAAGGAGGGGAATGAAGACAGAAGAATGATGGTGAGAAGACTGCAGGGTGGAGGAGGAAAAAAGAATTTCTGCAGAGGAAGTAGCTGAGCAAGTGAGCAAGAAAGCCAGGAGGCGGTGCCGGCACAGGTATTTTGATTCGAATGGCACTGCAATTTCTAGTGACATCAGGGGTCCAGAGTGACCAGGGATAGAGGAAACAGGCCAAGAACAGAAGACAAGGACACTAGTGATGGGGAGATCAAGGGACTCGGGGGCCACGGTGTTGAACAGGCCCATCCATGGGATGCAGAAAACAATGACAGAAGCAGGGGTAGAAGACTCTAAGCCAGGAGGTAAACTTCTGTGTCTGAGCAGTGACTTCAAGGTCAAGGCCAGCAAAGTGGAGGGAGACTGTACAGTCAGAGGTAAAAAGCTTCAAAAGAGAAATGGGATGATGTGGTTTGCAAGGAGGCTGACGACTGATGGTTTGAGTAGCCAGAGAGACCACCAACCAGGGAATGGACCCAGCAGCAAGGAGGAGGGCACTCCTGCGTCATGTGACTAGAAAGGCAGGGAAAGCCGCTTGCGAGGCACTGTGAAACTCCCTGAGTGTCTCTTGGAGGCAGGTGGGCACTAAGTCCCACCGTGATCCTGAATGCCCGCACTGGCATTAACAGCAAACAGGCAACGGGTGAAAGGGGAAACGCTCCGTTATTAAACACACACAAGGAGGCACAGCACAGGGCCTGGCACTTGCTAAGAGCCCAACGAGAGAGGGAAACCTAGGAAAGATTCCAGCCATTCCCCATTTCCTGCCCACCAAAAGAGCAGTCTGGCGATTTTTGGTTTTGCCCTCAACATGCATAAGTTCCCAAGTCAGAGATCAAACCCATCTAACAGCTGTGACTTAAGCCACAGCAGTGAGTCGGATTCTTAACTAGCTAGGCTACCAGAGAACTCCCAAAGGGGCAGTTTTTAACCACACATCCCTCCTCCCTCCAGAGAGCCACTCTGACACCAGCTTAAGTCACCACCCACCAGGGGTTTAATTCTCCCACGTCAGAAGGTCAGTTCAGAGAGGGACCCTGCCTTGTCCCCATCCAGGGGGAACGATCTGCAAAGCACCCTGGGAATGTCCAAGCTCAGAGGAGCCAAGGGCTAAACTCTGAGCCAAAGGAGAAGTGGGTCTGGATCTCAGGCTGCCTCCTCCTCTTCGCTCTCCTCCTCACTCTCATCATACTGTCTGCGGTTGGTGTTAACAAAAAGGTCAGAATCATCCTCAGAGCTGGACTCTTCTCCTGACAACGGCGGCTCAGCTGGGAGTTCTGGCTGAGTCTGCCTGCATGAGGGAAATGGACAGAGTTAGTCCAATGCCTTCTGGGAAAACCAGACCCGCAATCAAGGAGCTCCACAAAAAGGAGGACCACGTGGCTTGATGAGTCAGACAGGGCGCGAATCAGAGAAAAACAGCAGGGAAACAGGCTAATAACCACCTCCCTGCCCCCGACTCTAAAGCTTCCTAGAGCTACTAAGATATATTCACACGGGTATTTTTTGGCTGCATCTGCAGCATTTGGAAGTTCCCAGGCCAGGGATAGAATATAAGCCACTGCAGTGACAAAGCGAGATCCTTAACCTCCTGCACCACCAAGAAACTCCTAGAGCTACTGATTTTAATAATACCAACTCCATCTAACACTCAATGAACCCACACTGCTTACCAGACAGCATACTAAGCAATTTTACAACCATTAGCCTCTTTAATCCTTACAAAGCTCCCATTTTAATAGGCAATGAAACCCAGACTTAAGAGATTAACTTGCTTAAAGTCACTCAGAACTGACAAAGCCAGGATTTGAAAAGGATATGACTTTCAAGCCATACTCATAACCACATATTTAAAAGCTCTTGGAGTTCCCTTCGTGGCTCAGTGGTTAACGAATCCGACTAAGAACAATGAGGTTGCGGGTTCGATCCCTGGCCTTGCTCAGTGGGTTAAGGATCCGGCGTTGCCGTGAGCTGTGGTGTAGGTTGCAGACGCGGCTCGGATCCTGCGTTGCTGTGGCTGTGGCGAAGGCCGGCAGCTACAGCTCCTGTTAGACCCCTAGCCTGGGAACCTCCATATGCTGCGGGTGCGGCTCTACATAAAGGCAAAAATATTAAAAAAATAAATAAAAATAAATAAATAAATAAATAAAAGCTCTTGCCACGGATCCTCCACAGGAAGTGAGGAAGGCTCTGTTTTTCCCTCATGGCACCAAGGCCTGAAGCCCCATTTTCTGTCTTCCTACCCCAAGACTTGTGCCTCACCTGTTACTGTTATCATCATGTTTCTCAGCCACTTCAGAGAAGGCCTGCGGCCTGTACCAAGAGAAGAGCCAAGGTCAGAAAGGACAGATAAATCTCTTGGCAAAAAGCTATTTCCAGCTGATCCAGTCTGGGACACCCGGATTTCCCCTCCCCCAATTCCACTGCTAGGAGGTAGGTCCCAGGGAGTCAATGACCAAGGGGCTCGCCCTACCAGAGTCCCTCCTTCTGCAGAGCGCGCACGTGGTCTTTGCAGAGCACGAAGGAGATCTCAGCCTTCACTTTCTCTCCCTCTTCAATAGGGTCAACGATGAGAAAGTCCCCTGCAGGCAGAGAGGAAAAAAAGGGCAGTCTGCACTGCTGGCAGAGGGGGAAGCCAAGGCCATCAGAGTCGCTCACCTAAAGGGCTGCGTCTCTCACCTCTCTTGATCCAGATGTTCTTGCGGTATTTGGAGGGCATGCTCACCAGGAAGCGCTGCCCCTGGGCTGTCTCCACCTCATGCAGATTGTTCCCTGGGGTCCTGAGCACCTGGTCCAGGAGAGACCAAGAAGCAGTCAGCCTCATCAGTCAGCTGCAGCCCTTGCTGAGCTACTGTCACCCTGCCCCACCCCAGTGCCACTCACCCTGACGATCTGCTGCTGGTCGGAGGGCACCATGTGCTCTCCCAGCACCTCCTTCACCACGTGCTTCCTCTTGGTGGCCTGAGACATGTTGTTGGGTCCTGTCCCGGGGATGTGAGGGATGCAGAGACTGTGAACTCCGCCCCCTGAGTTTCTTGGATGGCACGCTCAGAAAGACTGTTCTAAAGATGAAGAGGGACCTTTTACTGGGGACGACACAGTGTCAGGTTAAGGACAACTGCTTGGATTCAAATCCTGCCTCAGTTATTTCCTCGTTCAATTTCTCTAGACTTCGACAGTTTACTCAATGCACTGGTATAAGAATGAGCGTAAGCAAAGCACTTAGCACTATAAAGCACGTAAAAGCAACTCATGGGACAGAGTTCTCTTGTGGCACAGCGAGTTAAGGATCTGGCATTGTCACTGCAGGGGCTTGGGTTGCTGCTGTGGCGCAGAATCAGTCTCTGAGCCGGGAACTTCCATTATGTCTCAGGCACGGCCAAAATAAATAAATTAATTTTAAAAATGTAATCATAAAATCTAAACACAGGTTCTAGGAAAACAAGTCACTCTGCAACCAATTAAGGAAAGAGATAAATTCTTCTTCAACATGCCTGTACATACCAGGTGCAGCACAGCCACACAAACAGATGCACAATCTCTCAACACACTACAGACATGGACCAGTTAGGAGAGTCCAAATTAGGAACAAGTTAACTAAGGTCAGGGTCGGCCGACACGGTCTTTGGCATCTGCTGTTTATGATTTGGGTACTGAGAAGACAAGGACCGATGCGCATGCAGGAGAATGACGGTTTCCAAAGGAAACTCCGAAGTGTCATCTCTAGCTGCCGTTCGCTGCCCTCTTCCCTTCCTATCCCAAAGAAAGGCATTCAGAGAGAGAAACCCAAACTTACTCTCTGGCCCTCGAATCCCACGAACGCTGCCTGAACCTGAACGACCCCGTTCTCCAGGCTGGACGCTGAGCGCGTCTCGTCAACGACTCACTTTGTAGCTGAGCCAACAAGAGTACAGAAAATGGACTTGCCGGCGGCCACGACGGTGGAGACCCCTTGGACTCAGGTCTCTTACAAGCCGGACGG
Source organism: Catagonus wagneri (assembly GCA_004024745.2). Lineage (NCBI taxonomy): Eukaryota > Metazoa > Chordata > Mammalia > Artiodactyla > Tayassuidae > Catagonus > Catagonus wagneri. The sequence continues at coordinate 3,154,487 of PVHT021183668.1, read as the reverse complement.
CGACGAAGACAGCTCACGCCGGCCTGAGTGAACACCTTACTTCCGGCGTTCTCTTGGAAGCCTCCCGGCCATACCTCCTTCCTTGTCCGTCCCTCTAACTCTTCCCACCACCAAGTCGGACAAGCTTAAATCCTCAAGTTCCGGATGTCGCGCAGCAGAGAAATAAAGTTTTCTCCTCCCAGGCCTCTGCTCCCTCAGACCGGAAATACTTCCCGAGAAGTGAGACCACAGAAAGCGGCCCGGCTTCCCGCGAAGCAGCCGGAATGGAGCGCCTACGAAGCGCGCCCTGGAGTTCCGGGGCGCCTCAACTCTATGACCCCAGGCGGCTAGAAGCGCCCAATGTAGATAATTTTTTTAGGCGGTTCTTGAGGAGACCCGGAAGCGGAAGTGGGGGAAAGTTCTAGTGGGTCGAGGCATCAGCAGGAGCTGCCGGGTGGCGGGAGAAGCCGTTACGGGAGCTGGAGCTGCGGGTGAGCGCGAGCCGCGGAGCACGGCCCAAGAAGGAGAGTGAAGGAGGCGCGGGGAAGAGAAGAGGAAAGGGGCCGCAAGCACTGCGCCGGGCCAGAGGATGCGCCCTCGGAGAGGGCTTGGCCGGGGCGCGGCGCGAGCGCAGCGGCGCGGGGAGGGGGCGGGGCGCGGCGCGCTGGGGGCGGGGCTGGCGCGCTGGGGGCGGGGCTGGGGGCGGGGCCGGCGGCGTTTGGCGAGGCGGGACCCTTGGAGTGGAGCCCGAGGGGCTGAAGCAGCGGTTTCGTTTCCGCTTTGTGATTAGCTGGTGGGCTGGGTGGGACAAAGCCCCCTCCATTTGCTTTTTGGGCCAGGCAGCCGTCTCAGGCAAGGTGAGTGCCACCTTTGCCCAGCCAAGGTCACAGAGGAGTGACAGCTTCAGGGCGGGCTCTGGGTACTGACGGACTCTTGGGATGTTGACTTTGCTCTGCGTGCGCCACCTGTCAGGTCAAGATAGTGTTTCCTCTGGGATAGTACCGAAACCAGCGCCTGCAAGAAGTGGAAAAGATTTCTGGCTTGAATAGTGAGGAAAAGGCTTTCCTTGGGCCTCACTTTTCTCGTCCGTGAAGTGGGGGTAGAATCGAGTAAGCGTCCGTGATGGCTGGTCGAGCTTTCTCTTACTGTGAGATTGGCAGTGGGCCTTCAGGAGTTCCCAGGTTTTCAGCCCTAACCTGCCTTTTCTTGGGATTCCCAGGTTAAGCCTGATCAAGATGACAACTTCCCAAAAGCACCGAGACTTCGTGGCAGAGCCCATGGGGGAAAAGCCAGTGGGAAGCCTGGCCGGGATTGGTGAAGTCCTGGGCAAGAAGCTCGAGGAAAGGGGCTTTGACAAGGTGTGGGGTGGTTGCGTGCAGGTGGGGAGGGCTGAGGGTGGCCGACTAGGCTCTTTGGTGGCAGCTGGGGAGGAAGGAGAGTGAGTGGACCAGTAGCGTGTAATCTGCAGGGCTAGCTTGAGAAGGCCGAAGGTCTTGTTCCCGGTCCACAGAGCATCAAGCAGCGTGCCTTTTACTCTTCCTCTCTTGCAGGCCTATGTGGTCCTTGGCCAGTTTCTGGTGCTCAAGAAAGATGAAGACCTCTTCCGGGAATGGCTGAAGGACACGTGCGGCGCCAATGCCAAGCAGTCGCGGGACTGCTTTGGGTGCCTCCGGGAGTGGTGTGACGCCTTCTTGTGATGCCCTCCGGGGAGCTCCCGACCCCGAGCCCCAGCACTGAGTCTCCAGAGTTTGCAGCCAAGCCAGGACTCCTCCCCCGTCCTCTACAAAGGAAAAGATTGCTGTTGTGTGCACCTCCAACGTCCTCCAGGGCCTTTTGGGAGTTCTCTCCCCTCACCACCTCACCTTTTTTGGAATTCTCACACTTGCATGCATCTCCTTTCTCTTTTCAGTGCCAGTTTCATGTCAGCAATTAGCAGTTCTTCTGAGTAAATTTCTGGCCCTGTCCCTTACCCCTACCCTCACTTCTGATCTGTTTTATGCCATTTGGCCCTCTTTTTGGCAGAACAGTTACTGTCGTTGTAAAGTTTTTTAAATCAATAAAGTCAGTGGCCTTCATGCCTGGGCTTTGTCCGTGGAAAGCAGATGGGCTGGGAGCTGCCAGTTCCCCAGGGCCTGGCCAGGTTTGCAGCACTCCTTATCAGTGCACATCGAAACTGGCAGCTTCCCATTCCAGAGGGCAGCCACGTGGGCCGTGGGCCAGGTGCCTTGGAGTGTCTCAATCCCTTAGTGAAGTGGGAGAGAGTGTAGGTTGATCACTTCCTGGGGTCCAGACGGGCTGTGGTGTTCCAGATGTCAGTGTGTCACCTGGGCTAGGCAGCACCTGGTAGAAAACAGTTGGAGTCAATGCTACCGTGAAAAGGGTGGAGCAGACGTGGGTGAGGGTTTACTGCTAATCATCATGTGCTCTCCTGGCCTCTGGTAGAAGCGGACAGGACATTTGTAATTTGCCCTGTTCTCTTAGGCTTGGGAGTCGGGAGTTGTGCAGGGAGGGGTGAGCTTGAGTTACGCTTCTATTTGGTGCATTTTTGTCCTGTTTTTTTGGTTTCTGGTTTTTAGGGCCACACCCACGGCATATGGAAGTTCCCAGGCTAGGGTTTGATCTGAGCTGCAGCTGCCAGTATATACAACAGCTCATGGCAACATGGGATCCTTAACCCACTGAGTGAGGCCAGGAATCGAACCCACAACCTCATGGCTACCAGTTGGGTTTGTTACCGGTGAGCCGCAATGGGAACTCTGACCTGTTAAGTGTTGAATGCTTAACATGTACCAGGTCTACAGCTGAGATCTCTGCAGGTGTTTGATTTTTTGCTTTTTTTTTTTTTAATATCACGCCTGTGGTATATGGACATTCTAGGCCAAGGGTCAAATCAGAGCTACAACCATTGCCTACGCCACAGCCACTACAACACTGGATACGAGCCAGATTTGTGACATATACTGCGACTTGTGGCACTGCTGGATCCTTAACCTACTGAGCCATAACAGGAACTCCTGCAGATTTTTTTTCCTTTTAAAATAATTTTAAAATTATTTCTTTTTTACAGATGAGGAAAGCAGAGGCTCAGAGAGACTGAGAAACATGTCTGTGGATTTACCACTAGGAGGCAGCCAGAGTCGTCCTCAGAATGTAGTGTGAAACTCATGGACACTGAGGGCCCTGTGTTCCTTGGTCATGGCGCCCGGCCTCTCTGAGACTCGTTTTTCCCACCTGGAAATGAAATTGAAAGAGTCACATGCAGTGCTGGCATCTTGGAGGAACTACTCGCTTACAAAATTTTCCTCAGAGATTTCCAGTCTAGTGAAGAGAGAAATGACAGGTAATAAGTACAAAAATTCAGATAATATGAGATTTCCATGATCTCAGGGTAGGGAAAGATTTCAAAAAATTGATGAGTTCAGCTCTGTTATGGAAACTTTGTTCATCTAAAGTGAACTTTGTTCACCTTACGGTACCGGTGATTTCCCTTGCGTTGCAGTGGGTTAAGCCTCTGGTATTGTCATCGCAGCAGCTCAGGTCACTGCTGTGGTGTGGATTGATCCCTGGCCTGGAAACTTCTGCATGCCATGGGCACAGCCGACACATTTTCAAACAGAAAATAACACAATGCGGGAAGGGCCGAACGGTCTGCAGGGCAGCCACAGAGCGATACCCAGGTGGCAAATAAGCCTATCAGAAGGTGCACAGTCACACGGAGGAGCAAACAAGATGCTTTTATACGCTCATGGCTCTGGCAAAATATGTGTAAGTCAGACAATACCAAGTGCTGATGAAATGGAGCAACAGGACCTGATAAGCAGTTGGTGGGAGTGAGGATCGGTATGAACAGCTGGGCGTTTCCCGGTAAAACTGGAGACCCACCCTGTGAGCCAGCACTTCCGCTCCTGGGGCTGTCACAGGACACCGCACACCTGCACCAGAGCACGCGTTCACAGCAACTGTTTATAAGAGCCCCCGGCTGGCACGGGAGCTCTCTGTGGCTGCTATTGCCAGTGAGAAGGAACAGGAGACAACAGGTGAACTGCTAATAATACTGAGCAAGCAAAAGGAAACTTCGAATAGAGTGGTCCCATTCGCATAGTCACTTCTTGCTTAGGGATCGCTACAAAGGCGGTAAAAGTAGAAGGGAAAAGGAAATTCGAAGGCAAAGAAAAAGCTGGGAGTGACAGCCTTTGGGGGAGGGAAGCGGGTGTGATGCCTGGGAGCGCAGGCGGCTGGGAGGGGCAGTCCGCGTTTCCTGACCTTAGTTATTGGTTAAACTGAACAGATAGGTTCTGTGTACTTTTCTGCATGTTAGCTACATCTCAGAATAGTCGAAAAGAAAAACCAAAAAAAGAATAGAACAATTAGGTGATTAGTCAGAAAGCAGGATAGGGAGTTCCCACTGTGGCACAGCAAGTTAAGGATCTGGCGTTGCAGTTGCAGCTCAGATTGGAATTGGATCCCTGACCTGGGAACTTCCATATGGTGTGAGTGTGGCCATACATTTTTTTAAAAAGAAAAAGTATTGGAGTTCCCGTCGTGGCTCAGTGGTTAATGAATCTGACTAGGAACCATGAGGTTGCAGGTTCGATCCCTGGCCTCGCTCAGTGGGTTAAGGATCCAGAGTTGCCGTGAGCTGTGGTGTAGGTCACAGACGTGTCTCGGATCCAGACTTGCTGTGGCTGTGGTGTAGGCCGGCAGCTACAGCTCCAATTTGACCCCTAGCCTGGGAACTTCCATATGCCGCGAGTGCGGCCCTAAAAGGCAAAAAAAAAAAAGGTATGGTTATTAGTGGGGATGAAGGTTCAATACCAGTACAGGCCTGGGACGGGTCAGTAGCCTCCCCACCCAGGGTCACCAGGTGGCCAGAGCTGGGAAGGTGGCAGTCTGAAGGCCAGACCGAGGTAGTGATACGGGCCTTTCCTAGAGTTCCTGATGTTATTCTGGGTGGGTCCAGAGTCACCTTGGAGTCCCCTCAGCTGTGACCCCTGCGCTGTGATGTGGTCACACAGGCCTGGAGTGCCTGGGGTCGCGGGGTGCTGGGGGAGCTGGGCAGGGCGCGCTCAGCCCTGGCACTGCCGGATTGTTGCTGGCGCCCTGCGAGGGAGGGGAGAACCCCCCTCCACGACGCCCTCCCGGGGCTCCAGCCTGGTCCTGCCTCCCGTGGCTCTGACCCAGGGGCCGCCTGGCAGAGCCCGGTGGGACGAGCTGCCTGCTCTGCTTTCTGTCGTGGGCTCTTCCCTGCCTCACCCGCAGGCTCTGTGACTGAAGAGACAGAAGCCGCAGGTTGGTGGGCCCCAAACCCTTGATCGGGCCGCCTCAGTGCATCCCGCACCACTTCCTGAAACAGTCCTGGAGCAGCAGGAGACAAAGGGCATCTAGAATGTACCTTGTGACAGCGACTTCTCAGACACCCAGCCCCGGTCCCCAGCAGAACAGAGGGCGAAAGTGGCCCTGGGTGGGGAGGGCGGGAGGCGGCTTATCTAGGTGTCAGCCCGCCTGCCCTACCGGACGTGCTTGGCCTGGGTGGGCCTGGGAGTCAGCAAATAAGGACCCAGGGTTTCCCTCCCCTGCTCTCCCGGCCCCGAGCATGACCCCCAGAGCTTGGGGCGAGCCCACCCCATTCACTCCAGGGTGCTGCCGCCCTGGGAAGGAAGGAGGGGAAGGCAACGGGACCCAAACGCGAGCCTCCCCTTGCTGGCCCGCCGCGCCCGAGGCCCCGAGGCTGTGAAAGGCTCGCACTCCATGCTTTGCTCTTGGCCACAGGGCCCCCCCCCCCCCCGTTGCCTCCTCCCTGCAGGGACCTAGCACTCTATCACTTCTGGCCTTGACGGATGGTAGCCTGGGAGAGCCCGCCAGGCCTGGATCCGCCCTTCAGTTCCTTCTTTCCTCACCCTGTGACCTGGATTGCGTACCTTTTTTTTTTTTTTGGCCTCACCCACATCACGCAAGTTCCCAGGCCCAGGACTGCGCCCTCACCACAGCAGTGACAACGCCAGATCCTTAACCCACTGAGCTACACGGGAACTCCCCTTGCTGTGCAACCTGGAGGCAGTTGCTGCACTGCTCTGAGCCTTAGTCTTCTCCTCTGTCGGTGCAGGGTTGTGAAGATTCAAGAAGCTCATGAACGTGAACCCCCTGGCTCTTTGGAGCGCTCCTCCACAGGGGGCTTTAATCACGACTAGCTCTCAGCTTTCCTTCCCTCAGCTCCCCTTCCAGGACGCGGTCCCACGGGGAAAGGGGAGGCAAGCCCTGGGAATAGCTGCGGCCCAGCTAAAGTTTCGAGGAATAGGGTTCTGGGGAGCAGCAGGAGGCACTGGGCGACATTCCCACAGGGAAGGGGCCCACCCTGGTCAGCGAGACCCACTGGTCAGGGGTAAGAGAGGGGCCGTGGGCAACTTGGGCTGAGATGCCTGGGCCACAGCAAAACTGAAAGCCAAGGACTGTGGCCGGGGGGCGGGGTGCCCACACCTGGCGCAGGCCTCCTTCTGGAAGCCAGAGTGGTCCAGACCAAGGATGAATAGAGTCCAGGTAAGACTCTTTTCCAGATGAGACCAAGTTCTGGGAAAACCCTCCCAAGCCACCCCCGCCCCAAGGAAGCCTCCCTCTGCAGAGCCGACCTCATCTCCCTGAGGAGCCGTCCAGCATCCCACACTGGGATGCTGGCTGGGGCTGCTACCCCAGGCTCCACCGCTGGCGCTTCCCCTTTGACCTCCCATTTCCTCCTGGTCTTGCCGCCTGTGGCTCTGGCCCCGGGGCCCACCCAGCAGAGCCCTGTGGGAGGTGCTGTCTGCTCTGCTGTCTGTCCTGGGCTCTTCCCTGCCTCACTCACGGGCTCTGTGACAAGAGACAGAAGCCTGCTCTCCCACCTCTGCCTCGGGAGGGGGTGGTAGAAGCAAGTCAGAAAGAGGACAAATACCATATGATATCACCTATATCTGGAATCTGAAATATGACAAAAATCAACCTATCTATGAAACAAAAACAGACTCAGAACGGACTTGTGATTGCCAAGGACGCGGGAAGGATCGAGAGTTTGGGACTAGCAGAGCCGAGCTGCTGTGTAGAGGGTGGATAAACAAGTCCCTGCTGTACAGCACTACACTCCGTATTCTGTGATGAACCATAATGGAAAAGAATATATATACCTGAATCATTTTGCTGTATGGCAAAAATTAACACAACATTGTACAAGAAAGGCTTTTTTTTTTTTTTTTTTTAATTTTATGGTTGCACCCGCTAGTGGTGGGAATCCTAAGCCAGGGATGGAATCTGTGGCAACACCAGATTCTTTAACCCACTATGCTGGGCTGGGGATCGAACCCATGCCTCCACAGCAACCCAAGTAGCTGTAGTCAGATTTTTAACCCACTGTGCCACAGCAGGAACTCCTAACACAACATTGTAAATCAACTATACTTCAATAAAAAAAAAAGTTTTACAGGAGTAATAATCACTGCTTCTGCCAGGCTGTTATGAGGATGAGGGAACATATGTTGAGTCCCTGGTGCAAGGCCTGGCACATATCAGGAGCCCGATAATTGTTCATTTCTCTTCCCCATCCCTCTTTTCTAAAATGCCGCTTCTAGCTGTGTGACCTCAGGCAAGTGTCCTGACCTCTCTGATTAACTTTCTTCATCTGCAAAATGAGAATGATGCTTACTGACTCAGGGTGCCTGTGAGAATAGACCAGTGGGTGAAAAATCTGGAAATCATGAAGTTGGATGCAAAAGATCTATCGGTGTCAGTGCAAAGGAGTGACAGGTAAGCTAGGCACAAGCGAGCTGGGGACCCACTGGCCCTTGGTGGGTCATAGGCCTCGACTATTGGAGATTAAATGTGGCCATGGCTGTGTTTCAAGCGACGGAAGAGCAGACTCTGGAGAACCAGAGGAGGCTCCTGGCTGCTCGAGGCTGTCTCCCACCTCCCCGCTCTGTAGTGGTCCTGGGCCTCTTAAGCCCCCACTCCCAGGTTCTCCCAAGTTCTCCCAGGTTGGATTCCTGCCTGGCCTTGGCCTCCTCATCAAGCCAAGCTCTTGCCTGCTCTCCCACAAATGGGTCTGTCCCTTTAAGGCAGACACCTGAGCCCACAACAGACTTGTGACTGTTCCTTGGCATCCCAAGCTTGTTTTTCAACAGCTGGGCTGAGGGGGTGGGGTAGCAGTGGGACTGGGCAGTGAGCAGGCTCCGAGCCTGTCTCCCAGGGGGAAATCCCTGTCTTTCCCGCCCTGGGAATCTGAGAGGCCGAGATTGGGGGTGGCGGGGGAGGGGGTGCTGGATGCTTGCTCATAATATCCATCACAATGATAGCTACCGCTTAATTAAGCACCAACACTTTGTTAGCCACTGAAAGCCACACCTCTCCCAAGTTCCAGGTAAGGTCCCTGGAGGCCCTAAAGCAGTGACAAGATCCTACTGTCCCAAGAGAAAAAGCCCCACCTCCCCCTGGCAGCAGGTAATTAAAAGTACAAACTCTCCTGGAGTCTAAAATACTAATTCTAAAGAATTCCAAGAGTTCCCAGTTGTGGCTCAACGGGTTAAGAACTCCACTAGTATCCATGAGGAAGCAGGAACCATCCCTGGCCTCACTCAGTGGGTTAAGGAGGTGTAGGTCGCAGATGCAACTTGGATTGGATCTGGCGTGGCTGTGTTTGTGGCGTGGGCCGGCAGGTGCAGTTCTGATTCAACTCCTAGCCCGAGAACTTCCTATGCTGCAGCCCTCCCCCCCCCAATCCCCGCAAAAAAAGGAAAAAAAAAAAAATCCAACAAAAGCCGGGACTTTCCCAGGAGTTCCCTGGTGGTGCACCTGGTTAAGGACCTGGCGTTGTCACTGTTGTGGCTCCAGTCACCACTGTGGCATGGGCTCAAACTCTGGTACAGGAATTCTCACATGCTATGGTGCAGCCAAAAAAAAAAAGCCGGATTTTCCTATGTTGACTCCTTCAATGTTGTTTTTTATATGTTACCAGATTATTCCAAACAGAAAAAATCATAGCTCTATTTGGCTGGTACCTTCAGCACATGCCCAGTTTACCTGTGGGTGACCCAGCCTCTGGCCATTATTGTCAGCATAATCCTAAAGGTCGCTTTTCTTCATATGAGGACGTTTGCCATCCCGGAGGTCGAGGGTCTCGCCTGGGTGGTAAGTGGCAGAGGTGGGACCACCCATACCCCTCCTTCTGGCCAGTTCTCATCCTTTGGGCTCAGTCTGGCTTGAGAGCCCAGATCTGAGTTGGACCGCCAGGGCTCAAAAGCCAGGGTCACCATTTACTATTTACCAGGCGATGTCCTTACACAAAATCAGTTGTTCCCTCTGCGTCCTGTTTACCCTGCTGTGAAGTGGAAACCTGACTGATTCCCGCGACCCGCTGGTTGTGAGGATGAGACAGCCCCAGGCGGAGCGCAGTAACATCTCCTACCTACTGCTGTTTATGGAGCTCCTGCCTCCCCTCAGCACTTCACTTACCGGAGCCTTACAGCTACCCATTTCGCAGAGGGGGAAACTGAGGCAGTGAGCCTTAAATAACTTCTCCAAGGTTACACGTGGAGACAGTTCAGACCTTGCTGGTAAATGTTGTTGCTTCGTACTGGATGGGCCTCTGTGAACTGCTCCAGTGGTGGCACTTGTTGCGGGGGACTGTCGCTGTCCTTTCCCTCCCCAGACTAGGCGTTCCCTGGACGGTAGGCAGCATCGCGATACACAGATGTGCTCACGCCTGTCAGCTGTCCCCTTCGGCACCGGGAAGGCAGCCTCGCCGGCAGGACCGCCCAGGCCCGGCGACCCCTCCCTGGCCGGCGGGGGCGCGCGGCGTGCAGCGGGCGGGGCCAGCGGAGCCCGTAAAAGCGGCGCGCGCCGCGGCCCCGACACCGGTGACCATGGCGCGTCCCAGCCTCCCGCTGTCAGTGGGCCTGGCCGTGCTTGCGTTCTGCCTGCTGGCGCTGCCCCGCGACGCCTGGGGCCGGCCCGGGGACCGCAAGGTGGGAGAGCCGCAGGAGCTGTCGCCCAACGACCCGCAGGTGCAGCACGCGGCGCAGGTGGCGGTGGCCAACTACAACATGGGCAGCAACAGCCCCTACTACTTCCGCGACACCACCATCCTCCGCGCGCAGAGCCAGGTGCGGGGCGGGGCGGGGCACTGGGCTGCGGGTGGGGCGCGTCAGGCTCCGGGCAGGACGGCTTTTTTTTTTTTTTTTTTTTTTTTGGTCTTTTGTCTTCTTAGGGCCACACCGCGGCATGTGGAAGTTCCCAGGCTAGGGGTCGAATCAGAGCTGTAGCCGCCGGCCTACATCACAGCCACAGCAATGTGGATCCGAGCCGCGTCTCAGCAACGCAGGATCCGAGCCGCATCTGCAACCTACACCACAGCTCGCAGCAACACCGGATCCTTAACCCACTGAGTGAGGCCAGGGATCGAACCCGCAACCTCATGGTTCCTAGTCGAATTCATTTCTGCTGAGCCACTGACGGGAACTCTGCATTTTTTTTTTTTTTTGGCCGCACCTGTGGCGTAAGGAAGTTCCTGGGCCAGGGATTGAACCCTAGCACCATCTGTGACCTAGCCACAGCTGTGTGACCCAGGGTCCTTAACCCACTGCGCAGTGGCCGCCTCAGCAGCGACCAGAGCTGCTGCAGATCCTTATCCCACTGGGCCACAGCAGGAATCCCCAGGATGGCATTTTAATACAATATATTTTTCAAAACCCAGTGAATGCCCCAGAAACACGATGAATAGAATATCTAAATAGATAAGATCCAACCCTCACGGCTACCTCACTAGCCTCACACTAGTCCCTGCGCCCCAGGCGGGTGGGGGTGAGGGAGATGGGGCAGCTGTGTGGACTTGGGTCTCAGCCTCCTGCATGGCCCAGCCTCTGCCCCTCTCCCCAGGGATTCCCCCATCCCCCCATCGCCCCATCCCGGTCTGACACCCAGGGTCGTGTGCCGGCCTCACCCCGGAGGGTAACGGGAGACGGGAGGAGATGGAGAGGGCAGGGCTCCCAGCACCTCTGACCTGGCCCAGCCTCTGTCCCAGCTGGTGGCTGGCATCAAGTACTACCTGACCTTGGAGATGGGGAGCACAGCCTGCCGGAAGAACGCCTTGGCTGGAGACCGCATAGACCTCACCACCTGCCCTCTGGCTGCCGGAGCACAGCAGGAGGTAACAGCCCTGCCTGCGGGGCGGGATGGGCCTGGTCAGCCAGCAGCTGGCCCCCTTTGGTTGCCCAACCGGAACTGGTCAGGCTGGCCTGGCCGCCAGGCTGATGTCTGGCTGAACCTGTCCTGCCTCCTGGGTGACTCAGTCCCCGGCCAGGGTGAGGGCGCAGAGAGGAAACTGGGGCGTCCCCTGGAGTGAGAGGTTGGCTGGAAAGATCTGGGATCTGGTCCTGGCCATCTAGCTCCATGTCCCTTCGTCCAGTGACCGTGCTTCGTGCGTCGCGGAGCGTGGCAGGTACAGGGCTGCCTGCTGGGGGGCGGCCGGGCCTGGGCCTGAGCTCACCTGTCCTTCTTCATGTTCTTTCTGCAGAAGCTGCGCTGTGACTTTGAGATCCTTGTGGTTCCCTGGCAGAACTCCTCCCAACTTCTGAAGCAGGACTGTGTGTCCCTGTAGCCGACCCCTGTGGGCGTGGGGGAGGGAGAGAGCGGGCGGGTCTGGGCGCGAGTGGGTGCATCGGTGGGGGGCACTTCAGGTCCCTGGATCGTGTCTGTGGCAATAAACTGCTAGCACTGCTTCTTGCAAGGGTCTGTCCTGAGTGCCTCCCTCTCCCTCTCGCTGCTCCTGACACCCCCTCCAGGAGACTGCTGCCCATACCGCCTCTGCTGAGCCTCTGCTGTCTCAGCCCAGACAGTGCTAAGGGTGCAAAGTTCAGCTCCCAAATTTGGAGTCCCCCAAACACCCCAGCATCACAGACATGGAAGAACAGACCTCCAGAGGCTCCCAGTATTCTCAGAGTTAAGGGTGGGAGGCAGAGTCACAGGAGGGGGACGCTGGCCCAAGGATGGAGAGGGACTGCAGCCAGTGAAGACTCCAGGGCCTGAGCCCAGCCCCTCTCAGCTGCCAGGATGACTCGGAGTGGCCCGTGTGGGGACAGCTGCCCCCGCCCACCCCACCGCGGGGACCCCCGCGCTCTCATCCTGTGAGTGTCTTGTCCAAGCACGTGGCCCCAAGATGGCAGAGCCCCTGCTGGTGGACAGACCATGAGTGCCGGCAAGTGGCTCTCAAGTACACACGGTGGACTTGAGGACCCCCCAGTGCTTTGTCCTGAGCAAGAGCCCGAGAAGGGCCTGGCAGGGCGAAGCCAAGGGGCCAAGGTCAAATCCACTGTCCGTAGGTGGGATGAGAGGACAGATGCAATTTCACGTCATTTCAAGAAAATAACAGTTGGAACGTTTTTTGTGCACCTGAATTTGTGTCTGGAATGAACACTCACCACACACACACTCAGAAATTCTCAAGACTCTAGACACAGACAAGCACACAAACCCACCACACACACTTAGACCAGAAACACACACACACTTAACCTAGCAACCCAGGAGCATACACACACAGACACACACACAAGCAACACCCCCAACCCAAGGCAATGTGGAGATTTAACACAGACCCCCAAACGCACAGCCCCAGGGGCCCACATGCCCCACCCAGAGCTGTCCCTCAGAGGCACAAACACCCACGCCTGGTATAGGACAGGCAGGGACTGGAAGCTGTGGGAGCATGAGGTGTGGGCACATCAGACCCAGGCACACAAACGCGGTGGCTGTGGCGAGCACCCATAGCCCCTGCCCGCGGCCCTCCCCGGCCAGGCCTCATGCCCGACTGCTCAGGCCTGCGCGGCTCCCTGCCCGGTGTGGGGACTCGGTGAGGAACAGCCCAGCTGCTGAGCGGCTCCCCCGCCAGCCTGGCTAAGGTCTGGGCTTAGTGGCAGGAAATGCTTGTTGAGTGAATGTGTGACGTGTGGAGTGAGACGAGGCCCGGAGACGTGTGCCAGGTGGCCTCTCCTCTCCTGGAATCTGTTTCCGAAGCCTGGACGGCAGCTCCTCCACACAGCCCTACCGGGCCGGCGCCACCCGCACCCTGGGCCCAGGGAGGAGAGGTGCTGCTCCTGCCCGGGGACCCGGAGACTTCTCCGCGGTCCGGTCCAGGTGGCAGGTAGGGGGAGGTTGGCAAAGCTGTCCCCCTTCAGCCCCCACTCCCCGCTCCCTGGTCCTGCTCCCAGTTTCCTCCGGCTCCGGGTCCCCCGCCCGAGGGCTGAGGTGGATGGCAGAGATGGCGGGGGTCCGCGCTCTGGCTGGGCTTGAGCTTGACCTGGTGCTCGGGCCACACTGCATCCTGGGAAACCGCCCAGGCTCAGGCTGAAAGCAGGGGACGCACCCGCAGCCTGCCTCCCACGCACCCCCCCCCGCCCCGCCCCCAGGTACGTCCGGCCGCTGACTTCTGAGCACATGCTACCCCCATCGAGTTGGCACCTTTACACCGGATGCTCAGGGTGCTGCTAGGCTCTGAGCCCCCATTTCTGGAGGCTCCTGGTCCCCCGGGCCCCGAGTTGTGCTTGTTCTCCTGTCTCCTGGGCCGGCGGGCCTCGCTCCCCAAAGCAGGGGGGCTGCCCACTATCCTCCAGCACCAAGGCTGGCTGACTTTCCACGTCACGCCTCTGACTGCTGCTAGGCTGGGCCAGGAGGCCAGGCCCTGTGGGGACAGGGGACCCACGGACAGAGGCTCTCACTGGCCAGGCTCACGCACGCATGTGCGCACAGGTATCAGCTCCCTCCCTGTGCCCAGCAGTGAGGACCCAGAACCACCTGGGGTTTTAAAACTCTGTTGGTGCCCAGGCCTGCAGGCCCAATGATCTTTCCAGCAGATCTGGGGACTTGTCTCGACCCACACGGTGGGCAGGGGCTGAAGTCTGGACCCGGACTCTCTCTGAGGGTCACTTCCTGAAGTCCTCTTCTCCAGCCTGCGGGTGGAGTGGGACGGATGCAGCGGTGCCGGCCTCTGCCTTCCCGGAGGCCCGCTGTTCCTCCGCTTCCCCCCGCCCCGCACCCCGCCCGCCAAGCCTGGCCCCCAGCGCCCTCCCCGGCTCCCAGGCTCCTCCTGTCCAGTCCTGGCGGGCTCACCTCAAATGCGGTGTCCACAATCTCATCGATGACAGATGCCTGGGAGCGGAATCTCTGCTGGTAATGCTCCACCCCGGCCACCAGCTGCAGGAAGTGGAACAGGAGCTCCTGCTGCCTGAGGGGGCGGGGGTGGGGGCGCGGAGGTGGAAGGAAAGGCCGGGCTGAATCTCAGCCCCAGAGCCCTTGGCCGGCGCTCTCCCGGCTTGCCTTCCCTCCCCTCCCCGCCACGCTCACGCCCCGCTCCTCCGTCTCCCGCCACCACCTCCGCCTCCGGCCACCACCTCCGCGGTCTGTCTCCTTTCCACCTCCAAGCCCCATCCCGCCACCCGCCCGCAGCACACAGGGCTCTGACGATTATCTCCCAGCCACCCATCCCTCCAGCCGTCTACCCACCCGTTTGCCTCTCCAGCTACCCCACACTGACTCATGCACCCATCCAGCCGCCTCCCTGCCCACCCACCTGTCTGCTTAGCTATTTACTCACCTGAGGGACCACCCCACCCTTTCCCTCGCTCACCTACCCTTCCATCCACCTGCTCTTCCCAGGCCCACCCCTTCTCTAGTCAGTCATCCAGCAAACCCCACCTACACCCACACAAACTGCCCATTCATTAACTCCTTCACGCCAGCCCGGCTCATCCATCCACCCATCAAGCAACACTGAAATCTGCAAGGCGCTCCAAAGACTTAGAAATGAATCAGCCCCTGCCCTCAAGAACTCAGTCGGGCAGATCCAGGAGGGCAAACCTAGTGCTTCCGCTTGTGATAAGTGTACACACAGGGCACCGAGGGCCCCAGAGGAGGAGAACCTCGCCCCACCCTGGGGGTCAGGAAAGGCTTCTGGATGAAGTGTCACTGCGTCCGAAAGAGCACTTGAGCGTTGCTGAGCTCAGGCAGGGCTCCTGGTGCTCCAAGGTCCATGGACAGTGGGGAGCAGAGTCGGGGCTGGGCGGGCCTCAGGAAAGGGGGTTTTAGAGAACGGATGAATTGAAGGTGGAGACATCCAGGGAGGGTCAAGGTGAACTAAGGGAGGGGCGAGCCCTTGTAGGGCTGGAAACTCAGGGAAGGTAGGAAAAGCCAAAACTTTTTTTTTCCCTTCTTTTTAGGGCCACACCTGCAGCATCTGGAGATTCCCAGGCTAGGGGTCAAATTGGAGCCGCAGCTGCCGGCCTTCACCACAGCAACTCGGAATCCGAGACACATCTACGACCAACACCGCAGCTCACAGCAACACCACATCCTGAACCCGCATCCTCATGCTTACTAGTCAGGTTCGTTACAGCTGAGCCACGACGGGAACTCCCAAAACTTTTTTTAACAAAGATCACTCTCTAAGTAAATAAAATGAAAAAGGAAGGAAGAAAAAAAGATCAAAACAAACAAAATGACAAAAAAACAAGGAGTTCCCATCACGGCGCAGCAGAAACAAATCCGACTGGGAACCATGAGGTTGCGGGTTCGATCCCTGGTGCCACTCAGTGGGCTGACCTTCTGGCATTGCCGTGGCTGTGGTGTAGGCCGGTCGCTACAGCTCTGATTAGATCCCTAGCCTGGGAACCTCCATATGCTGCAAGTAGGGCCCTAAAAAGATAAAAAGACAAAACAAAAACAAAGACCACCCTCAGTGGAGGTGGGCCTTTGGGAAGGGTTGGAGGCTGAGAAACCCCGGAGGGCGGCCAGGAGGCTCAGGGATTAGATCTCAGCTCTTCCAACTCTTTCTTTTTTTTTGGTCTTTTAGGGCCGCACCCGCGGCATATGGAGGTTCCCAGACTAGGGGTGGAATCGGAGCTACAGCTGCCGGCCTACACCACAGCCACAGCAACGCGGGATCCGAGTCGAGGCTGTGAACACCCCAGCTCACATCAGCGACTGATCCCTGACCCACTGAGCAAGGCCAGGGATCGAACCCACATCCTCAAAGATACTAGTCGGGTTTGTTTCCGCTGAGCCAAGACGGGAACCCCCTTAGCTCTTCCAACTCTGGCTCACCCGAGCCTGCTGTCAGCTTGCGGCCAGTCTGCCTGAGGTGGGCGGGGGAGCAGGCTCTCTGGGGAACCAGGCCTGAGAGCCAGGGAGCAGGAGTCTGGGCGAAGGACCCGGCCAGCAGCATGGTCACGAGTCCCCAGCTGTCCCGGCCCAGCTCGCCACTGATATTGACAAGAATGGCCGTTGACCACTGGCCTCCTGGGCCTTTACCCAAGCTGGTCCCTGACCCGCCCTCCTGGTCCTTCCGCCCCCGTGACCCCGAGCAGGTCTTTGGAGGTGGGGGCCTCATGGGCAGGGGCTCGTCTATGTCCCCTTGGGCCTGTGGAGACCTCGCAGAACCTGGCCCAGGGCAAGGATCGGGGATCCTTCTCGAGCAGAGATGAGTGGAATCCCTGTCCTCCAGCCTCTCTCCTGGGCCCCGGGCGCTCATGACCCTGCACCGCTGCCGGGAGGATTCTTTCGGCGGCACAAGGCGACTCTGGTTGAGCAAAAGCCAGTCAAGGTCTCCTCTCCTTGCCGGCGCCCAGACCTTTCCCTCAGGCCTGAGGCCTCCCCTCCGTTTGTGTCTCCTTACTTCTCAGTCAAAGGTCCAAATTTTTTCTCAATGAACTGCTTCTGCATGGTGTGTTCACTCATCACCTCTTCTGGTTCTAGATGCGGAGAAAGCCAAGGTCAGAGTGCCCCCGTGGGAGCTCCCGTTGTGGCTCAGCAATGACGAACACGACTAGTATCCATGAGGATGTGGGTTCGATCCCTGGCCTCGCTCAGTGGGTTAAGGATATGGTGTTGCCGTGGCTATGGTGTAGACCACCAGCTGCAGCTCAGATTTGACCCCTAGCCTTGAAATTTCTTTATACTGCAGGTGCCACCCTAAAAAAGACAAAAAAAAAAGGATGCCACCTGCATTGGGTGGTGTGTCCTAGAGACACTCAAACACGGAGCTAAAGGTGTTCAGGGAGCCCCCAGGGAGACGGCTTCTCGGGGAATGGAGTGTGTTTTGTTCTCTTGCCTGTCCGTCAGCCATCCCCTCTTCTGGTAAAAGTCTCCCATTTTTCCTGAGGAACCACTCCTACACCTTCCCTTGCACGCTGTCCGGCTGGGGTTGACCCGCTCCCCAACTCTAAGGACATGTGACTCAAGCCTGGCCAATCAGAACAGCCTATCCTTTTGACTATAGCGATTGGTTCAAAAATAGGCAGGTGATTAATCTGAACCAAGGAGATTCATTTCTGGGACTTTGTTGGAATTGCTAGAAGAGGACCTCTCTGCTGGGAGAGCTAGGGGTAGCTAAACTGTGAGGATTTAGGACTAGGGTTGCGGGTGGTCATTTTCCCATTGCAAAGGGAGGAGCACCCTAAAAGCCAAAACACAAAACCACGCAGAGGGCTACAGAGCAGAGAGATGGGAGGAGACCAAATTTCAACCATCATTGGGTCCTGGATCCAGCCATTCCTGAAAGCCCACACACCCTCAAGTTGCTAAGCAATGTGAGACAATTAATTCCTCCTTTTGCTTAAGCTTTGCACTGGATGCCCCTGATGGAGAGGGCGAGTGAGGGGCTCTCTGAGGGCCTTTATCCTCTGGTGTTGATGATCCAAACAGGGGGATTCTGGAGCTCAGATTCTAAAGTTCTGAAGATCTTTAAACAGTAGGAAAAGCAACTGTCCCAAAACGTATTCACCCAGAAGCGTCAGGTGTGTAAAAATGAACGTGTAAAGGAAAGTTCTTCATTTTTTTTTTTGTCTGTTTAGGGCCATACCCTTGGCACATGGAAGGCCCCAGGCTAGGGGTTGAGTCGGACCTGCAGCTGCTAGCCTACCCCACAGCCACAGCAACTCAGGACCCGAGCCCCAACCTGCACTCCAGCTCATGACACTGCCAGATCCTTAACCCACTGAGCGAGGCCAGGGACTGAAACAGAATCCGTATGAATACTAGTTGGGTTCTTAACCCACTGAGCTACAATGGGATCTCTGAAACTTCATATTTACAGACTCTCAATCGACCTTGAGTGACTCTGGACAAGCGTGTATAATACCTTGACAAAACACTCAAAGACAGTTGAAACCATCTTATTTAAGACTAACTACAGGGAGTTCCCTAGGGGTCTAGTGGTCAGGATTCTGTGCCTTCCACTTTGGCCCAGGTTCAATCCCTGGTCTGGGAACTGGGAACTGAGATGCTGTATCATACCGTTGCCTGCAGCCAAAAAAAAAAAACCAACAGCTGTAAACTCTGTGAGTTATTACAAATGTTTGGTGAATCATAATTTGTCTAATTAGTTGTCCTACAAATAGGTCTTTCAGGAACTATCATTTGGCTTTTATAAAACTGGCTTTTAGAGAACTGTCTTAGACTTTTTTTTTTTTTTGCTTTTTTAGGGCCACACCCGTGGCATTTGGAGGTTCCCAGGCTAGGGGTTGAATCTGATCTACAGCTGCCGGCCTACACCACAGCCACAGCAACACCGGATCCATAACCAACTGAGCGAGGCCAGGGATCGAACCTGTGTCCTCACGGATCCTACTCAGGTTCGTTAATGGCTGGGCCACGAAGGGGACTCCTGTCTTAGAGCTCTTTGACCAAAGTTCTAAGCTCTGAAATTTCTCCTGAGTCTCAGATTCTGCCTGGGAAGGAGGGTGGGTGTCGGTACCTGCCTCCATGAGCTCCGTCAGTGAGTCATCCAGCAGCTTCTCGTGGACCTGGGCCGCCTTCTGGGAAGAAGAGGCCTCGGTCCTGCCACAGTCCCATGTGTGGTGGTCCCTGGGGCAACGCCCTCCCTCCCCTCCAGCTTCGGTGTTCTCCTCCCCGTGTTCTCCGTCCCCCTGCCGCTCCCCACTCGGTACCTCCTGCTTTTCTTTCTCCAGGCCTTTGAGCAGCGCCATCTGGAAGTTATCCACCAGGACGGCGATCACCAGGCTGGGGCGGGAGACAGGGCACTCTCAAAGAGGAGGCTGTAGGGGACCCTCCTTTGGATTCGAGGTGGAGAACCTTGGTGAGAGCAGAGGGGAGGGAGTGCCCTGGGGCTAGGCTGGGGGAGCGGAGCCAGGGGGCGCAGGGGCGGGTCCTCACTTGAGGAAGATGAAGTACTGGATGATGATGTAGATCATGAGAATGGGGACGATGTACCAGGCACCTGGGCGAGAGCGGCTGTGTGAGCTGTGCGTTCCCTGCCAGCCCCACCACACGCTGCCAGCAGCATCAGAAGCCCGCAGCGTCTGCCCCCCACCCCCAGCCTGAGTGCCGCCCCACCCTGGGCCCGGCTGTCCAGGTAGATGAGGGACCAGTCGTCCAGGGTGAGCAAAGTGAAGAGGGTGAAGATGGTGGTGAGGATGCTCTGGAAGCGCTTGGGGTCCGAGTGGCGGAACAGCGCCCGGAGCACCACCGAGAACAGGACCGGCTGTTCAGGACCACACCGGGCTCCCAGGGTCCTAGCTCCCCTTCTTCTCCCCACACCCCCAGCTCCTGGTCCCTCCCCCCGGCTCTGGCCACCACAGCCCCTCGGGCTTCCCCCCGCCAGCCCCCAAGGCACAGGATACAGAGGCAGGTGAACATGAGGATGAGGATGGCGGTGATGGATGGCAAGGACTGGGCCAGGGTCCCTGTCACTTTCTGGAGGCTGGTCAGGAAGCTGTGGGCAGAGGTTGAGAGGGAGGCTGAATCAGCAGGGATGGGGATCTGTGCCCAGCAGCCGGAGCCGGCACTGGACACTGCGGCAGGAGGTCCCCGATTCCCTAGTGACTTGGGAGGGTCCCAGCCCCCCTCTGGAAAATGAAGAGGTGGATCCTGGTGGATGGCAGGAGGGTTGTCAGAAAGGCAGGCTGGCGTCTGCAGGCTCCCTGCCCCACGTGCCCTGAACAGGTCACGGCTGACCTGGGGGAGCCCGAGCCCGTGTCCTCTCTTGCTTCAGGGTCCCCACACTGGGGTGGGCAGCTGCGGTCCCGCTAACCTGAGCCTCCGCAGGACCCGGATAGCCCGCAAGGCTCGCAGGCTCTTGAAGACTTTGAAGATCCAGAAGACGCTTAGGTTGTAGACAGCGCGTGTGGAAGAGGGAGAGTAAAGCTGCATGAGCATGAAGTCCAGCACAGCCATGACCATGATGAGGAAATCTGCAGGCACCGGGGGCCGGGTGTCACAGGTCCCTGCCCAGCCCCTCATCTAGGCCCACAGCCCTCCCAGCTCCAACACCCTCTGCTCCGGTCGCCCCTGGCAGCTCAGGGGCTCCCCCACTACACACACACACACACACACCCCATCCCTACGCACCCAGGTTGTTCCAGGGGTCATAAAAATACTTGAAGCCCAGAGCAATGATCTTGAGCACAGCTTCCACTACATAGATGCAGAGGAAGATGGAGTCCAAGGCCATGAAGTACCACTCTGTGGGGACACAGGGATGGGGGGGTGGCTGTGGTGTCACTCAGCCCTTCCCTCCTGGCCACTGGAACTTCACACACAGCCCTTTAGGGAAACCCTGGCTCTGCCCAATGGCTGTGTGTCAACAGCTCTGTGCCTCACTTATAAACAGTGGTAATAACAGTCTGCCTGGTAGGTTTTCATAAGTACTAGGTACATTCAACATAGTAAAGGACCTAGAATGGAGCCTAAAAGAGCCTGCAAAAAATATCAGTCACTCTTCTTCCTTCCTTAACTTACAGGCCCTGTGGCAGGTCCTTTCCTCCACGCTGATCCTTATGGCTTTAGGGGCCATCTTCCGAGGTTCCCCACTCTGGCCCCTCCAGGGCATCCTTTTCGCCGCCTCCTGGCCCTTTTAGCCCACTTGGGTTCTGGGCATCCTTCCCAGGCACAGGGGTGTATTTGGAGCTGATGCGCCACCTGGTGGCTATAGCCACAAACAGCGCATCCTCAAGGTCAGAGGGCTTTTCTGTCTCTGGCAGCCTGGTTGACTTTAGCAAAACTCTTTGAGCGTCACTCTAAGGCTGGGCAATGCCACCTACTTCCCAGGGTGAGGATCAAATGGGCTAAGTTATATAAATCGCCCGGCACTTGTCAGGCCCCCAGGAGGCCTGAAACAGCATCAATGGCCTACTTCTTGGCTCTTACCACCTCGGATCTCGACTTCAGCGAAGGTCTGGGCCACCAGCATGACGGTGTTAAGGCAGACGATGAAGATGATGAAGGCTTCAAAGGCCAGGGACTCGGTCAGTTTCCTGATCATTCTCCGGAGGCCCCAAAAGAGGCAGCTTAATTTTTCCCACAGACAGTAACAGAGGTCCACAGCACGCACCCTCTTGTGGGGTCTCGGGACTCGGCCAGCTGTGAGGGGGCAGGAGAGCCAAGCCTGTGGGCAGTTGGGGGGGTCCCGGGTGCCCTGCCAGGCCTGCCTGCCTGCCTGTGGCCGTGAGCTCACTCAGGTGCCTCCATGCCAGTCCTGCACTGGTATCAGGACCCCAGGCTTGTCCCTTCCCTGGCAGATGCCAGCTTGCCTGGGACTCGAGGTCTGCCTGAGCACGTCTTGAGGGCTTAGGCTTCTACGCACACGTACTGTTCTTTACTCACATGGCGACTTATACACGGGAGACCTGGCACTCCTCGCCTCCCCATCCTCTCGGTCAACTCTCCCTCTCCCCCAAGAGTCTGCTGAACATCGCCCCCTCCTGGCTGTCTCTTCTACCCACAAATGGACACTCACCTGTCATTGCTTGTTTGTGAGGCTGTTGCTGTGTTTACTGAACTACTAGGGGACAAGTTTGGGGGACTGTATGTTAACAGCCAAGGTCCCACCCTGACCTCAAACAAGACCCTTGTTCAGGCACTGGTTCCCAATGATTTTCTGTCCTCAAAAAGCTCATGGTTGGAGTTTCCTGGTGGCTCAGTGGGTTAAGGATCCAGCACTGACACTGCTGTGGCTTAGGTTGCTGCTATGGTGAAGGTTGGACCCGTGCACTGGGAACTTCTGCATGCCATGGGCGAGGCCAAAAAAAAAAAAAGGCTCATAGTTTAGTGGGGGAAACATGGCTAAATAGCATTCACAGTGGTAAATGTTCTGACATGGAAGACAGATCGCACCACTGGGTGGTCTGGGACTGGCTGTGTAAGGGACCACCCTTAGCTTTCACTTTAGACAAGAGGAAATGTTTGAGGAGTGAGATTGCAAATGAGTAAAGCGGTGACTGACTGAACAAACAAATGACAGTCTGAAAAGCTGCATATTCTGCAAATAAAAGATTGGATTATAGGCAGTCGGGTGAGCGAATGAACAGCCAGTGGAATACACATGCGGCTGATGACAAGCCTCAAGACCTGGGGGAGGACGCGCAGGGCCTGAGTCAGGCCTGGGATCTGGGCCAGGCCGCCGGGGTCGGGGAAGGGGGCGAGGCAAAGACTCACTTTTGCGGTTCTGAACCTGCTCGTCTTCCCCAGGACAGCTTTCCGAGGTTCTGGAGGAGGAATCCTGAGGGTGGACTTTGCTGGAGCTCTGGGAGGCGTGTGAGCGAACTCTGCCCCTGGACTGAACCAAGGTCAGGGCCGAGCTCTTCTTTTCTGGCTTGATAGGTTGGAGGGCCACGGGACGAGAATAGAAAGAGCCGAGGGGGGCTGAGCCCAGGCTGGGGAATGTGTATGGGTCAAAGAGTTTGGAGCCACCACGGTGGTTCTCCTCATCGTGGCGGTCTCTTTGGACGTAGCCATCGGGGTGTACGCTGTGGCGGCGCTCCCTGCGGTGGCGCTCCCTGTGGTGGCGCTCTCTGTGGTGACCGTGGTGGCCATGGTGGTGCTCTTCATGGGAGTGAGGGAGGCCGTGGTGGTAGGACCCCAAGGTGGCAGACCTGTGGTGGCGGGCTGGGTGATGATGGTGCCCGCCATGATGATAGGCCTCACTGTGCTGGGGTGGGGCACCAGCCTGGAAGGACTCGTTATGGTGGGAAGCCTCCCCGGGGTGGTGGGGCCCTCCAGGGGGGTAGGGCTCCCCGGGGGGGTGGGGCCCCCTGTGCTGGTTCTTGTTACCCTGAAGATTCTCATTATCAACGTGGTCCTCATCATAGGACTGGTGGGAGAGGACAGCGCCACGGGATGTGGAGTGGCGGGCCTCACCACGACGGTGGGCCTCGCCGCGGTGGGGGGGGGGGGGGGCGTGGTGAGAGCGGTGGGAGTGGCGGGACAAGGCGCTCTCAGGGAAGTCTTGGAACTCATCGGGGCGGTGAGGTCTGCCATCACGGTGGGACACGCGGTGGCGATGGGACTCGTGAAGGCGGCGGACTCTTCTATGGCCCGGATGGTGCTGCGGGGCCGATGTGCCAGGGTGGGAGAACACATCCAAGTCATCTGTGTCTGCCTCATTTGAAGCCTTTGCAGCCATCGAGGGTTTATCCGTGACTATGCTGAGAAACCTGGAATGAGGAAAGCTCAAGATATGGGCCCAAAAGACCCTTTCCTGGGTTGCCTTTCTCACCAAAGCTGTGGCACTGGGACTTCGAGGAATGCCTGACTGCTCTTGGAATTCTCCCCTCTATGATGTCACAAGTAAGCCCCTTCCCAGGCCTACTTTCCAAATACCTCCTCCTGGCTCCAGATCAGAATCAAGGATCCTTATCTAACCTCTCCATTGGAAAAGGAGGAAACTGACCTCAAGGGAAGCGGGAGTTCCCGTCGTGGCTCAGTGGTTAACGAATCCGACTAAGAACCATGAGGTTGTGGGTTTGATCCCTGGCCTTGCTCAGTGGGTTAAGGATCCGGCGTTGCCGTGAGCTGTGGTGTAGGTTGCAGACGCGGCTCGGATCCTGCGTTGCTATGGCTGTGGCGAAGGCCGGCAGCTACAGCTCCTGTTAGACTCCTAGGCTGGGAACCTCCATATGCCGCGGGTGCGGCTCTAGATGAAAGGCAAAAAGACCAAAAAAAACCCCCAAAAAACAAAAAAACAAAATGTGGTCCATCCTTACAACAAAATATTACTCAGCCTTAAAAGGAAGGAAATTCTCACAACATACTACAACATGGATCAACCCTGAAGACACAAAGCTAAGTGAAATAAGCTAGACACAAAAGAGCAATGATCGCATGCTTCCACTTAAACAAGGTACCCAGAATAGGCACATTCACAGACACAGAAGGCAAAAGAGTGTTGTGGGGAGGAGATGATGGAGGTGAGTTCGTGTTTAATGGGTACAGAGTTTCAGTTTGGGATGATGCAAAGTTCTGGAGACCGATCGTGGTGATGGTTACACAACATTGTGAGTGTACTTCATGCCCCTGAATTTGTACACTTAAAAATGGTTCAAGAGTTCCTGTCATGACACAGTGGAAATGAATCTGATCAGGAACCATGAGGTTGCAGGTTTGATCCCTGGCCTCGTTCAGTGGGTTAAGGATCTGGCGTTGCTGTGAGCTGTGGTGTAGGTTGCAGACGCGGCTCAGATCTGGCATTGCTGTGGCTGTGGTGTAGGCCAATAGCTGTAGCTCTGATTTGACCCCTAGCCTGGGAATCTCCATATACTGCAGGTGCTGCCCTAAAAACCAAAAAAAAAAAAAAAAAAAAGTTCAAATGGCAAGTTTTATGTTAATGTATATTTTACAATTCATTTTTTTTAAATGGTGTGAAAACCTGGACAAAGAGCACAGGCAGACAAAAATCTGTTGGCTTTTGACTTTGTGATGGATCCATTTCAAAAGCACCAATTTGGTTGGAGAAAGAAGCTGAATGAAGCTAGAAGATGGGTCATTTTATCTAACTAGTGAGACCCCTCCATTGACTGCGTTCTTTTAAAAAATTTGTTTTATTAAAGAAAGTTTTTGGGGTAGTTCCTTTTAGGGTTCAATGGGTTAGGAACCCTACATGGTGTCCGTGAAGATTCAGAATACTAAATGGCCTCGCTCAGTGGATTAAGGATCCAGTGTTGCTGCAAGCTGCAGTATAGGTCGCAGATGTAGCTTGGATCTGGAATTGCTGTGGCTGTGGTGTAGACCGTCAGCTGCAGCTCCCATTCGACCCCTAGCCTGGGAACCTGCCTATGCTTCAGGTATGGCCCTTAAAAAAAGAGAGAGAGAGAGAGAGAGAGAGAGAGAGAGAGAGAGGGAGAGAGAGAGAGAAAAGAAGGGGAAAAAGTTCTTTCACTGATTGCCTTCTGATGGGCATCGACACTGGACATGATAACCTTCCATTCTGTGAGCATTTTGGGAAGCCACCCGCAGGCCTCCCTCCTGGAGCATCATGTCATCAGGTACCCAGCTGCGTCCTTTCCAAGTCTCTGTGAATGGCCAGCCCATCAGACATTGCTCAAGAGTCCACATAAATCTGCACCTTCAGCCCACTTTCCTTCCACACAAAGTGGATAACATATGTAATTGTTCAAAGTTCTGTCCCTGGGGAGGCTTTTCGTTCACTCCCCTCTTTCAGGGCTGTCGTGCAGCAGTTGTCCACTTCCGGCTGTCACTGGCTTGCTGTGCAAAGCCTTCTGTACATCACACATATACTTTTTCCTCGTCCCTTGAAACTTCTGAGTATAAACTTGAGGGAAAGGAGGTGAAGCAGTAGAAAGAGATCCCCACGGGAGTCTGAAACTCCTGCTCCTGCGGTTTGTTTGGCCTCCTGGATCTGCTTGCTGGGGCCCAGTATCATGGCCGCCACTTCAACTGCTAATGAGGTGCAACTGTGGAAATCCAATTTCAGGATTCTGTGGTCAGATCACACTCAGTTTATGATGAACATTTGGGTTTGATAATCACTTGATGCTCCATAAATCTGCTATTCAGACTCTTACCTCCCAAGGCCCAGGAGCAAGCCAGAAGCTGCTTTTGAGAGGATAGAATCTTTGCTGGCAGAAGACAGAGTGACCAAGTTTCCAAGGGCCTTATATGTGATGCTCCTGCTGGGACTTGCCAGAGGCGCCACATTGCCACCTTTGGCTGACGCCCAAGTCAGGCACTTGGCTCTACCAGGCATGATGTCCAAGTGGAAGGGCAGCTTTCCACCACAGCCTGGACTTTTGAAGAGCTTTCTGTTGATCCAGACCAAACACTGTCAGATTTACAGGTGAGCTGGAGAATGTGTCAAAGCAGCTTGCCCAAGCTGACCTAACTGGCTCCCAAATCCAAAAGGCACACCACACATTGCTCCTCTCTCTTCATGGTGTAGGCGTAAGCAGCAGCAAAGTGTCTGTCACTTGAGAAGAGATATCCAACATCCCCCAGACCTCTGGGCCCCTAGAAACATTCCTGATGGGCCAGGCTCTCCGGCTTCCACAGGGTTCTTCTCCAACCCCCTGGCACACATCTGTCTCAGGACCCAAGGTGCTCACAGTTTCCTGTTCATGGTGTCCAGTTGGCAAAATGCCATCAACTGAGTATGTCAACCGGTGTTCTGTGTTTTCAGGACTCTCAGGGTCCCTCTGGACCTTGCAGTTTGCAGGAGAATGGCCTGATCCAGGGACAGGACCGTAAAGGTATACGGTAAGCTTTGCTGTGTAAATGAAATGTAATTTCCCAGACTCACCAGAAGGTAAGAGAAAGCTTTGCTAGTTCAGTAGCCACATAACAGGTGTTGGGGTTTGTACTGATCTCCTCCAATAAAACTCTACAATCTAGAATCATGCTGTGACTGGCATTGCCATGTCACTAAGTTTGCTCTCCTGCCTGCAAACAGGGAATTTATAAGTCAGTAGGGTTGGGATCACCAGAGTGGCACCTTTTTTTTTTTTTTGCCTTTTGTCATTTTAGGGCCGCACTTGAGGCATATGGAGGTTCCCAGGCTAGGGGTCTAATCAGAGCTGTAGCCGCTGGCCTACACCAGAGCCACAGCAACGCGGGATCCGAGCCACATCTGCGACCTACACTACAGTTCACAGCAACGCCGGATCTCTAACCCACTGAGCAAGGCCAGGGATCGAACCCGCAACCTCATGGATGCTAGTCAGATTGTTAACCACTGCGCCACGACAGGAACTCCAGAGTGGCATCTTTTAACCTTAGTGGGGCACTAATCTCCGCAGTTTCTGCAGGGCCGTGGTGTCACTTCTTTTTCTTTTTTCCTTTCCTTTTTAGGGCTGCACCTGTGGCATATGTAAGTTCCCAGGCTAGAGGTTGAACTGGAGCTGCAGCAGCCGGCCTACACCACAGCCACAGCAAAACCAGATCCAAGCCATGTCTACCACCTACACCACAGCTCATGGCAACGCCGGATCCTTAACCCACTAAGTGAGGCCAGGGATCCAACCTGCATCCTCCTGGGTACTAGTTAGGTTCTTAATCCACTGAACCACAACGGGAACTCCTGCGGTATCACTTCTTGTTTATAACTTGGCAGGGGTGGGGGGACAATTCCAGGGGTTTCCTCTTGGCCCTTTTTACCATAAGAGTCCACACTGTAGAGGCAGGGAACCAATGGGAGAGTCTGCCAGCAACTGAGTACTAATCTTACAGTCAGTTCTGGGGTGGGGGAAAAAACCACAGCAGGAGTCTGAGGGCCTCGGTATGTGACCTTTCATCTCCAAAGGCCTTTGGCGCTAATTGGTCTCTGTGGGTAATAATATTCAAGCTAACATCTGAAGCTGCAGTGAATTTGGACGGTGTCGTTTGAGCTCAGCTTGAACTGTCTCCCAGAATTCTCTTCCCTGCAGAGTTCTTAGTGTGGACCACAAGTGACATTTTGTGTGATTTGGAAAGGAGAATTGAAACAGGAGCTGTATCCTTTGTCCACTGGGAACGTTGGCACAGGGACACCAGAAGCGGTGGCGCCACCCTTGCAGCGACCCTTATTTACTAGCTCACCGTGTCAGTGTGGGCCAGCAGCTGGGTTTACAGCTCCTCCAGCGACTCTTTTGTTTTTTTTAGGCCTCACCCACAGCATGCGGAAGTTCCCAGGCCAGGGATCAAACCTGTGCCACAGCAGTGACAATGCCAGATCCTTAACTTCTAGGCCACCTGGGAACTCCCAGCTTCTGCTACTCTTGTTCCAGGTGTGTGTTTAGCTCCCTGGTGGAGTGCCAACTTGTCCCGCGGGCCATCCGCTTCATTAAACTCGGAGGCTTAGATGCAGCGAGAGGCTGCCCTGGGTGTTGGTCTACCGAGTGGGTGCTAGCTTGTCCTCACAGGTGCCAGTTTACTTCCCCAGCTCACATCACCTTCATTCCAACTGTCTGCCTGGTGCCTTTTAGCTCCAGCCCCAGAAACAAAGACAGCAGTCTTGTATAGTCAGCCCTCATGGTTATGTAGGGTTTTACCCCCCTGATACAACTTTTTTTTTCTCCCCAGAGCCGTAGGTGCGGCATATGGAAGGTCCCAGGCTAGGGGTCAAATTGGAGCTGCAGGGGCCGGCCTACTCCACAGCCACAGCAACGCGGGATCTGAACTGAGTCTGTGACCTACATCACCGCTCACAGCAATGCCGGATCCTTAACCCTCTGAACGAGGCCAGGGATCAAACCTGCAACCTCATGGTTCCTAGTCAGATTTGCTTCTGCTGCTCTATGATGGGAACTCCAAGAAACTGCATTTTAAAAAGCCATTAGCTTTAGAGGTGCCTTGTTACACAGCACATTGCTAACTAATATAGGAGTGTTAAAGGAAAAGAGCCTTTTTTTATTTTTTATTTTTTTGGCCTTTTTAGGGTGGCACCTGTGGCATGTGGAGGTTCCAGGCTAGGGGTCTAATTGGAGCTATAGCTGCCGGCCTTCACCACAGCCACAGCAACGCCAGATCCGAGACATGTCTTTGACCTACACCACAGCTCACAGCAACACCGGATCCTTAACCCACTGAGTGAGGGCAGGGATCAAACCTGCAGTCTCATGGTTCCTAGTCGGATTGGTTTCCACTGTGCCACAACGGGAACTCCAGGAAAAGGGACATTTTGAAGAATGACTCTGAACTCTACAGGTGGCTTAGAAGAGAAAAGGCATTATGGGTAGAGTGGAGATCATGTGCTAAGAACGGAGGCGTGAAGGGCTGGCAGTGGTGCGCCAGGAAGTGTCTAACACCCATCTCTCCACGTCTAGTTCTGATGTGAACGTTGGTTGTTATTTTCGTTTTTGTTAACAAGCAACAGACAACAGGTAAATGTTCTGGGCTTTCAGGGCCATTGAGTCTCTATCGCAATGCCTCACCTCTGCCATTGTAGAACAAAAACCGCCACAGAACAATGAGAAAGAATAAGCGTGGCTGGGTTCCAATAAAACTTTATTTACAAAAACAGAGGGTAGGCCAGATTTGACTTGCAGTTTGCTTATTCCTGATCTAGATGATCAACAAAACAAGAAATCAGTCTGATTTACAGTGTTTGTTGCTTTGTACTTGTACCATGGCTGGTTTCGTGCTACCAATGTGATGTCACTGAACAAGTGTTTGGAAGAAATGGACAATAAGTAGCACACTGTTCTATAAGACTCCCACGAGGCAGATACAGTACACATAAACACCTTAAGAACACAAATTCTGGTAAAATCTAGTAAACAAATCAGGAAGTAATGGGTTGTATTTATTACCTTTGTTCTTTTTGTTTGTTTTTTTATGGCCACGCCAGTGGCATATGGACATTCCTGGGCCAGGGACTGAATCCTTCCCGCAGCTGTTATTCACGCTGCAGCTGCAGCAACACTGGATCCTTTAACCCACTGCACTGGGCCAGGAATCACGCCCCTTCCTCTGCAGTGACCTGAGCCACTTGCAGTCAGCTTCTTAGCCCACTGTACCACAGTGAAAACTTCCATTACCTTTGTTCTTTTTTTCCCCTTCATAAATTGTTGTTGTTGTTTTGTCATTTTTGGCGGCCCCATGGCATATGGAGCCCCCCGGGCCAGGGATCAGATTGGAGCTGAGCCACAGTTGTGACCTAAGCCACAGCTGCAGCAGGGCTGGATCCCGAACCCACTGTGCTAGGCCGAGGACTGAACCTGTGTCTGTCCCAGCAGCTTCCAAGATGCCGCCGATCCCGTTGCACCACAGTGGGAGCTCCTTCATTTCTTAAAGTTTCACTGAAGTAGAGTTCATTTACAATGTTGTGACCATTTCTGCTGTACAACAGTGATTCAGTTATCCATGTACACACATCCATTCTCTTTCAGATTCTATTCCCACATAGATTATCACAGAATATTGGGTAGCCATTACCTTTGTTCTTTTTTTTTCTTTTTTGGCCACCCTGTGGTATGTGAAGTTTCTGGGCCAGGGATCAGATCTGAGCAGCACTTTGCAACCCATGCTGCAGCTGTGGCAAGCTGGATCCCTCAACCAGCTGTGCCGGGGATCCTATCACTGCAGATATGCTGCCAATCCCATCGCACCACAGAGAGAATTCCACCTTTTTTTTTTAATGTTTTCAGGGCCGCACCCTCAGCATGTGGAGTTTCCTAGGCTAAGAGTGGAATCAGAGCTGTAGCCACTGGCCTATGCCACAGCCACAGCGACGTGGGCTCCAAGACACGTCTGCGACCTACACCACAGCTCATGGCAACGCTGGATCCTTAATCCACTGAGTGAGGCCAGGGATCAAACCCGAAACCTCATGGTTCCCAGTCGGATTCATTTCTGCTGCGCCACGATGGGAACTCCAAAAGCCCCTTTTCAAGCCCAGGGAGTATCATACAACCTGCCAATTAACTCCTGCAACCCACTGCCCAACGAGGCCAACCCTGTCTCTGTGAAAGATAAAACAAACAGGGACTGATGGCAATGTGTTAATTTCTTCACTGAACATTCTCTTCAGAGAAAGTCCTGCGTCAGCCTAGCCTGGGGCATGGGAACTTTTTTCTCTTTTCTTTCTTTCTTGTTTTTTGGCTGCAGCCACGGCATACAGAAATTCCCACGCCAGGGGTCCAAGGGTCAAATCCATTCCCACAGCAGTAACCAGAGCCACAGCAATGAGAACACCAGATCCTTAACCTGCTAGGCCACCAGGGAACTCTGGGAGCTTCTTTATTCACATGGCAGTGTGAGAGCACTAGGGGCTGGCTGTCTGGGTTCAGACTCCAGCTGTGTGACCCTCAGCATCATTTAACCTTAGTCCCCTCAGCCATAAAATGGTAACTACCTTGTAAGTTAATAGGTGTAAAGCCCTTCAACAGTGGCCGGCACATAATACACCACATTAGCTATTTTATTACTTGTCTAGATATATCAGTGTAACTCTGAAGAAAGTAACAAAAAAGTCTTGATTCTCTGCTGGTCTTAAGAGAGGTTTCTTTTGAAGGTGCTGGCTATCTTGCTGTGGTAAAGGACACTGGAGGTAGGGAACAGTGCTCATTTGAGTCAATGCTGTCTTCTTGTGGGGAAGGCAGCCCAGGGGCAAAGTCAGTAACTCAAAAGAGAAGTAAAATTCTGAGTTAAGCACCTCCTTACCTGAAATGACCCTCCTTCCAGCCTCATTCTGCCCAAGGAGGTGTTGTCAGTGTCTGCCCCGTTCTGAGGATAGAGGTCATATCTGCCTTGTTCATCTCTGTTCCGAAGTTACAGAGATGATGCTCAATAAATGGTGCTGAAATGAATGAAAAGGAATGATTCAGATTTTCTCAAAGAGAAACGAGGAGGGCTGAGGCGGGCAGTCTGGTAAACCTAGTCAATCAAGGGGTGATGAGAGTTTTGAGTCTCTGGGAAGGGCAGTGGAGACTGATTGAGTCTGGGCTCCCACCCTCATGGTGAAAGCCACACCTATTCTTGGGCATCTGTCTCATCCTCAAACTTTTTTTGTTTTTAAAGGGCTGCACCTACTAGGGGTAAACCTGGAGCAGCAGCTGCCAGCCTGATCCCGGTGGTGTCTGCAACCCACACCGCAGCTCACAGCAACGCAGGATCCTTAGCCCGCTGAGCAAAGCCAGGGATGGAAACCACATCCTCATGGATACTAGCTGGGTTTGTTACTGCTGAGCCACAAAGGGAACTCCTCATCCTCAAACTTTTAATGACTGACATACAACCTGCACACTTTAAAATATTTTATTACAAAAAGAAAAATCAACCAAACAAAAAGCCCAATCCAAGAACTCTTGGTTCCGGGAGTCTGGGAGCAGCTTAGGTCTGTGGGGCAGGTGGAACCTGGAAGACAGACAGTGTGGGGGCCTCTGACCCCTGGCAGGAAGGAGCAGCCTTTCCCAGGGCTCAGCCCTTCTCCACGGCCTGGGCTCATCCACTTGGAAAAGACAGGTGTGGTCCTCAATCCCCATTAAAAGGCAGGGTGGACGGTTCTGCATGGGCCTCGGACCTCTTGTCAAAGCCACAAACCAGTTAGGACGGAGGAGAGGGTGGCCCGGGGCTCGATCGGGCCTACCAGCACTCTCCCCAAAGGCGGGGTTCAGCCTACCCTAGGGAGGCGGGCTCAGACAGGGGGATGCGCCAAGTAGCTTGGCATGGGCCTACAGGCCCTCTCGGGAGAAAGGGCCCTGATGGGGTGGGGCCTGGAGGCAGCCCTAGCCAAGATTTTGGTGGGCGAGACAGGGTCCAGCCCTCCAACGGTGCTCAGTGGCCTAGGTGGCCTCGGGGCAGCGCCCGGATGGGCCTGGGCGGGGGATTGTCCAGGACCGGCTCGGGACGGAGGCGCACGCCGCCCCTGCGCTTCTGCTTTCGCAGCAGGTAGCTCGAGTACTGCACCTCGGGCATGGCCAGCTTAAGGCAGGCCTCGGTGGCCGGGCCGGCGCGGCCGCTGGGCAAGTCGTAGCCCATGATGTCCACCTTGCGGCTGGGCTGCCACGGCTGCAGCTGCTTGGTGCGAATCTGCGCGGCCGGCCGCAGCACCGGCTCGTCGCCGAAGCAGCGCCGCAGCAGGCGCTCTCGGGCTTCGCGCAGCTCGCGCGCCTCGCGCTCCACGCAGGCGCGGCCGGCGCGCGCCACGCGGCGCCAGAAGGTGGCGTTGAAGTGGTCGTAGAGGCCGGCGTCGAGCGCGTTCCAGGCGCGCGCGGCCCGCGCGAGCGCCGCGGGGATGGCGGCGAGGCGCGAGCTGGCGGCGCGCGCGTTGAGCCTGGCGTAGAGCACGTCGTCCAGGTCCCAGGCCAGCAGACGCCGCAGCAGCACGAGCGACTCGTCGAAGTACTCTGCGATCATGACGAGCGAGAAGACCTCCTCCACCTGGCGGATGAGGCCCGCCAGGTAGGCGGCGTCGTCGCGCGGGCTGCGCTCGTTGTCGCCGCCCAGGTCGTAGGCCAGCGTGTTGTGCGCGAACATGGCGAAGTGCTCGCCCGCGCGGTAGTAGGCCTCGGGCGCGCGCAGGAAGGCCTCGAGCGACGCGTTGGGCACGCGCCGGAAAGCGGGGCAGTACTGGTTGTAGTAGCTGAAGAGCGACTCGAACATGGCGGCCGGCTCGCGCAGGATGGTGACGTAGACGGTGCCGGGCGGCATGAGGCGCTGGAGCTCCGCGCGGTCGAAGCGCAGGTGGCTGGCCAGCACGTGCGGCGGCCGCGTGGCCGGGTGCACGAAGTGCGCGGAGAAGTTGCGCGGGTAGCAGAACTGGTGCTCGCAGCTCGGGTGCGGCAGGGCCACGGTCAGGTTGTGGCGCTCGGCGAAGCGGAACAGGATGTTCTGCACGGTCGTGCCGGCAGTCTTGTGCGTCTTCAGGAAGGCCACGGTCATGTGCTTGGGGCGCGGTGGAGAGTCCTGCAGAGGTGGGCAGCTCAGAGGGAACAGCTTGGGGTACCTGCGGGGGCCAGGGGGCGTGCAGGGAGGAGGGTGTGAGAAGGTGCGGCTTGACCCTGCCTCTCCCCAAGGACGGTGGGGATGGGCCACGGCCCATCCTGGGCTTTACCCACGGAACAGTAGAGGGATATGGTAGGCGGCCTCTAAGATGACCCCCTGCTGGCCCTCTGCAAGTTCTTGTATATTTCCCTCCTCTTGAGTATGGGTGGAACTTATTGGCGCCTCCAAGGAAGAGAATGGGGCAGAAATTGTGGGATGTCATTTGGGAGATTACATTATTAAAAGACTATGGCTTCTAGGTGTCTTTCTCTTATTCTCGCTAGGATAGCTCAGGCGTGGGAGCGCGGGCACCAGGTGGCAACAGACTCGAAGGAACTCAGTCCATCAGCCTGCTTGAAGAGGTGAAGGCTCCCGAAACTACTTGACCAAGCTTGTAAGGGGAGCCCTTCCAATCAAGCTTCAGTTGAGACTGCGCCCCCAGCAGCAGCTTGACTGCACAAACTGAGGAGCAGGAGAAAAATCCTTTCCATAAGTCTGGCAACACAGAGTTACCATATCCTCTAGCTCTGTCTTCTCACTTTTCCCCCTTCCACTGGCTCCTCATCTTGTAAAAGTGTCATGGGCTCTGAGGCCACCTGTTTGTTATATGATTCCATTAAGGCCTCTGGAACTGCATTCGTTCATTCAACCAGGTTTTTTTTTTTTTTTTTTTTTGTATTTACTATGTGCCAGGCACTATTCTAGGCTCAAGAAACATGATAGTATAAAAAAACAGCTAATAATCGTAGCCTTCATGAAGCTTTCATTTCTAATTCCTTGTTCCTTAAATTAGGGTGTTTGGGATTACAGGCGACCTGTAAGTTCCCTTCAGACATTTTGAGCTGCCCTGCCATTTCTTTTCTACCGTCCTAAGCATCACGTAATGAGAACAGCCTTAAGCAGCTTTGAAAACACCATTGAGATTTCCTATCTGTGGCTGGTTTGGGTTCAGGATAATGTCTACATAGATGCTCCTGAAGACCAGCAAAGCATCTGGCAAGAGGGATTGGGCCCATTCGTACTCTTCTCATGGAAAGACTATTAAATGGGGAAATTGAGGTGCTGGAGGGTGTAGGGATTTGTTGGGTTCACACGGTGAGCCAGGAGCAGGGTCAGGGTTCCTGTTGGTCAACACATGGTAGGTATCCTGTATCAGGATGACTGGCTGGGTCACACATACACTGTCGTTCCTGTTTTATAGATGAAGAAACAGGCTCAGAGAAGTGAGAGGACTTGCTCAGCACAGCAGTGGAGAGAAGTTGTTTGGAGTATTTTGAGGAGTGGGTGGCTGCACCTCACTGATTCCGTTTTGTCAGCTCCATCTCAGGGCCACAGTCCTATCCTCACCCCTTTCTGCATAACTGAGATTTAGCTTACTCACAAGGAATGTGCCCATGCCAGGTTAGCCCCTGCCACCTTTTACGCTTGCCTTCATCTGATGTGAAAACTGGGTGCCTTGTGCTGATGCAGGTGCTTAATTGCCACCCCCTCCCACCATGAGAAGTAAAAATATCCCATTCCTTGGCTGTGGATGTGCTTCTCCTTAGTAGTCAGATTCTATTTTTAACTGTGGCCCCTTTAGGTTCCCCTGTACCCCTTTCAGTGGCCTGGAGTACAGCTGGGTGCCTCTGGATGGAAGGCCCACCCTATCCTTCCTGCCTGTAAATTAACCCACAGTAAACTCCATAATTGCACTTTAGAGAGTTGCCTGTTTCATTTCTCAGTCTTAAAGTTCCTTCTCAGTTCGGAGGATATTATTCAGCATCTCTCCCTCCCAACAGGGAGGCGCCCAGGTGATGCCGAGGGAAGGACTCAGGGCTGGGTTGGAATCCCAGTTTACTCACTCATCCTTTTCACTGAAGGCCCTGCCTAGGGAGGTTGTGTGGATCGAAAGAGAATGTATGGAAAGCGCCTTCAGAGTAGAGGGAAAGGGCAAAGCCCAGCAAACAGCGGAGGAAGGAACAGGAAGGAGAACTCCTATCGCCTAACCAGGCAGCTGCCTTCTGGAGGAGCCCAACTCCTGGCCCCGCCCCTTCAAGAGGCCCCGCCCCCTTACCAGCTGAGCTGTGCCCCCTGGTGGATGAGGAGGCTTAAGGTGCTGCATCCTAGCACCAGCAGCAGGATTTTCCTGCGGCTCATCATCTTGGTGGCCTGCTGCAGGCGCTGGAGGATGGGTGGCATGATGGGGTGCCCACTCCTGGACCAGCCAGGGCCTCGCTATCCAGGACTCCCTTCGCTGGCACTCATGGGGGCTCCTGGGGCTCCGGTAGCAGGGCCAGTGTTCCTGTGAGGCCTGGCAGGAGAAGGAGGCAAACAGGTTTGTAGTGGGCAGAGGAGATGGGCTCCGAGCCCCAACAGGATTGCTGCAAAGGAGAGCTCCAAAGGGTGGAGTGAGCAGAGAGGCCAGAGAAGATCAGATTCCTACCTCCCGTTACCAAGACCCTGTCTCCACGCTGCTCCAGATAACTTAGTCTTGGGTGGAATTACAGGCTCTGGGGTCCGGCCAGCACTTCAGGCTGTAGCCACTCCCTCCCTTGAGCCCTGTCTCTGCCTCTCCTCCTGCTCCTAATTCGTCTTTATCTCGTGGCCATTTGTATTTATCTTTCCAGTAGACATGCCTTAGCACCAGGTTTTGGCTCAGAGCACAAAGGTCTCAGTTCAGGGTTTCCTCTCCTCTAGGACTCCTTGCCTGACTGCTTCAGCTGACTCCCAGACAGCTTCTGAGAAGCACTGACCAGGCCTCCACCTTCCTGAGTCTCTGACAGGAGAAAGAGGGCCATCCTTCAGGCTTACTCTACCTATTACGCCTCTGTGTGCTTAGTCCCAGCTAATCTCCACAGCCCTAACATAGGTATTCCCATTTTAGAGGCGAGGACGCTAAGGCTTTAAGAGATGATGTCACTTAGCTGTGGCCACACAGCGGGTATTAGCAGAATTTGGCTTCAGATTGGCTCCTTCTGACTCCAAAGTCCATGCCCTCAGACACGCTGCTTCCTGCGGAGACCTGTTTCCCCGTCCCTGCCCTGGACTCCGGCAGCTCCATGTGCTTCTGAATACTGAGGGCCCAGGACCAGTAATCCACGAGGGAAAGAAAGGAAGGACTTGAAATCCTGGAACCCTATCTGGATTCTGTCCCCAGATACCTGAAACCGTGGCCGTGCCATCAGCTGACTCGGCAGTGAGAGGTGCCTGGCCGAGGCAGGGGTGCAGCCTGGGAGGGGAAGGGGGGGCACAGAGGGGCTCCTGCTTGCTGCCCTGCTGAGACTGTCAGGGGTGGGGGGGGGGGCTCCATCCCAGGTGAGCCGCAGAGGGACTCAGAAGGGTCTGGTTTCTGGCCAGTCACCTGTCTCCACATGAATGTCTGAGCTCAAGGGCAGCCTGGCCCTTGGCAGCTGCAGTGGAAAGTCAGCTTCGGTAGCAGTGTCTGTCCCCCAGTGAGGGTGGGGTCCCAGGGGCCTCAGGCTCCAGGTTCAGGTTCAGCTTCCTCTTCACGTATATCCTTCTCCAAAGGAAGGGGGAGCCTGGAACCTCCTGGGCGTGTGCGTGTGTGTGGAACTAGGACACCTCAGTCCCAGGAGGGTTGAGGTAATGTGCAAACTCTTGACCGTGACCTTCCCCTGGGCCTCCGAGCTTGACTTCCAATCCTTCTCCTTCAGTCTCCCTCCCCCCAATTAATCCTGGATTACATTTAAACCTGTTTGGGTGGAAAGATGCCCTGGTTATGACTTTCCCTTCTCTCCAGGCTCCCTCACCAGGTTTCCTCCACCAGCTGCAGACGGACTTAATTCTCCTGGAGCCAGGGGCGTGAAGGCTCCCACAGGGGGCAACCAAGGGCAGAGCAGAGAAAGCCTAAGATCCCCCTGTCTTCAAGGATTGCTGGGCCCGAGGAGGGCTGGCGCTGCCTCTGCAGGGCTGCAGGCAGGAGGAAGTCTGAGCCCGTGGCCCTCCCAGGACGCATGCCTTTTTCCCTCCGTCACTATCCTGCCTAGAGGACTTGGTGACCAGGCGGGAGTTTCCCCAGAGGGCAAAGTGGAAGGCCAGCCTCTTCCCATCTTTGCTGGACTCACTGAAACCACCCTGTTCTTTTCAAAAGATTCTGGGTCAGTCAAGGAGGTCAAGCCTGGAGAGAGCTACAGCGGGACTTTTCCCGGGAGATGCTGCGGCCAGGCCATACAGAGAAGGGTGGTGGGTGCTCAGTGGCCCTCTCCATGGCTTAGCCCTGGGGAGCCAGCTAGCCACGTCCCAGTCTGAGGCCCGCTGGGAGCAGGGTATCAGCAGCGTAGGAATTCCCTGGACACCAGCCCTCGAGGTGGGCACCAGCTTCTGCTTGTTCCCCATCAGTGACTGGCTTCTCCCCCGCTTCAGACACAGCCTGGTCCATTCCCGAGCAGCCTCGGCTGTTCACAAGTTCTTTCTGGGACAGCTAGGGTCAGCCCACCGCTGGTGGGGCCCGCCCCGCTCGTCCGCGTCCACCGTCCCCTCTGCGTGGTTGCCAGCGCTGCGCTGCTAGACCACACAAACCACTTTTCTCCATGACAGACCTTCAGGTATTTAAAAGCTGTAACCCGTCTCCTCTGGGCGGGCGCCCGGCCAGGCTGGACATTCCAGGTCCCGAGAGAGGGTGCCGCTCGGACACTGGAGGAGGCCTTCCTTCCCCGGCAGGTTCGCTCTGCGATGCCTGTTGCGGACATGGAGCCAGGGCACTGGCGCCCAGGAAGGGGCCGCCTGGGGCTGGGTTTCCCTCTGTCTCCAGGTTGGTGCGGGGTGGGTGGCCTTCTGCTGGGGCCAGAACTGAGAGCAGAGGCCCCGGCTCTCCCGCCCGCACGGGTTTCCAACTACTCCCCAGCCTTCGCCAGAGAGTTCCCCTCAGCCACCCAGACCAGTCGGGCTGCCCAGCCTCATCAGAAAATCAGTGCTAATTTTAGTCAGAACAATCTACCTTGGGCTGCTGCCCCGTTTTGCAAATTGCTTTCCTTTCCCCTGGGGAACGGAAGAAGAAATGGCTCAGCTGTAGCCAAAGCTTTGAAAACCGGCCTGGATGCCCACCCACTCCCACACGAGCCCCTTTCTTCCCTGTCGGCTCCGGGGCTGCTATTGGTGCTTATAGAGGAGGAGGGCGCTCCGGCCTGGCCCACCCGGATCTGAGGTTGGGCCCCAGTCAGCTCTGTCCTTATCGAGGATGGCACGGCCCGTGAATAGAGACCTTGCCCAGTGCATTAAAGATGAAAGGGCCAAGGGCTGAGGGGGAGGTTTGCAAATTAGTGGCCCAGGAGATCAAATATCTTTCCCCCCTCTCTTTTCCTTCCTTTTCTTCCCCTAACCTGCTCCAGGTCATCCCCACGCCCCCACCCCTCTCCTGTCATCCACACCCACGTCATCCCTGCCTCTGAATTCCCTTCATCGTCCTCTCTCCATCACTACTCTCCACCCTCCCAGCCCCCATTCCCTCAGTTTTATCCCAGCCTCCCCCAGGGATCCGGTCACTGGGACCTGGCTACCGTAGGGGACAGGCCAGATTCGCGCTCTCACCACGTCTTCTCCCGCTCCGCAGGGGGCGAAGAGCCCCCCTCCTCGTGCTCTTTAGGCGCTGCCCCCCACGACACTCTCCCGCCCCGCCGGCATCCCCCATCCCTGGTCCGGCCCGCCTCCGCCACGGCCGCCCCCACGGCCGGCCACCGCAGTACTCACGCTGAGCGAGCTCTGCCTGCCCCGGGCTGGGGGTGGGCGCCGCTACCTCCCAATCCTTGCCGCGAAGTCCGCTCCCGGGCCGAGGGCGCTGGGGGCCCTGCGAGCAGAGTCCTGGTCGCTCGCTTCTCAGCGCCTGGATGGGATCAGGTGGCAGCGTCGGCTCAGCTCCTCCGCTCTTGGCTCTGCCCGCCGCCCGCCCCCCATCGCACACCGGAGGCGGAGGCGGGGCGGGGGCGGGGGCCGGCCAGCCGGGGAGGGGGAGGGGCAGAGGGGAGGGGGCCGCCCCGACTCACAGGCTGCCTGGGAACGCTCCGACGGGCATCTTCAGATGCGGGCATCTTTCCTCTGCAACCTTGCAGAGGCTGGACACCAAGGTGGCCAGCTCCTTGCCCCCACTCTACAGAAGGGGAAACTGAGGCCTAGAAGGTATCTGGGTACTCTGGCATTGCTAGGCATTCCTGTGCCCCTCTGGCCATCCTTGGGGCGGGGGTAGGTCCTGGGGGAGGTAGAGATACAGGTATGTGTGCAAGTACTCGCTGCGTCCCCCCACCCCCTTCTCCTTCCGTGTCCAGCACTGCTCCAGCTCCAGGCCTGCTGCCATCTGCCCTTGCACCCTGGACCCCTTCCCCTGCAGCCACTGGGGCAGCCCCTGCTGCGGACCCACTCCTGCTCTCTGCCAGGAATCCAGAGCAACTCTTTTTTTTTTTTTTTGGCCACACCAGTGGCACATTGAAGTTCCCTGGCCAGAGATTGAGCCTGTGCCACCGCAGCCACCAGAGCCTTGGATCCACTCACTCTTTTTTTTGTCTTTTGTCTTTTTTGGGGCCACACCTGTGACATATGACACCTGCGACATATGGAAGTTCCCAGGCTAGAGGTCAAATCAGAGTTGTAGCTGTGGGCCTACGCGTAGCCACAGGAATATGGGATCCAAGCCACTGTCTGTGACCTGTATCACAGGTCACGGCAACGCCGGATCCTTAAGCCACTGAGCAACGCCAGGGATTGAACATGGGTCCTCATGGATATTAGTCAGGTTTGTTAACCACTGAGCCATGACAGGATCCACTCACTTTTTTTTTCTTTTTTAGGGGCCACACTCATGGCATATGGACGTTCCCAGGCTAGAGGCTGAATCGGAGCTGAAGCTGCCGGCCTGCACCACAGCCACAGCAATGTGGGATCCGAGCTGCGTCTGTGACCTACACCACAACTCACGGCAACGCCAGATCTTTAACCCACTGAGTGATGCCAGGGCTTGAACACGCATCCTCATGGATCCTAGTCAGGTTCGTTAACTGCTGAGCCACGAAGGGAACTCTGGCATCAACTCACTCACAGAGCTTTTAGTGGGCCTGGGACCCTTGCCTAGGCACTTTGTGCTGGTAATAAGAGAACTCAAGTTCAACCCTAGCTGAACTTAAGTTCCGGAGTCAAGAAGCAACTCTGTGGGCCTGGTTGCTTCCAGCTGTACAATGGGGAGCTGTTCTTGGAGGTGTTCGGAGACTGCAGAGATGATAAATTTGAAGGCTGTGTGAACCCTGTGTGAGAGTGGCACTGAATTTTCTACTGCCTTCTTAGTGCTTAGCTCCATCCACCTGGAAGCCAAGCAGCCACGCCTCCCAGAATCATACCAGGCCCCAAGAGCTGCACATTTCGTTAGGTGGTTCTCATGAACCCTGCTTTCTCCTGCCTTCTTGGCCTGGTATGGCAAGGATCCTGGAGCTGGGGTAGCCACCCAGAGCTGGGATGGATCCCATCCCAGACTCACACAGGTAGATGTCATGAGAGGGTCTTTGTGAAGGAAGGGGGGGGGAGGATGGGGACCCTCAGAGTCCAGAGAACTGCTTGTGGTCCCAGTCTAGCGCTTTGGGCATGTCCCTCTGTACAGCTGGGGGTGGTGGGTCCTACGCTGCCTGGATCCTAGGGTTTTTATGGTAAAATGAGGCCCCACATGGCCTGTCCCATTCTGGTTACATTGCACCCCCAACCATTAGCCCTTAATTCATCCTGCCTCTGAGACCCCAGCCTCTTCCCTAGCACGTACGCATACACAGAGGCTGCAGGGGCCTCTGGCCTCAGATGAGCTGCAGTGGCTTTCTAGTTAAAAGGAGCAGACGGGTACTTCCTTTGGGTCAGGAATGGTTCTGTCTGGGCTGACAAGCTGGAGAGGAGGGCACTGCTGTTCTTCTTTCCTTTCTGGGCTTGGCTTCTCCTCTGGGAGTATCAGGAGGCTGGGGTTGTGGAAGTGATGAAAAAGGGAAGAGTCCAGATTTCGGCAGGAGCGGAGAGAACTTTCTAGCTAGGGTTAGGATGTAAGCAACCTTCCTGGCCCAGTGCTTTGCCTCTCCTAAACCTCACCTTCCCTGGACCTGACGTCTCATTCTTTTATCCCTGCTCCCAGCTAGTCCTGTTGGGGCTGCTCGGTGAAACAGAGCATGCTAGAGAGATCTGAGGAGTGCGGGTGTATGGGGATAATGAGACCTTTTCATTTGAGTTTCCCAGCTCTCTCACCCAAAACACACACACACGGTGAGTGTGGCCGTCAGTGAGAGAGCAGAGCTAGAATGGGAGAGGGACCTCACAGCTGGTGGCAAGGGTGGGAAGTGGT
Source organism: Catagonus wagneri (assembly GCA_004024745.2). NCBI lineage: Eukaryota > Metazoa > Chordata > Mammalia > Artiodactyla > Tayassuidae > Catagonus > Catagonus wagneri. The sequence goes on along the minus strand of PVHT021183668.1, from coordinate 3,112,498 downwards.
TAGGACAGGGAGAAGTGAAGGTGGAAAAGCAAGGGCACAGGCCACTGGTGGGGTAGAGGAGCACCAGGTAGGGCCAGCCGCGCCAGTAGGCTGGTGGGGATGAGGGAAGAAAAGGGCCTTAGTTTATCCTGTCACCAGAAAGATCGTTCCATTTTTTTTTTCCCCAGTAATCATTTATCGAGTGCCTCTTTCACGCCAGCTACTGTGAGACAATAAAAAAGATTCATGTCGGAGTTCCCGTCGTGGCGCAGCAGAAACGAGTCCGACTAGGAACCATGAGGTTGCGGGTTCGATCCCTGGCCAATGATCGAATCCGCATCTCAGGGATACTGATGAGCCACAACGGGAACTCCAAGACTCATGTCTTAGGGTTGGAAGTGCAGATAAGGGGCAAGAATGACTTCAAAACAAACGATAGAGGTTTGGACGTGTTATGGAAGCTCCAGGGCAGGAAAGGAAGGCGGCAGAAGATGACATTTGAGTTGGCCGGAAGGTGGAAAAAGGGTCTTTAGTGTGGCCCTTCCCCCAGGTCGGCAGCTGGAGCTCAGCCCGGAGGGCCAGCTCCATTCCGGCTCCGATCCCCTTTCAGCCCATTCATCCAAGCCTGGGCCGGGGGTGGGCGGGCAGACAATCAGACACTGTTTTTTCCCAGGCATCGGCTGCAACCTCCCGCCCGGCGCCCACAGCGCGCGGCCGCCCGGGGAATGAGTTCTTGGGCAACATCTGAGCCTGGGCTTCTCACTCCTGAGCTGGGAGTCGGGCTGGGGGGTGGGGGGTCTGCGCAGCGGCCGGCAAGACGCAAAAAGCACGCCCTCCGGTCAGGACCACCAGTCCCCACAGTCCCGCCCCGGCTCCGGCCCCCAGCAATCCCGGGACTGCGGCCGACCACCCTCCTCGCAGAGGGCCGATCCTGCTAGACCTGCGCACTACAATTCCCAGAAGGCTTCGCGACCAGGCCGCCCAGGGACCTTGGAAGAATCGCAGGGGACGGGCCCCAACCTGAACGCTCTAAACATCCCCGAGCGGACGTGGCGTATGCGCTGCCGGAAGTTCCGGGAAGCGGGCCCGAAGACCGGCCCGAGCTTCCGGGTAGGTCGCGCGCCTTCCTGCGGCTAAGATGGCGGCCGAGCATCCCGAACCTCCCAAAGGAGAGTTGCAGCTGCCGCCGCCGCCGCCGCCTCCTGGGCATTATGGTGCCTGGGCTGCTCAGGAGCTTCAGGCCAAATTAGCGGAGATCGGCGCTCCAATCCAGGGTGAGGATCACGGGTGGTCAAGGGCCGGGAAGTGTAGGCCCGCGGGGAAGCGGAGCTGGTTACCGCGGAGACCCGGGGGCGGACGGCTTGGGGGGGGCGGAGGCCTGACTTGGGCCGGCCAGCTTGCACCGCCTGCCCTACCCCATTGGTCCTGTGCTTTGCCCAGCAGGGAGTCGCGAGGAGCTGGTGGAACGGCTTCAGACCTACACCCGCCAGGTAAGTGTTGGTGGGATGTCAGGAGGGGCCGAGCTTTTGGAGGAGGCGTTCGTGATCCCTCACGATTCGGTCTTCGTTCGTGATGTGCCTCGGTACAGCAAGTGAGGTCTTCCTTTTTTTGCCTTTTCTCGCCTTAATCGTCTCTGTTGTAATCGCTTCTATACATGCTGCTCCACTGTAGACCCAGTCTGAGCTCTGGCAGACAGACACTGGGTAAATTTTGTCGAATGGACAAAATTTAGTGGAACAGCTGCTTTTGGACTGATGTAGAGCCCTTTCTCTTTCGCAGACTGGCATTGTCCTGAGTCGGCCCGTTCTGAGAGGTGAAGATGGGGACAAAGCTGCCCCCCCTCCTATGTCAGCCCAGGTAGGGAAGTTGTTCCACTTGATAAGGTTCCTTTTTGCCCATAGTGACCCCTCCTCTCACACGGAGTGTGTGCTTGGGGGTTGCACCCAGCAGACTGGGCAGGGACCTACTGCGATGACAGAATTGGGAACTCTTCAGTTCTCCCTTGGTCCTCACCCTTGCCTCGTTTCTCTGTGACAGCTCCTCCAAATCCTACAGGTTCTTTAGAGTTCAGCTTGAGTATCTGTAAGGCTAACTTGATCGTCCCACCCTCTCATGTTATTCAGTGAGAAATTAGGCCTTCTTCCCTGATTTGATTCCTTTCTTCCTTCTTTCTGTACCTGTGGCATATGGAAGTTCCCAGGCTAGGGGTGGAATTGGAGTTGTAGCGGCCCGCCACAGCACGTCTGGATCTGAGCTGCGTCTGTGACCTACACCACAGCTCACAGTAACGCTGGATCCTTAACCCACTGAGAAAGGCCACGGATCAAATCTGAGTCCTCATGGATATTAGTTGGGATCACCGGTGAACCACGATGCTAACGAACTCCAACATTTTGTTTTCTTGATATGGCTATGGAGTAGGTTTTTTTGTTTGTCTTTTTCTTGTCTTTTTAGGGCAGCACCCGCGGCATACGGACGTTCCCAGGCTAGGGGTCTAATTGGAGCTGCAACTGCCAGCCTACACCACAGCCAGGGCAACGCCAGATCCGAGCCACATCTGTGACCTATACCACAGCTCACGGCAACGACCGGGTCCTCAACCCACTGGGTGAGGCCAGGGATTGAACCCGTGTCCTCACGGCTGCTAGTTGGGTTCTTTAACCTGAGCCACGACGGGAATTCCAGGAGTAGTCTTTTCTTGAATGCAAGAAAATTGTGTCATTTGACTTTGAATCCCAGCACCTGGCTCATAGTAGTTCCCCAGCAAGTGTTTGCAGTAGATCAGTGCCTCCTAGTTAATGGCATGGTTTTTTTTTTTTTCCCACAGCTCTCTGGGATTCCCATGCCACCCCCACCCATGGGACTCCCCCCTCTACAGCCTCCTCCACCACCCCCACCACCTCCGCCTGGGCTGGGCCTTGGCTTTCCTATGGCAGTTGGACCCCGCCCTCCAAACTTGGGGCCCCCTCCTCCTCTCCGAGTGGGCGAACCTGTGGCACTGTCAGAGGAAGAGAGGCTAAAGCTGGCGCAGCAGCAGGCGGCATTGCTGATGCAGCAAGAGGAGCGTGCCAAGCAGGTAGCAGCCTGAGCCTGGGGCTCAGCAGGGTCCTGAATGGGGACTGGAGCCTCAGAGAGAGCTGGATCCTGGGGCCTAAGGCTTTTGGGAAGGTCCGGACCAAAGACTAGAACTTGGGCCCTGGCTGGAAGCAGAGTTGGGGCCGACTGGCCTGTGGAATTTTGGTGCTGAAATGAGCTTGTTTTCTATTTTAAGCAGGGGGATCACTCACTGAAGGAACATGAGCTTTTGGAGCAGCAGAAGCGGGTAATGCCTCCCTCATCCTAACCTATGACCCCATGGTCCAGTCCATTGCCTGTCACTTTTAGTGCTCAGTGTCTGAAACAAGAAGTACCGTTTAGGAAAAGTTTCCTGACCCTACTAGTCTTATGTGATATCACTTAAGCGAGGACTCTGGGAGTAAATTTAGTCATTTGTATCAGATTTAGTTTAAACATGATGGTCATAAGTTAGGAAATAATACATAAGACATTCAGCCCCAAGGAGTTCCCGCTGTGGATCAGTGGGTTAAGAACCTGACTAGTATCCATGAAGGGTTCAATCCCTGGTCTTGCTCGGTAGGTTAAGGATCCAGCATTGCTGCTAGCTGCAGTGTAGGTTGCAGATGAGGCTCAGATCCAGCGTGGCTGTGGCTGTGGTGTAGGCCTGCAGGTATAGCTCTGGTTCGACCCTTAGCCTGGGAACTTTCATATACCACAGATGCAACCTGGGGTATATGAAAAGACATTTGGTCCCAGAAATGCATTGTACCAGTTATCTAATGGGTTACTTTGGAGTATTAGAAAATTATTTTTAATAGCAACAAATATGGAAATATTTACATAGGACTATCTTTGCCCAGATTGTGCCAGATCTTGAGAAAGATTAGAATTCACTGTTCCTTAGAAATAAACTCTTGGGGAAGAAAAATCTTGTTAAAAAGGAGAAGACAGCGTTTACTAAATAAATTCTCTGTTAGGAACCAGGAGTTTCCCTGTTTTTCTTGGTGTTATTTCCTGGGGTTTTCTGTTGTGATGAGAGGGCTCCTTCATTTGGATCAATAGCCCAGAAGCGTGGGGGTGGCCAGGGTGTCAGAACCCTAGTGGTTCCTGATTGTTTGCCTTGGGCCTATAATCTGGCTGAAAGGATGCATTTGCCAGGGCCTGTCAGCCCAGTGGACTTCCAGAGCTGTGTCTCCACTGCTTCCCTTCATAGGCAGCCGTGTTACTGGAGCAGGAGCGGCAGCAGGAGATCGCCAAGATGGGCTCCCCAGTCCCTCGGCCCCCACAGGATTTGGGCCAGATTGGTGTTCGCACTCCTCTGGGTCCTCGAGGTAAGACCTTGGAAATGGAAGGGAAGGGCAAGAAAGGGGGTTAAGATTCTTAGAAAAGTATCTCTCACATCGAAAGGGTACATAGGGAGTCCCCGTGTGGCTTAGTAGGTTAAGGGTCTCGCACTGTCATTGCAGTGGCTCAGATCACTGCTGTGGTGTGGGTTTGATCCCTGGCCTGGGAACTTCTGCAGACCGTGGGTGAGACCAAAAAAAAAAGAAAAAAAGGAGTGCAGGTAACGTAAAAATACAGATCAGTGAATCATCTACATACACCTGGACCAAGAGCCGAAACTAGTAGTACAGAGGAGTTCCTGTCGTGGCTCAGCAGAAATGAACCTGACTAGCATCCATGAGGATGCAGGTTCGATCCCTGGCCTCGCACAGTGGGTTGAGGCTCCAGCGTTGCCGTGAGCTGTGCTGTAGGTCACAGACACAGCTTGCATCCCGTGTTGCTGTGGCTGTGGTGGAGGCCAGCGGCTACAGCTCTGATTTGACCCCTTGCCTCTGAACCTCCATATGCCGTGAGTGCGGCCCTGGAAGGACAAGAAAAAAAAAAAAAGCCCAGCAGTACCTACCCCAGAAGCCCTCCCGGCTTCCTCTGGCCACCCCCTCTCCCAAGGGTAACCATTACCCCGACTTTTTAGCAAGGAAAGTAGTTTTCACAATGAGTGTTTTGTCCCTTCTGACGTTAGATTTTTTTTTTCTCTTCTCAGTAGCGGCTCCAGTGGGCCCCACTCCCACTGTTTTGCCTATGGGGGCTCCTGTTCCTCGGCCTCGTGGTCCCCCACCGCCCCCTGGAGATGAGAATAGAGAGGTGAGATTGGTGGTTTGCTCCTAGAGACAGGAGAATGTGTTTTAGAAGGGGACTGTTTCCGGTGTTTAGAGGAGGATTTGAGGAGGAGAGAGGCCTTCTGGGGGTGGGACCGGGTGGAGGAGAGCCCTGTTTACTTAAAACGTACGTGGGGCAGGAAGTAAGTTCTTGGTGACGTTTTCTGGGGTCGGGTCCCGGGTGTCACTCGGAGGGTTACTGAGGGATGACTGAATCCAGCCGGTGTCGTCCACTGCCTGCTGTTCCCAACACCCGGCCGGCAGCCTTTCCGGTAGCAGAGGCGGAGCCGCGGCAGAGGGACGCGGGCGCTGTTGTCACTCCTCGGCCCGGCTTGTCTCTGGCAGATGGACGACCCCTCTGTGGGCCCCAAGATCCCCCAGGCCTTGGAGAAGATCCTGCAGCTGAAGGAGAGCCGCCAGGAAGAGATGAACTCTCAGCAGGGTGAGCGTGTCCTCGTGTCCCACGAGCCGCGGGGACAGAACCTGCTGCGGCTGTGGCCACGGCCGCCTCCCTCCTCCCTTCCCCAGGAGGTTTTGAGAGAAAATGGCTCTCGGTAAAGAGGGGCTCCTGTGGAGAGACTGATGGCCACCTTCCTGCCTTCCAGAGGAGGAGGAGATGGAGACCGACGCGCGCTCGTCCCTGGGCCAGTCGGCGTCGGAGACCGAGGAGGACACGGCGTCCGTGTCCAAAAAAGAGGTGTGTGCCGGCCCTGGGTCTGGAAGGAGCGTCTTCGAAGCGCTCCCTGAGTAGCAGCTGCTGTTTGTGCCAGTTCCTTGTCCAAAGCAACTTACTGATGTTTTTATTCACTTGACATACATCCTTTGAGTTCTGAGGGCCACGCGTGCCTGCATTTTAGAGCTGGAATAACTGCGGTTCTGCCAGGTGCCCTCACTTACTCGGGAGCGCACAGCTTGAGGGGGGCAGAGCTTTGCAGTGCGACTTCAAGGCCTCTCAGTCATTGGGGAAAATGGGTCGGGAGGCCGGCTTGGTGCTTGGATTCTTTGACCCAGTTGGTTTTCCTTATTTTGGCAGAAAAACCGGAAGCGTCGGAACCGAAAGAAGAAGAAGAAGCCCCAGCGGGTGCGGGGGGCGTCGTCCGAGAGCTCTGGGGACCGAGAGAAAGAGTCCAGCCGGTCCCGTGGCTCCGACTCCCCAGCGGCCGATGTTGAAATTGAGTACGTGACCGAAGAGCCGGAAATTTACGAGCCCAACTTCATCTTCTTCAAGCGGATTTTCGAGGCTTTCAAGGTACAAGGAGCAGCGCGCCGGGAAGGGGCTGAGCTGAGCAGGGCCGGGCAAGATCGGGTGCGCGGGCGTTGCTCAGGGACTGGCTCAGGGCCTGGCGGGGGCGGCGGGGCCGGGCTGGGATTTCCACGTCGTCTGCCCCCTCAGCTCACCGATGACGTGAAGAAGGAGAAAGAGAAGGAGCCAGAGAAGCTGGACAAACTGGAGAACTCCGCGGTCCCCAAGAAGAAGGGCTTCGAGGAGGAGCCCAAGGACAGCGACGATGACAGCAGTGATGACGGACAGGTGAGGCCGCAGGGCCTCTGGGGAGGGACGGGAGGCTGCGATGCAGCCAGCGAGGGACCTCGGTGAGCTCTCGCGGGGGAGAAGCTCTCGGGTGGCTTCAGTTTCGGGGTAAACTGGGTGGCCTGGTTCACACCGAAGCATCCTGCTCCAAGGAGGCGACTGCTCTGTTCTAGGAGAAGAAGCCGGAGGCGCCTAAGTTGTCCAAGAAGAAGCTGCGCCGCATGAACCGCTTCACCGTGGCCGAGCTCAAGCAGGTGAGAGCTGG
>PVHT021183668.1:3091529-3101990 GCA_004024745.2 Catagonus wagneri | reverse complement strand
TCTTTCTGTCTTTCTTTCTTGCCCTTCAGATATTAATCGCTGCAGTATCATGGAAGTTTTGAGGCAGAAGGACCTTGGAGATCATCTTCTCGAATGCCCTCACTCGGCAGATGAGAAAGCCGGTCCTTACGTTTGGCCGTGTGCTCGTAGGGGGTTAATGGGGCAACGCGAGTGCCTTGCCCCCCTCCCCGGCTTTCAGCACCCCCGCCGCCCCCAGAGGGAGAGGCGGTGAGAATCCGTGGGGACTTGGCAGCCCTCAGTGGGCCTGCGTGTCCGATGTGGTTTGGGACTTCGGGTCTTTGTTCTCCTATCCTCGGGCAGTTCACCTGCCAGTGTGTGTCCGGCGCCCACAGTGCAGCGTGCGCTCTGTTTGGTCCCCAGGGGAAGGAGTTTGAGACGCGACTGAAGGAGAAGAAGCCTGGAGATCTGTCTGATGAGCTGCGCATTTCCTTGGGGATGCCGGTGGGACCCGTGAGTGCCGGTTTCCTGACTGGGCAAGCAGAGAAGCGGCCGGGACCTGGGGGGCGGAGGGCTCGGCTGGGCAGATGGGAGCCGGTCCTCTCTTTTCCGCAGAATGCACACAAGGTGCCCCCGCCGTGGCTGATCGCCATGCAGCGGTACGGGCCGCCCCCGTCCTACCCCAACCTGAAGATCCCCGGGCTGAACTCGCCAATCCCCGAGGTGAGCGCGCTCCTTTCCTTCGCTCCTCTCAGGGGGGGTGAGATGTGTCATAAAACGGTCAGTCAGATGGAGCAGAGCGGAGATGAAAACACATCGCTTACATGTCACCACTCAGGAATAGCTAGACTTAACATCTGGTGAATGTATTTCCAGGTATCTCTCTGATGTGTACGTGGATGGACAGATAAAACTTTTAAAAAGTTTAATGCCATTCTTAATATTCTCACTGTTTTTTTTGTTTTACGGTGGCAGCCACGGCATATGGAAGTTCTGTGACCTACTCCACAGCTGTGGAAAAAGCAGATCTTTTAACCCGCTGTGCCAGGGTGGGGATCAAACCCCAGCCTCTGCAGTGACCCAAGCTGTTGCAGCCAGATTCTTAACCCATTCCACCATAGAGGGGACTCCTAAACTTATTTAAGGAAAAAGCATTAAAAAAATTTGACAACAGAGTTCCTAAAATGGAGAAGTGATTGTTAAATTTCAGGTAAGAATTTCTGTTGGAGTTCCAGTCATGGCACAGTGGAAACCAATCTGACTAGGAACCATGAGGTTGTGGGTTCGATCCCTGGCCTTGCTCAGTGGGTTAATGATCCAGCGTTGCCGTGAGCTGTGGTGTGGGGTCACAGACGTGGTTTGGATCCTGCGTTGCTGTGGCTGTGGCGTAGGTGTGGCATATGCTGAAGGTACAGCCCTAAAAAGCAAACAAACAAACAAACAAAAAATTCTGTCACTTTGAGTTCCTGTTGTGTCTCTACGGTAACGGACCCGACCAGTATCCATGAAGACCTTTTTTTTTATTTTTTATTTATTGTTTTTGTTTTTTAGGGCCGCACCCATGTGGAGGTTCCCAGGCTAGGGATCGAATCAGAGCTACAGCTGATAGCCTACACCACAGCAACTCCAGATCTGAGCAGCATCTTCGACCTACACTACAGCTCACGGCAACGCCAGATCCTTAACCCACTGAGTAAGGCCAGGGATCGAACCCACAACCTTATGGTTCCTAGCTGGATTTGTTTCTGCTGCACCACCACGGGAACTCCGTGAAGACCTGGGTTTGATCCCTGGCCTCGCTCAGTGGGTTAAAGATCCGGCATTGCCATGAGCTGCGGTGTAGGTCACAGATGTGGCTCGGATCTGGCATTGCTGTGGCTGTGCCTAGGCTGGCAGCTGCAGCTCAGATTAGATTCCTAGCCTGGGAACTTCCATATGCCACAAGCCCTTAAAAAAAAAAAATTCTGTCACTTTAGAGACCTAGATTCTGAAAGCTTGCCAACATTAGGAAAATCAGTGAGAAGCTGGAGTTGTGTTTTGTAAAGTACGTCTCGGTTTCAGGCAGCGTGGACTCTGCCTTGAGGCTAAAGTTACTAGCAGGCTTTCTGCTTCCTGTCTTGCCGTCCTGTCACCTCCAGAGTTTTGTTGCTTAGCATTCTTGCTTTGTAATGCTTTATAACGTTTAATTCTTCTCCAAAATGAATCCCCAGAGTTCCCAAGTGTTGGTTCTGTACTTTGGAGCCTGGCTTTTCCCCAGGGCTTCAGTGTTTCTTCTGGAGCACAGGAGTGGAACTGACTTGCATTTCCGGTCTTGCAGAGCTGTTCCTTTGGGTACCACGCTGGCGGCTGGGGCAAACCCCCAGTGGATGAAACCGGGAAGCCCCTCTATGGGGACGTGTTTGGAACCAATGCTGCGGAATTTCAGGTATGGGCTGTGGCTGGCGAGCTTGGTCCTACTTAAGGTCACAAAGTTCAGAGACAGTTGGTTTATAGCTTCATTATCAGAGAGTTGGTGTTTTGAAGTCTGAAAGGGGGGCCTGCAGGCTCCCCAGTGGAATCCGAGCTCTCTGTGGGCAGGAATTATTTTCTGTTTACTCTTACCCCCCTTCAGTTTACAGCCACTTGGCACATGCTGGGCATGTCATAAACATTCGTCGAATGAATGAGTGATGTCTTTCAGACCAAGACTGAGGAAGAAGAGATTGATCGGACCCCTTGGGGAGAGCTGGAGCCGTCTGATGAAGAGTCTTCGGAAGAAGAGGAAGAGGAGGAAAGCGATGAAGACAAGCCCGATGAGACAGGCTTCATCACCCCTGCAGACAGGTGGGGGAGGCGGAGAGAAGGCCTCTGGGAAGGGGTCTGGCTGCCCTTGGGGGCCTTGTCTTTACTCCAGAGCTTGTCCCTCTCTTCCCAGCGGCCTCATCACTCCTGGAGGCTTCTCGTCAGTGCCGGCAGGAATGGAGACCCCTGAACTCATTGAGCTGAGGAAGAAGAAGATCGAGGAGGCGATGGACGGGTGAGGGAACCAGGCAGGGCTGAGCGGGGAGCAGTTTCAGTGCCCTTCAGCCTCCACGTGCGCTGGCTGACTTTGTCCTCGTCCCCCACCCCTCTGAACACTTAGCCAACACTAGCTCTGTGCCAGGCCAGGCGCTGCTCTAGGCACTGGCATGAGGTCAGCAAGTCGTCAGAGGACAAGGTGCTTTCAGGTGTGGACAGGACGAGTAGCCGAGGAAACTGGGTGATGGGATGTAGGGGGATTTGGGTGGTGGGAAGGCCACGGAAATGTATTTGAGCTGAAAGCTGGACATTAGGAAGGAGCCAGCAACACGATGATCTGGGTCAGAAGGAGTTGTAAGTGCAAATGAAAGAAGACTGGGAGTGGTAGTGTACAATTTAAAATTCTCTAATAGGTAATTGTGTCATTTAAACAAAACAGTGACACTGTTTTGAGGGCATTAGCCCACTGTGGCCCTCTTTCGCCTGGCAAAGCAATACGACTTTCCTACCTCACCCCCTCCCAAAGCCCCAAGACAAACAGAAGTAATAACCATGTCGTGGCAGTTCTTTTTGAAAGACAGATTTCTAGGATGACAGTGTTTGGTCTTTCATTACTTTAAAGATGTTACTCCAGTGTCATCTCTCTTGCATCTTTTTTCCCTTTTTTTTTTTTTTTTTAATAACAGCTGCATCTGCGGCATATGGCAGTTCCCTGGCCGGGGACTGAATCTGAGCTGCAACTGTGACCTGTGCGGGACCCTTAACCTGCTGTGCCCCAGTGGGAACTCCTCTTGCTCTGTTTCTGTCGGGAAACCTGTCGTCATTCTTCCATTGTTCCTCTCTGCATCTGTGTCACTTTCCACTGGCTGCCTTTAAGATTTGCTCTCATCCCTGTTTGGAACAGTGTGTGATGTGCGGGGTGATACAGGGCGTTGCTGTAGTTTTCTTCATGTTTCTTTGCTTGCAGTTTGTTAAGCATCTTGAATCTGTGGGTATATAGTTTTTATTAATCTTGGAAAAATTCTGGCCATTACTTTTCCAAATATTTTTTTCTGTTTCCTTCTCTTTGACCTCTTTTTTGGGAATTCCAGGTACAGAGCCATTAGATTTCTTGAAGTTGTCTTCTATATCTGTTCACCAATGCGCTGTTCATTTAAAAATTTTCTTTTTTCTCCTTGTGTTTCATTTTGGAAATTTTATATTCCTGTGTCTTCAAGTTTGCGAATATTTTTTTCTGCTGTTTCTTTTTTCTTTTCTTCTTTTGGCTGCAGCATGTGGAGGTTCCTGGGTCAGGGGTCGAACTCGTGCCACAGCAGTGACCTGAGCCACAGCAGTGACAATGCCGGATCCTTAACCCACTGAGCCGCCAGAGAACTCCAGTTAATTTCTGAGGGACCCAAGACTTTGTGAAATGGACCGTGTTGGGCCTGGCGTACTTCTGTAGCCCAGCATGAATCCTGTTTGGCTTTTGTTTGGGGTTTTAGTGAAGGTACTCGGAAGTAGTCTTGATCTTTAGGCTCATCAAGAAGGACCGAAGCAGTGTTCGGTCTGCTCCACAGCTGAGGCTTAAGACCCTGTACTCTACCCAGTTTCCTGTTAATAGGAGGTTTTCCAGTCTGGCTGGTGGGGCTCGGCCCTGTCCCCTGTCCCGAGGGAGCAGCAGGCGTGTCTGTTACCACTAGTCCTTCCAGGTGGTTCTTTCCCTGGCCTTGGTGCCCCCCGCCCGTGCAGTACTCAGCCGAGAGCCTGGGCATTTCTCTTCTCCAGTTCTCTGTCCTGGGATCTCTGGTCCCCTTGGTCTCCCTGCATTTTCAGCTTCATCCCTTCAACTCCTGGAGTCCTCTGGGCTCCGTAGCAGGTCCCCTTCTTCCCTCTGGGGCCTGGAAACTCGGTGCAGTAGGTGGGGCAATTGAAGGAATCACCTTGTGTGTGTCCCGTGTCTCAGGAATCACAGTCCTTTGTTGCTTCACGTCCAGTGACTTGAAAACCACTGTTTCATGTATTTCACCCATTTTTTGACTGTTTCAGGTGGGAGGGTAAATCTGATCCCTGTTACTTCTTGTCTGGAAACAGGAGTCTCAAGTTTTGCATATTCAGGCAAGAAAAAGAAAGAGGGTCCTGTGGTTAGAATGTAGTGAGCGAGGATTCAGTAAGGGACCAGAATATGATGCCTTTAGTCCACGGTAAAGTGTTTGGGTTTATTCAGACGGTGATTAGAAGCCTGAGGGGGTTTGAGCTAAGGAGTGATAGGATCTGAATTCTGTTTCAAGGTGTCTGGCTGCTTCATGAAAATAAATTTTCACCTCTTCCAGGGGGAGAGGTAGGGAGGAACCCATTCTGGGTTGATATTAGATTTGTTTTTGTATTTCAGGTAGAATTTGTTTTTTTTTGGCTGCCCTCGTGGCATGCAGAGGTTCCCAGGCCAGGCGATTGAGCCTGCATCGCAGCAGTGACAACATCAGATCCTTAACCCACTAGGCCACCGGGTAATTCCTCGAGTAGAATTCTTGAAATAGGTGGCACTTTTCCCTGTCATGGGTCTTTGTGACCTGTAGAGGCAGCTTGGGCCTCTAAGACATCCTCGGGTGTCTTGGATTTTCTCCAGGGAGCTCAGTGGGGGTGCTGCCCGTGTTCCTTTTGCTTTCCTTTCTGGAGACCCTGTCTTCCTTCTTCCTTGCCTTTTATGGCTTTGACTCCTTTGTCCTTTGCAGAAGTGAGACACCGCAGCTCTTCACGGTGTTGCCGGAGAAGAGAACAGCCACCGTTGGAGGGGCCATGATGGGGTCCACACACATCTATGACATGTCCACGGTGAGCTCTTGGAGGACACTACTTTGTGGGGCTGGGAGAGAGAGCGGGAGCGAGGGCTTCTCTTTGAGTGTCTCTTTGGAAATGACCGGGCTCTGATTCCTTTTCCAGGTTATGAGCCGGAAGGGCCCTGCCCCGGAGCTGCAAGGTGTGGAAGTGGCCCTGGCACCCGAAGAGTTGGAGCTGGATCCCATGGCCATGACCCAGAAGTATGAGGAGCATGTGCGGGAGCAGCAGGCACAGGTGGAGAAAGAAGACTTCAGCGACATGGTGGCTGAGCACGCTGCCAAGCAGAAGGTGGGCGCTCGCTGCCCTGGCAGTCTGGCTGTGTGCGCGCCAGGGAGCAGGGCCTCCTTTTTTCAGCGCAGTGCTGTCCTCTAGTGGTGAGAGGGAGGGAGGACCCGCTGCCTGCTCCCCTGAGCTTCCTTGGTGCCGGAAACCTTACAAACCCTCTGGCAGGCTACTCTCTTAAAGGAAGATGCAGCTGAGGTGCAGGGAGTGGAGGGAACTCACTCAAGCTTGAGAACCCAATCTCAGTACTTTTTCCGCAGAGCTGTGTGCTTGTGTCAGGCTGCCCACCCGTGTTTGGGGATCAGTGGGTGGTTTAACCTGTTGTAACCTGTTCCTTCTCTCCTACAGCAAAAGAAACGCAAAGCTCAGCCCCAGGACAGCCGTGGGGGCAGCAAGAAATATAAGGAGTTCAAATTCTAGGCTGCCCTCACACACCCGGCCCTCCTTTAGGCCCTTTGCCTGGACACCTGGGCCTCGCACATGGATACCCAAGAGCCAGCTCCCGTGTTTCTCCCCAGGCCTCGTCATTTCATGTTCATGTTCTTATTTTAGACCTGTTTTGTAAATAAAGCTGTTTCCCAAGGAAAGAGATGAACATGTACCACTCCTGATCCTCCTCTGTGTTCTTTTAGTCCCCTCCTGCCAAAGAATTAAAACAGCTGTTTCTACAACCTCAAGTTGCTCCGGTGACGGGCAGGCACCTGGATCGCGTGTGGCAGTTGAGGCTGGTGCTGAAGCTACAGCTGAGGCTGTGTGTTTTACCGCTGCCTGCTTGTAGGAAGCCTCTGGGGAAAGGACTTGTAAGGTCTGACCTTACCACTGTGTCCTTGGGGACTAAAAATAGCCCGCTTAGCGCCCTGGCTGGGCTGAGGAAGCACAGTGGGCTTGGGAAGTAGGCCAGGTCAGGCCTTCCTAATAGACCCTGTGGCCAAGGGAGTCAAGGCCTTACCTGGGAGAGAACACAGCTCACAATCAGGATTGTCCTGAGCCCATGTGAGCCCCTGGTGGTTTCATCTGTCAGTCTCCAGGTTTTATTGGGGCCCGGGGTGGTGGTGGTGGGGACTAGCTTTCCCAGGTCTTAGGGCCCCTGTTCTGAGAAGTCTTTCTGCCAGGCTAGGCTAGATTGGAACAGTGGGTCCAAAGGCGTTTGTCGAGTGCTGGTGGGAGAAGAGTCACACTCTGCTGCTGCACCAGTGGGGCTGGTCTGAGTGTACCATCTGAGGTGCGAGGAGCTGGAGGCTTCCAGACAGTTTCTGGAGGGGGAGTGTGGGTGACTCCTGGGAGGATGAGGCAGTCGAGCAAGGCCTTTTTAGAAATTTGCTAAGTGAGGAAGCAGAGACACATTCCAAGCAGAGGAAACGGCAGAGATGGGGGCTTGGGACTCTAAATGGTTCTTTGGGGGAGGGGGACATTAGGGACAGAAAAGGAGGGGCTGGCTCCCAGATGGTTCAGAGCTTTATAATCGCCCCCCCACCCCCCGCCCCGTGCCAAAGCCTTTTGGACTCCTTGAGCCCCTGCCCACACTGGGGAGAAGGAGTGGGCGCAAAATGCCCTGCACACAGGCAGCCAGCCGGCCCCGGGTCTCCATCGCACCCTTGCTGGTTGTGGCGAAGAAGCTTCGGGGCTGCAGGGCCGGGGTCAGGTCGGCGGTCACCAGACGGGCTCGGGTGGGCAGCTGGTTCAGCTTCAGGTCCACAGACCCAAGGGGCTGAGGCGCGCTCTCGCGGCAGCGCCCTCCCAGCCGGGGCCGCGCCCCGGAAAAGCGGGGTTTCCGCTGGCTCAGCTGCCGCCGCCAACGCCAAAAGAGCCGCGGGGTGGGGAGAGGGGTCGGTTGGCTGCCGCCGGGCCGCGACTGCAAGAAAGAGGCTCCTTCGTGAACCCCAGACGCCGGCCCATCTCCAGAGGAGCGAGGGGCGCGCACCCCCAGGCCGGCCGGGGGCGCGGGCGCGAGCGCGGCCCCGCCCCTCGGCGCTGGGTGGGGCCGGCGCGGTCCAGGGCTCCCCGCCCCCCTCCGCGGACACGCCCACCCAGTGTCTCGGCGGCGCGAGCCGCAACAGGCAGCGGCGGGCGAGCGCGAGGACCGCGCGCTGCGAGGCCCCGCGCGTGCGTGCAGCCTCTTGCTCGCGCGCTCGGGCGGGCGGGCGGAGCAGACGAGTCGAGCCCTCGCCGCCGCCGCGGGAGAAGCCTGGGCGTCCGCTCGGCGTCACTCCGATTCCCGTAACCCCCGCGCCTCCCCACCCCCGGCCGGGCCATGGCGGAACGCGGAGGGGCGGGCGGTGGTCCCGGAGGCGCCGGAGGCGGCAGCGGCCAGCGGGGCTCTGGGGTCGCCCAGTCCCCGCCGCAGCAGCCGCCGCAGCAGCAGCCGGCGCCGCAGCAGCCGACGCCCCCCAAGCTGGCCCAGGCCACCTCGTCGTCCTCGTCCACCTCGGCGGCGGCCGCCTCCTCCTCGTCCTCGTCCACCTCCACCTCCATGGCCGTCGCGGTGGCCTCGGGCTCCGCGCCTGCCGGCGGCCCGGGGCCAGGCCGCACCCCCGCCCCCGTGCAGATGAACCTGTACGCCACCTGGGAGGTGGACCGGAGCTCGTCCAGCTGCGTGCCCAGGTGAGCGGCGGGCGGGAGGGACCGGGCCCTCGGAGGCCGCCCAACGGAGTCTGTGGCAGGCCCCCGCCTTCCCATTCCTCCCCGTCCCATCGCCCAAGGGGGCGCCCCGACCCTAGATTCCCCTGGCTGCTTGGCTGCCGGGCCTGGCTCCTGCCCAGCCTGCGGGAACTCCTCCTGAGGGGACCCCGCCCTCTGCTGGCATCCCCACCTTCTGTCTGGGGCCGGGACCACCCTCTTCCCTTCCCTGATTGGGGCCTTCTGGACTCTTAGCTCTGGGCCTTCTCTCGTTGATCTGACCGAACCCGGCCTTCCTGACAGTCGTTTCCCCGTGTAAGTCACAGACTCTTTTCCCTGCCTCGCCAGCGCCCGTGGGCTGTACATATGTCACACAGATGTGGTACAGATCTCTTTAGATATTATTATTTCCCAACATACTTAGCATGTGACAAACTTGGTTGTCACCTTCTGCCAGGTAAAGCCCATATAGGAACCCTTGGGGCTTCTCATTTGTCACCGAGGTTTATTTGTACTTCCAATTACACACTTTCTGTCCTGGCCTCTTTGGTCTTGTAAAAGTCCTATTCAGTGTGTCCTCAAGTGTATTTTCCACCCCCCCCCCCCAGTAACTGGTCACAAATTCTTCTAGCCCTGCAGGGCTGCATAAAATTACTGCCTTGTTCGTAAAATTCAGTCCATTCCTCTTGTCTGTTGGAACCATCAGGGGAATTTCCTTCCATTGGTGAAATATGCCTGAGTTTGGGATATTTTCTCTTTCTGTATTGGCAAGGCTGTCTCTCTCCAACTCTTTGGGGATGGTGTGCCCTGTCTTACAGTTTGCCCCTTGGGTAGACACTGGTAGCTGGTTCCCCCAGGAAGCACAGAAAAGTGCCTGGAGGTGGGCTTTCTTGTCACCTCTACGCTGAGCTGGTTTTGTTGTCTTGGAGTCTGGCTCGCTCTGTGGAAGTGGGGGTTAGGGAGCATTGTCTGGTTACATCTTCAACTTTTTATCCCCCCGCCCTTTATTTTGAATGGTTTCATGCATGCAAAATTAATCTATATCCTCAGAAAGGATGTTAAAATTTTAAAATGGGCAACAAGTACATCTCTATACCTGACTCGGCTTGAGAAAGAGTATGACAGTTGTGTTGAAGCCCTTGGAGTGCCTCTTCCTGACCACACCCCCTTCTCCCCCATAAAGGTAAATATTATTCTGAATTGTGTGTCTGCCATATCCTTGTCTTTTCAAATTCCTTTTACTATATATGTGCATCTTTAAAGAGTGTTTTTTAGTTTTGAATGTTTTGGGAAGTTGATAGAAATGCTGACCTACTGGATGTGTTCTGTGACCTATTTTAGTGTAGGTATGTGTTGTTTTTAAGTCAACATTAAGTTTGTGAGAATCGTCAATGTTGTATGGCAGCTCGAATTGAAATATCTTCACTCATTGGAGTTCCCTTCGTGGCTCAGTGGTTAACGAATCCGACTAAGAACTGTGAGGTTGCGGGTTCGATCCCTGGCCTTGCTCAGTGGGTTAAGGATCCGGCCTTGCCGTGAGCTGTGGGTGTAGGTTGCAGACGCGGCTCGGATCCCGCGTTGCTGTGGCTGTGGCGAAGGCTGGCAGCTACAGCTCCTGTTAGACCCCTAGCCTGGGAACCTCCATATGCCGTGGGTGCGGCTCTAGATAAAGGCAAAAAGACAAAAAAAAAAAATCTTCACTCATGGATGGAACTTCATTGTATGAATATAGCATAAATCTCCTTTGGATGAACATGTGGGTTGTTTCCTTTTTTTTTTTTTTTTCCGGCT
>PVHT021183668.1:3070803-3091429 GCA_004024745.2 Catagonus wagneri | reverse complement strand
CCTCATGGACAGTAGTCGGGTTCCTAACCTACTGAACGAGGCCAGGGATTGAACCCGCACCCTCATGGATCCTAGTCAGGTTTGTTAACCGCTGAGCCATGAAGGGAGCGCCCTTGTTTCCCATTAACACAAACAGTAAAGCTGTAAATACTTTTGTCCGGCACTCCTGGTGCTTCTTGCAAAAGTTTCGTAGGATGTCTTTGTATGTGGGGGTGGAATTGCTGTCGGAGGGAAACACGTCGGAACTTTATTAGATAATGCAGGGTTGTTTTCTGTGAGCCCGCCTCTACTCTCCATGTCCGTTGTGTTTCAGCATCCTCCTCGCTGGTGGATACTTCCTTCTCTTCCTGTCCTTTCGTTGGGGTGATCAGGAGACACATTAGGGTGGTCTGGCCTGGCCGGCACCCTAAGACAACACCAGACTCAAGTGGCTTTTGGTGTGGGTCCTCGCTTGGTCCTAAGCAGGCCTCTTTTTTTTTCTGCACAGACCCATTGAGAGCTGAAGGATTCTCATCTCCTCCTTTCAAACATAACAGCCCCAGGTCCCTGGAGTTCCTGCTGTAGTGCAGGGGGGGTTAAGGATATGGCAGTGGACACAGCTGTGGTGTAGGTCGCAGCTGTGGTTTGGATTCGATCCCTGGCCCAGGAACTATAGTGTGTGGCCAAAAAATAAGAAAACACGAACAAACAAACCAAAAAACTTCCCTGGGGTCCCTTACTCCACGGTCCAGTGTTGGTAATACACACTTGCTTCTATCCTTCACATCTGTCATTACGTTTGGTGATATTTGGACAGCTGCCTTTTCTAGCTCACTAGACTGAAAAGGCGTGAGTCCTGCTGGCAGCAGAGGTTTTACAGAAAGTCACTGATTGCCGTTGATTTTCAGTTTGTCCCTCTTGGTGACCAAAAGGTCGCGCCCAAAAATTATTAGCCCAAGAAACAGCTGGGCATCCTGGTCAGCTCAGTAATTATTACGTTAACTTGGTGTGAGCGCCTTAGGCTGCCTTGTTGTTTTCACCTGCAGGGAGCATGCAGTTATGTCACGTCTGCTAACCAACCCTTGGGATCGTCAGCTGTTCTGCTCTGACTTTGTTTTTTAGCAGTCACCCTTGTGCTTCCCAGCTCCTTGTGGAACACTTGTGCTCTTCGGAGCAGGCTGTTTTATCTGCAGGATGGAAAAATAACACCCTGTGGGGAGAAAATGGCCTGCTATCGGCCCTTCCAATTATTAGAGTCATCCAGTTAATTTGAGGTCTCCTTGGTATATGTGTTCCTGTTGTTTAGAGTATGTTGGCAGCGTGCACTCTTTACATATATAGCAGTCTGAATATTGTGTGGGCTTAACATTCTTATCTTGTGTAATTCAGATGAGACACCAGCGTGTCAGATATATGTACTTCAGAAACGTAAGCGAGATCGTGGGTCTGAGGTTAGCGATGTATATGAAATGTCGTGGGATTCAGCCTTTGTGCAAATGTCATCCTCCATCCATTGCAGAGAAGAGAGTGGAAAAGCCGAGGGTTTGGAAGGTCATACTCCTTTTCTTGATCCCTGTAGATATATAATTTGTTTTTGGAAAAAAAGGGAAAATCTTTTTTCCTTGATTAGATGTTTAAATAAAGTCGTGGTGTCCCAGGTATGTACTCTGCTCTTACTGAACCAGGTGCTAAATTGTCTCAGAATCCACAGTAGTTTTTCAAAAAAACTGTCTATGAGTGGAGAGCGTGCCTCCATAGTTGGTTTTAGAATAACCACATCGTTCTGTTCATTGCCATTTTTTACCACCATTTTTTAAAACCTAAAAAGGTGAGTACGTGTCCATGAGCAGACATTCAAGCAGTACAGAAAGATGGAGGCTGTAAAAGCAAGCCCCGGCCCTGGGTCTTTTCTCACTCCCCAGGGGTAATCGTGACATGCAGTTGGCTTTTAAGATTCTGTTACCAGCAGGTAGGTCCGTCGGGCTCCCTTTATGACATTCACAGCTCTGGAAGTTGACACCGGTTTCCCTCCACACCGAGCAGTGCTTCCGCGTCTCCGGTCCGGGGTGTGCCAGCCGGCCGTGTGGCGCCCTCAGAGGCACCGGGTGGCAAGCTGCCTGATGCGCGGGGAAGCATTTCAGAGTCTCCTCCACCCCTTCCCTTTGGTCCTGGGCAGGGTGACGTCTTGCCTGATGTTCTTTTCTCTTTCCGAGTTGCTTAAGTAGGAGAGACAGAAACACTCAGTTTCGTAAGTGGACGAAGTTTCCTCGGTGCGAAACTCGCTGTTAAGAAACAGAACGTGCTCTGTCTGCTGCGTCACCCACGTACGGCGGCGGACTCGTCTTCAGTGCAGAGCACGGTTGCATATCCTTACCTGCGCGGGCTTGGGAAGGAGTTCGTGGGTATCAGTCGTATTTCTCCTTTAGACCGCGTTTGGGGGGCAAGGCAGAGAACGGAGGTCGCCCTCGCCACGACGGCGCGACTGGCCCGCAGTGGATGTGTTAATGTCATGAAGCTCCGCGGGCCGTCGCCCCCCGGCCCTGAAAGCCCCGGGCAAGCCAGGAGCCGCCGCTCTGCCCCTCCTGCGTGCTGCGCCGAGCTCTCCCACACCTTAGTGTTTTTCAGCCATTGATTGGGACTCCCTTTACTTACTAGCCATTTCACCCAAGACATGGGGGAAATAAATGTAAAATTGGACCTGTAGATCCGTAGGAGAAAGTACTTCTTAAATGGTAGATGTAACTGATCTCGAATACGGGCGACCTGGTGATGTTTCTATTTATTTCCCTAGCGTTAAAAGTCTTAAAAGCATATTTGTACCTTAGGAGATTTGAATTTCACATTGTGAGCGTGGTAATAGAATAGCCTCTCTCTCAGGGTAACATTATCCATCGTCCCTGCGGGAGCTCAGATTCCTTAAGTCAGAAGGAGAATGACTTTCACAGGGTCCGTCTTACAGGTATTGATTTACAGATCTTTTGGATACATTAGTGGTTACGTGATTTCCTTTTAAACTAGATTTCCAGTTCCTTAGCTGAGCCAACAGGCTGCCGCCGTTGCTGCCCTTGGTGCCGTCTGTGTGTGTGTGAGAGAGGCCCGAGTGTGGGAGATGTGTGGGCCCAGCCCCGGAGGCTTGCCCTCTTTGGGCCCGGACTTGAAGGCTCGGTGGGTCCTCGGAAATTTGGAGTTGGCTAGGCTTGGGTCTGTGGCGTCCCATTCTGGGAGTGCTTTGGGAATCCAGGGGAGGCTGTGGGAATGATTGCAAGCGCTGGTCTTTTTCCAGTGTGTGTGTTTGGAGTGCTATTAAGGGCTCTTGAGAAAAGACAGAGTTTGCAGCTGGCCTTAAAACATCTTTCAGAGCCCACTGGACTGGCATCAAGCAGGTGGCTTGGTTCTAGGTTGGCAAGCCCTTGTCGAAGCCCAGTTAGAGGAATAACCAGCATAGCTTGGTGTTGAGAACCAAGCCTTGGCACCGACTCGTGTTTCCCTCTTGCGTCCATTCACAGGACAGTTGTCTGGTTGGAAACCCTCCTGCGCCTGTGGTCCCTTTTGTGTTCGTACAGACCAGAGGGCAGCTGTAGTCACAGCTCAGGGAGCCGC
Organism: Catagonus wagneri; assembly: GCA_004024745.2. Lineage (NCBI taxonomy): Eukaryota > Metazoa > Chordata > Mammalia > Artiodactyla > Tayassuidae > Catagonus > Catagonus wagneri. The sequence goes on along the minus strand of PVHT021183668.1, from coordinate 3,087,850 downwards.
TTAGGCAGACCCCCGCCGACCCCCGTCTTGGGGGATGCAGTCAGTGATGATGTCTTGTTACTCAGCTTACATATTTTCTAGAAAACAGTTACTTAAAATGTTCCGTTTGACATTCAATTATGTCTCCAGATCATAAGCTTTAAAGCTGTGGTCCAGTACAGTAGCCACTAGCCACCTGTGACTATTAAAATTAAAATTAATTAAAATCGACTAAAATTGAAAACTCACTCCCTTAGTCACCCTGGCCACATGTCATGTCACATCAGCCCTGCATGGCTGATGGCTTCCGTAGTGGAGAGGGCAGATCGCGAACATTTCCAGGACCACGGAAAGTTTTGTTGGATGACAGTTTTAGGGAGCAAATTATGGCATTTCTGGTATTAATATTTATGGTTTCTCATTTGTTTAATTGGACTGTTTTATCCTCTTACAAATTACTGTTTTTTTTTTTTTTTTTTTTTTTTGCTTTTTAGGGCCGCACCCGCGGCATACGGAGGCTCCCAGGCTAGTGGTTGAATCAGAGCTATAGCTGCGAGCCTCTGCCACAGCCACAGCAGCGTGGGATCCAAGCCATGTCTGTGACCTACACCACAGCTCATGACAATGCCGGATCCTTAACTGACTGATCGAGGCCAGGGATCGAACCCACAACATCATGGTTCCTAGTCAGATTTGTTTCTGCTGCGCCATGACGGGAACTCCCAAAATGGTTTTTAGGTGGTAGGGTTATGTGTGATATTAATTTTTGTCCTTGTATATTTTTTGGTGATCTCCATACTTTCAATAAACATGTATTACAGGAGTTCCCATCTTGGCCCAGTGGAAACGAATCTGACTAGGAACCATGAGGTTGTGGGTTCGATCCCTGGCCTCGCTCCGTAGGTTAAGGATTTAGCATTGCCGTGAGCTGTGGTGTAGGTCGCAGACGCGGCTTGGATCCCGCATTGCTGTGGCCGTGGCGTAGGCCAGCGGCTTCAGCTCCAATTGGACCCCTAGCCTGGGAACCTCCATATGCCGTGGGTGTGGCCATTAAAGAAAAAAAAAAAAGGAGTGAACCTTACAAATTTTGTATCATGATAAAGCTGTACAAGAAAGTACATCCTGGTTGGATGAAGACATGGAGGACTGAAGCTTCACTCCACTCCTTAACCTCACCCCGTCTTGGTGCTGGAGGGGCCTGTTCAGCCTCCCTGGCGGTGGAAGGGTAGCTGGTCGGTGCTCCAGACTGCTGCCCTCTGCGTGGGGGGGGGGGCACAGGTGAGAAGGCGGCATTGATAACGGCACATTCTTTATTTGATATTTGTGTAGATTCTTTTAGATTGTAAAGTTTTGAAGATACATTAAAAGAATATCCGAGTTTCGTTCTATCGCCACCAGTTTTTTTGACCGTAAATACTGTTCTTCCTCTTTTCTCTTTGGAATAATGATCTCCACAACTCCTAGGTGCAGCCATGTGTCTTCATCCTTTCAGCACTTTCAGTTCTGTAAACAGAGACACTAGGTGATGTCCAGAGATTATTTTGGCAAGAAAAGTTTTCTGAGTCCTGTGATGTACGTCTTGGCAGTTCCGCTGTGAGCGGTGTCCCCTGTACGTTCGTTTAGTGACCCGGTGCGGACATAGGATGACATGAAAGGAGTGAGGTTTTAGGATCTGCTTCCTGTTACGGTACCTGCTCCACGGAACTCCTCCCCGAGGCAGCCGGCCTCTCAGAACCGGGTGTGAGCTAGACTCCCCCCAGGTAACATTTTGGATGTGCTAAGAGGAATAGTAGTTGTCCCTGAAGAAGTTTAGTCTGGTTGTTGTACTCGGGTATAGGAGGGTGTTTGTTCTTTACAGTTTTTCTACAAAACTCTGTGTGTGTGGGGGGGGTTGCTGGCTGGCTGGCTTTGAGCTTCCTTTTGTTCCTCTTTTTATAAGGGAGACAGAGATTCTTTGTCGTGTTTTTTTTTTTTTTTTTTTAATAGTTTAGAAAAACACAAAAGGCTTAGGACATCAGTTGGCATTTATTTGATCCCTCTTCACGGACCTTTTCCTATCTCTTGTTTAAAAACACCAAATGGCTTTAAGGGTTAGATAGTAGCTTTTACCTCCCATGTCTCTCTGTTACAGTGCCTCGAAAATATGCGTTCTACTCATCCTCTGTGACCCTGGTCTCCTCCCAGAGGTAAACACTAGTAGCAGTTCAGAGCGATATTTGAAAATGAAAATCAGATCATGTCACTTCATTCATTTAGCAAATGCGTCTAGACTGGCTGGTATGTGCCACAAACGAAATGCTTGGTCTCATAAAGTGTCCATTCTGGTGGGTGAAGATAAGAGACGCTATCGGATAGCTTTCCAGCACCTCGAGTCAAACCCTTCTATGACTTAGGAGAGGCTTCATGGAGTGGCCCTTCTCGTGGCCTCCACCCCATCTCTGCCGTCTCCCGGTGCCCTCCTGGCGCCGGGCCTGGCTGGTCCCGCCTTTGGACTTTTGCGCTTGTCGTTCCCTCTGCCTGGGAGGCCCCAGCCCCAGATCGTCTTGTGGCTGCCGGGTGCCGTCAGCTCTCAGCCGACCTGCCGCCTTGGAAAGCAGCCCTCACCTGTCTGGTCCGTTTTGCGAGTTTATAAATCTTCTTCACCGCAGTTATCAGCATCTGAAATAGTCCTGCTCATCCGTGTAGCTGTCTTATAGTGCTCAGTAGGTACAGTTGGCAGACGAACAGGGCCTGCTTATTTGCAATGTTTAGTGAGTAAAAATCTACCATACACACTCCTTTCATTCAGCAAATATATTTCTTTTGAGTATTTCTATGCCAAGTCCTGCTCCAAGTGCCGGGGAACCAGCAGCGAACAGGTCGACGAAGTCCATTCTCTGCCAAGGTGAGCGTTCTAGTGCAGGGAGACACTGAACACGCGAGTAGAGCTGTGGTGAGGTAGGTCTCCTGGCGAGTTGTGCCTGGACAACAAGGCAGGCACAGCGGGCACTGAGCGGGGCGCAAAGCGTGGTAAGAGAAGGCCTCTGGTGAGACGCTTTTTGGGCTGACGCTTAGGTGAGGTGAACCTGACCGAGTGTCTGCTGTGGACACAGTAGCCACCGGCTTCCCAGGAAGGGAATTGGAGAACCAGGGAGCTGAAGGCCTTTTGCAAGGCTCCGCTGTTTGTTTTTTAAATTTTTAAAAAATTTTTTGTCTTTTTGCCTTATCTAGGGCCACACCCATGGCATATGGAGGTTCCCAGGCTAGGGGTCTAACAGGAGCTGTAGCCGCCGGCCTTCACCACAGCCACAGCAACGCGGGATCCGAGCCGCATCTGCAACCTACACCACAGCTCACTGCAACACTGGATCCTTAACCCACTGAGCAAGGCCAGGGATCGAACCCTCAACCTCCTGTTTCCTCGGATTCGTTAACCGCTGAGCCACGACAGGAATTCCAAGGCTCTCCTGTTTAGAGGCAGGTCATGAGCTGCTTTGCTGTCTAAACTTGGTGGCCCCTGAGTTCTGTCTGGTTCTCATGGTTGACAAATAACCCTTAGGCTTTATACTTGGTAATGCTGGGATTACAGAATGCTGCTCCATCATCAGGCGGCGGACAGTGAGAGGCATCAGAGCATGGTGGCTTTAGGTGTCACTTCTGGAGCTAGTTAGCCAGGATTTTATTCCCGACAGTTTGAGTGTCTTGGGCAAAAATACTTAACCTTCTAACGATTCCTTTTTCTCATCTGTAAAATGGGCACGATACTTGCACCTACTGTTCATTTATTATGAGGATTAAACAAGACTCCTAGAAATTAAGTGCTTATGTGGCATGTGGGAAACACAGATATTAGCAGTCACCATCATTCTTGCTGTCCTTACTGCCAGCCCCACGTGTCTGCCTGTCCGCCACACCTCTCCAAACGCTTTCTTTCCAGACTCAGGGCAGCTTTGTTTATGTTCCGATTTCCTCAAGAGGACCATTACAAGGTCTTGGGTTCACTTTAGACACAGATCCTGCCAAGCCCCAAGCTTAATAGACTAGAAAGTCAAAGCAAAACATTTTGGTTCTCTGAAGCGGTGGCTGGGTTGGGATCCTGTTTCTACATCCTGCCAGCTTATATGAACGGAAGAGATGGTTCAGGCCCCGCCTGCAAACCACAACTTTGTTTTGAGCCAACTTGACTTGACGGCTTCCCTTTTCTACCTGCTGACTTCTTTAGCTGTGCTTTGGCGGCCAGAAGAGCAACTAAACCGGTTTTCAGCCAGCCGTTCATCGCCGTAATAGCCGACCGACTCCTAGGAAAATGGGGATTTAAGTGGAGTTGATCTTTTTCTCTCTCTTGCTTAAGTTTTCCATTTTATGTCTCCAGCTATAGAAAACCTGTATTCGCCTTTGACAGGAGAAACCTGACTATGCATTTAAGGCTTATTGTGAAACACTTGGGTCCTTGTATACATGTTAATTTTCTCCCTTAATGAGCACCAAGACTTTATTTTCTCATTTTGGTTGGAAATCTGGAAAGATGTGTACATGTTTCCTGTTCTTCCTTGAGAATATATGGGACGTGAATCGGGATGGATGGGATCCTTCTGGCGAACATCTGGGCTTAAAATGAAACGTGCAGACTGGTACGTGGTGCATAACTACTTGCAAACCCCTGTGTTTGCTTCTCTCGTCTTGTTTTTCTTTCCTTTCTCCCTACCGCTACCGATACGCCTCCTTTGTGCTTTGCTGCTTCTAATAAATATACCACGAGCGGGGAACCAGGTAATCACATACCTTAAGAAGGACTGGGCCTGCAGATGAGGCTGAGTAACGTGCAGTTAATCTGAGAGCAGGAGACTCGCGGCTGTGGTGTCTCGGGGGCGAGAAAGGAGCACTTTGCTTACTTCTTGGTCCAAGTTGTACTCTGGAGAGAGGTAGGACTATTGGCGAGTTTAGGGTAGATTAGGTTTAATCTTCTCAACTCTTAGGGAGTCAAAAATCCCATCGAAGATGCAGTTAGAGATACAAGTCGCATTTTGCGTCTGGGTTGGACTATTACAGATTAATAAGTAAGTAAAGCCCCGTATCTAGTGCTTAGTTAAATTTGATTATCTCTGGGCATGTCACTTTTTCCCCTAATTTTTTAGTGGGGATACATTTTTTCTTTTTTTTTGTCTTTTTGCCTTATTTGGGCCACACCCGCGGCATGTGGAGGTTCCCAGGCTAGGGGTCTAACAGGAGCTGTAGCTGCTGGCCTTTGCCACAGCCACAGCAACGCGGGATCCGAGCCATATCTGCAACCTACACCACAGCTGATGGCAACGCCAGATCCTCAACCCACCGAGCAAGGCCAGGGATCGAACCTGCAACCTCATGGTTTTTAGTCGGATTCGTCAACCATTGTGCCACCACAGGAACTCCAAGGGAGACCTTTTTTTACCTTGTTGATTTGTTGTGAAGAGAGACAAAATACTTGTAAAATATCTGAGCATCTATATTTGTAGAAATCATTACTTTAACATCTTTGGGTCATGTCAATGAAACTGCATGTGATGGCATAATATTTGCAGACCCAATTTGCATGAGTCTTTATTTACATTGTCTCCACAAGTAAGAGTTTTGTTTGGCTCTTTGAGCTCACATCCAATAGAACGTGGCAGGGCAGACTACCTGAAGTCTGTTGTCTCCTCAAAATTCAAATACGTGAGAGTTCCCCTGTGGTGCAGTGGGTTAATGATCCAGCTTGTCTCTGTGGAGGTGCCGGTTCGATCCCTCGCCAGGGAACTTCCACATGCCATGGGTACAGCCGAAAAAAAAAAAAATTAAAATATGTAGAAAGTAGTCTGCAGCGTTCTGTCGTCCCTGCCATGCACCATTTTGCTGTGGATGTAAATGAATAAGCAACTCTGGGAACCAGGGTCCTCTGGGAACATAAAAACTCTTGTGGCTATTAATGGATTTAATTGTATTTCCTCTCTGCCACCAAGATGTGCAATAAATTGTTTATGCCCTTATCTTTAATGGGGAGACTTGTTCATTAACTGTTATGTAATATCATTGTCTATTTGCTTTTATTACTTGTAGATAATCCCTTCTCTTTCTCTTTTAAAAAAATTTATGAAAAGGAACAGTTGTAATATTATTAAACATTGCCCATTATTAATCCTCCCGGGTGGCTTTTCTCTCCAAGGAGGAAAAGGAAAGTATCATCTCATTGGGGAAGCAAAAGCTTGGGTTGAAAATGGGACATGATCTAGACTCAGATTTGGCCTGGGATTAGTTTGGTGTGCTTTGGACTTAGGCCAGTGATGTGTTTACTTACGTTCCAGGAGAGACTGGTTCTCAGCAGCTTCGCTGATAAGTGAGTACTGGATCTCCGTGTAGCGAGGCATCGTCCGATTCGAGTCCACGTAAGAGAACGTTTTCTAGAAAGAATACTGTTTGGGGACGATGGCTCTATTTGGGTTTTGTTTTGTTTTGCTCTGTTTTGTTTGATGCTCATTCAGGTATTTCCTCCTATTCTTATAATGTATCTGGAGGGAAAAAAAAAATCGGCAAGTTGCTATAATCACTTCAAAACCATGTGCCAGAAATGCTTTGGCTCTAGAGTCTGGTTTCTTATTTGGCTTTTCCTCCCTGTGTGGGTTCGGAGAAGGCTCTGACTCTTCTCTACCTAATGGTAACTTCCTTTAGATGCCAGGTTCTCACCGGGCACACCGCATATGCCTGGTCACCAGCCCTCCCGGAGTTTATCTTCCAAGGGCAGAGATGGGGACAAATGAATGAGTAGGTGATCGGGTGTGAAGATGGGGAGGTGAAAGCAGGAAAGTGGAGCGAGGCAGAGAGTGTTAGAGTTTTCAAAAAGGTGGTTCAGAAGACCCCCGAGGAGGCAAGCGAAGGTGTGGAGCACACTCCTAGGCCACCGGCAGAGGGGATGGTAAGGACCAGTGAGGTCCAGGAGCCTCCGCGAGGACAGTGGGTTGGATCTAAGAAAATGAGATGGAGAGTAATGGGAGCGGAAATCAGAGAAGGAAAGGGACCAGCTCTCGTGGGACTGGCTGTGATCTCAAGTGAGACGGGGGAGCTCTTGGGGGTTTTGAGCCTGAGGAGAGGCGTGATGACGACTTACACAGTGACACCTACCCTGCGTGTAAAGTAGCCCCTAGAGACGGGCAGGGCGAAAGCGGACTCGTCAGGAGCATGAAGATGAAGTACTGGGAGCTGGTGGTGGCTGCGGCCAGGGTGGTAGAGGGAGAGAAGAGAAGTCCTCAGAGTCTGGGTATAGTATTTTCAAGCCTAAAGGATTTACTTATTAGGAGTTCCCTAGTGGCTCAGCCAGCTAAGGATCAGGCGTCGTCATCATTATTATCATCTCTTTATCTTAAGTGACATTTTATGAGAAAGAGGAAATGGAATTTTTCAAAGCTCTTGAAGTTTGTTTCTCCTTCTGCCATTTGTAATTAATTGGGAATAAATTTCCTTGGGAATTTACTGGCAGATGGAATAATCCATAGGTTGGTAACTGATTGTGTTAAATGTCTAGATAAATTCTTCTTATTGCTGTAGGCCATGGTGAAGCCACTGGAGCAATGGAGTCTCAACATCCCTGACCATTCTGCTATCATATTTGCTTGATCTGGTATCTCCTCTGTGATCGGTATCTACGTGATGGTTTTCGATGAGGGAGATGCGCTTGCGGAAGCCATTAACAGCTGTATCACATGTCCGTTGTCACTAACCCAGTGGAACTGAAAAGTGAGAAACATCTGTTTTTTTTTTCCCTCCCAATGACTGGTTTGCTGTAGCAGACAGCCTGTCTGTGCTTCCCAGGCGCTGCTCTATAAGGAGGAATCCTGCTGCAGAATGATCTAATTTGTGTAATCTTGAAGGTGGAGCTATTTTTGAAAGAGAACAGAAAAATAATGGAACCCTTTGCTTGTGAATGCCGAACTGGGTCTTACTTTAAAAGGAGAAGAGCTCTGTTAGATCTTGTAGTTTGAACTCTTATTCTCCTCTTGTCTGCTCACCGTGTCTAGATAAAATTTATACTAGATCTATTCAGGTAATTGTGCTTGAAAATGGTAACTGGGTTTCTTTTCCTTCTTTCTTTGGCCGCACCCATGGCATATGGAAGTTCTCCGGCTAGGGGTGGAATCAGAGCTGCAGCTGCCGGCCTGCGCCTCTGCCTCAGCAGCGCCAGATCCGAGCCGCGTCATCTCACAGCAACGTGGGATCCTTAAGCCACTGTGCAGGCTCAGGGATTGAACTCTCGTCCTCATGGATACTAGTCAGGTTTGTTACCGCTGAGCCACAACAGAAACTCCTCCTCCTTCTTCCTTTTTTTTTTTTTTTTTACGTTTTAGATAAGTATATTCCTTGCGATTTGGATAATGTGAGTAGCTTAAAAGAACAATTACCAAATTCAAGAATTAGAATTCTCTTTATAGTTATTCAATAGACTGATAGTTTGTAACTGGTTCTCAAAACTCTCAGATTTGGTGGCCCCTTTTCTATCCTGAAATGAAATTCCCAGATAATAAGATTTACCAACATGTCTACAGTGTCTTAGCTGCAGTATAAAGGAAACATGAAGGGAAAGCTGTTTGTAACACAGCATGCTTTTCTGTACGTAAATTCTCAGAAGACGTTGTAAATGTCCGTCGCGCATTGGAAACCACAGCAGGTACACAGGTTCGCTTCGCCCTGTCTCTGGGAACGTGACGCCCATCGGTGGGGACTGACACAGGTGCCCTGTGTGAGTGACTCGTGACATGGGGCAGTGCCATCGGTGATGTGGTGTCCCGGAAGGGTGAATAAATCTCCATCAGGTTCTACACGAAATAAAGTCTTTTCTCTATTTATGGGAACGTTAGTTACATTCCCAGAAAGTTCAGTGTATCTTAATTGGTGAAAAAGTTAGCAAGTTTCCATGTAAAATCTATTTAAGACTAGGCCTAGAAAATTATAAACTGCTTTTTATTTATATATGTGTATGTCTGGCAAAGCCAAAAGTAAATTCATTTTGAAGCTAATGAAATTTAAGCTTCGTGGCTCTTTGAGCACAGGCTACATCCATGGCCCTATTCCTAAATTTGAAAAATGAAAACTTTTTTTTTTTTTTTGGTCTATTTAGGGCCATACCTGCAGCATATTGAAGTTCTCTAGCCTGGAATTGGAGCCGTAGCCGCCAGCCTACACCACAGCTCAGGGCAATGCTGGATCCTTAACCCACTGAGCGAGGCCAGGGATCGAACACCGCGTCCTCGTGGATGCTAGTCGGGTTCATTAACTGCTGAGCCACGATGGGAACTCCCTGAACACAAATTCTTAACTTTAAATTCATCCAGTCGATCCATTTTCCCCTTTATGTTTAGTGCCCTTCATGTCCAATTAAAGAAATCTTAGTGTCAAGGTCGTGAAGATACTCTGTAATATTTTCTTCTCAAGCTGTGCCGTTTCCCTTTCACGTGTAGCTGTACAGCCCACCTGGAATCCGTTTTTGTCTGTGGAGTGAGGGGTTCTTTCCTCCCACATGGATTTTTCATGAGCCCTGCACCATTTATTTAAAAGATTATCTGTTTTTTGCTGCTTTACCTGTCACCGTGATTATCAGTCACATGGCATTTTACAGGTGGTCTGTGTTTAGACTTTCTGTCTGTACTGGTGGTCAGTTTGTCCATGCTTGTACTTGTGTCCCCGGTCTCTTTTACTGGGTCTTTGTAATAGTCCTGTTAGCTGGCAGTGTAAGTCTTCAACTTTGTGCTTCTCCAAAATTGCCTTTGCTAGTCTCTACTCTAAAAATTTCCTCGGCAATTTTAGAATCAGTTTTTCAATTTCCTTAAGTTATTTTTTTTTTTTTTTTGTCTTTTTGCCTTATCTAGGGCCGCACCCACGGCATATGGAGGTTCCCAGGCTAGGGGTCTAACAGGATCTGTAGCCGCTGGCCTTCGCCACAGCCACAGCAACGCGGGATCCGAGCCGCGTCTGCCACCTACACCACAGCTCACGGCAACGCCGCATCCTTAACCCACTGAGCGAGGCCAGGGATCGAACCCGCAACCTCATGGTTCCTAGTCGGATTTGTTAACCACTGCGCCACGACGGGAACTCCTCCTTAAGTTATTTTTTTGAGAATTTTATTAGGATTGATTGCATCGACTCCATAGATTAATTTGGAGAGAGTTGAAATCTTTAAAGTGTCAGGTGTTTTAATCCGTGGATGTGAGATATCCCTCCATTCATTTAGATCTTCCCTCATTGGCTTTGCACTCTTAGCACGGACGTGTTGTATTCTGTCTTTCTTTAGATGTATTCTTATATGTTTGATATTGAAAATCCTAGATCTAATGTTGTGACTGATTTCGTATGCTTTTCTTATAGAGGACCCTGCGGCTTGTTTAAGCTCTGGGCCTTACAAGGCCTGGGCAGGACGGTTTCACTGACATGAATGTTGGACATCATGTAGGAAGCTAGTCATTTCTTAATTATGCGGGACTCAAAGGAATTGTGGGTTGTAGGATGTCTGGCATCCTTGTTTTTTCCACCACGAAATGTCAGTGAAGTCCCCAGTCACGGTGACAATTCAGAAAGCTCCCTGGAGGCGTTACCACAGCCATTATAGTACCGTTCTGATCACCCGTAATCTAAGTATGCTTGTTGAGTGTCCTCCAGTGTATTTGACTTTTTGTTTTGTTTTAGGACAAGACCTAAAGTAAACCAGCAATTTCAAATGGTGCCATCCACAATTTAGACTTATTTATTTTTTTTCACTTTTTTTCTTTTTTGGCTGCCCCGAGGCATGTGGAGTTCCTGGGCCAGGGATCAGATCTGAGCCACAGCTGCCCCCTGAGCCCTCGCTGCGGCAAGGCCAGATCCTTAACCCACTGTGCCAGGCCGGGGATCGAACCTGTGTCCCAGTGCTCCCAAGGCACTGCCCATCCCCTTACACCACAGCGGGAGCTCCCATAGTTTAGCCTTTAAAAATTAGCAAATGATTAATCTCCACAGACTTCTGTTGGCACAGATGTCCTGGTAGAGTGGATCGAGTGCTGCACATGGAGCCAGAAGAGTTAAATCCTTCCCTTAACAAAAACTAATTTGAGGTTGGTTTCCTTTTGAGCCCCCATCTTCTCATCAGACTGGAAAAGAAACGACCACCCTGGGCTATTGGGAAGAACAGATGAAACAATTTATAGGTGCTTGATAAGTCTTAGAGTCCTACAGAAGAGCCACTGAGCCTGTCTGTGAATTTGCTGTCTTGTTTTTGCTGGGACTTAATTAGGCACAATTACCCAGATGAAGTCTCCCAAAGCGTGTGGATCTGCCCAGTTTGGCATCTTCGAGCATAGCCACTGTAGAGATAACTTATTTATGGAAAGTGACGTCTGTTTTTTAAAAGCTGGTGTGTTTATAGGAAGGCAGCAAGAGTACTACTACGCTGCTGGGATCCCTGCGTCTTAATTCTGGTTTTCAGAATGAAAGTAGGCAGACCACTCACTTTCCATTTCCTTCATCAACTTACTGCTTAGAAATGCTTTGAGGATTATGGTAAAGGCTAAGCAAATTTTACGTTCCTCTTTGAAAGTTCCCATGTGAATATAGGTGATACATTATTATAATTAAATTCTTATTCATATTAATTCGCTTATGGTTCTGACCTTCCAGCCAGTGGATTATGAAACCCCTGGCCTGTTACAGGATGAAAAGGTGATAAGATTTTGGAATGTAAGTTGTGAGAGAGGAAGGATACTGTCTCTGCAGTTTTAATATGAATATACTGGAGTTCCCGTTGTGGCCCAGCGTTAATGAATCTGACTAGTATCCATGAGGATGCGGGTTCAATCCCTGGCCTCACTCAGTGGGTTAAGGATCCGGTGTTGCTGTGAGCTGTGGTGTAGGCTGCAGATGCAGCCTGGATCTGGCATTTTTGTGGCTGTGGCATAGGCCAGCAGCTGTAGCTCAAGCCAGCCGCTGTAGCTCCGACTGGACCCCTAGCCTGGGACCTTCCTTATGCTGTGAGTGTGGCCCTAAAAAGCAGCAACAACAGCAACACAATTATATACATATGGAATTATATATGTATGTATGCACATGTACGTATATGGAATATACTTAATACTCATAGGAAATGGAATTTCTTTTTGTTCCTTTTTCTTTTTTGGCTGTACCTATAGCATGCCCAAGTTTCCAGGCGAGGGGGTCTGATTCGCGCAGTGACAGCGACCTGAGCCGCTGCAGTGACATCACTTAACCTGCTGCATCACAAGGGAGCTCCCCAGACACTCTTTCTAACTGAATTTTGAAGCTTCAGCATTTGATTACTTTCTAACCTGGTTTTATCTTTTTTAAGTCTGCTTCCCCTTAATAGTTTTTTTCCCTTATTGTTTTATTTATTTCTAGTCAAAGATGTACATATGTTTTAAGAAAGTACTTCAGGTGGTTCTGCAGGGCTTATTTCAGGAACAGTCTTTGGATGTTATCTAGTGATTTCCAGATGTAGAAGATGGTTTGGCTTTTTCACCGTCACCTCATTCTCCCAATAAAATTGGCATTTTGGCTGGAGTATTATTCAGGACTGTTATTATTATGGCCATGGAAAGGCAAGTCACTGTTGAGCCATGTAGCAAACTATGATTTTCCTTTCCTGGCCAACTTTTTGTTTTTCTAAGTACTGATAATTAATTTTTGGAGTTCCCGCTGTGGTGTGTGGGTTAAGGATCCGGTGTTGCCAATCCGTAGGCATAGGTTGCAGATGTGGCTCGGATTCGATCCATGGCCTGGGGACTTCCATGCGCCTTGGGTGTGGCTGAAAAAGGAAAATAAAAGTATCTTTTTAGTTTTGTTTCTTAATAACTAGCATTCATTGGGCATTTGATGTATACTAGGTACTGTTCTAATTGTGGTCCGTGTGTTAATTCGTTTAATTATCAGACGGGTGGAGGTGTACGGAGGGATTAGGTACCTTGCTCAAGAAAGTGGCCTGGCTGCAGTTCAGGCCCTGACAGTCTGGACTTAGGAATCTGTGCTCTTAACTCCTGGGCTCAGCTCTTTTCATTTTCTAGTAACACACACTGAAATATTTTTTAATTTTTAAAAAAATTAAAAATTTTTTTTTTCTTTTGTCCTTTTAGGGCTGTATTCATGGCATATGGAGGTTTGCAGGCTAGGGGTCCAATCGGAGCTACAGCTGCTGGCCTACACCACAGCCACAGCAGCACTGGGTCCGAACCGTGTCTGCAACCTACACCAGCTCATGGCAACGCCAGATCCGCAACCCACTGAGCAAGGCCAGGGATCGAACCTGCATCCTCATGGATGCTAGTCGGTTTCGTTTCCACTGCGCTGTAGCGGGAACTCCAATTGAGGTAAAATTTGCATGAAGTGACATGCACAGATCTCGGGTTTACAGTCTGATGAGTTTTGACAAACATTCACATATGCATTCATGTAACGAACCCCTGAATCAAGGATGTTTTTATCACTTCTAGTCATTCCCCCCCTCACAGGCAATTTCTGTTATGGTTTATATCGCTGTGCATTATGTTTGTCTGTTCTTGAACCTCAGGTAAGTGAAATCGTAGGATACATATTTTTGTTGTGACCTTCTCTTGCCAGAGTCATCCATGTCGTGTGTGTGGTGACTCACCCTCCTTGCCAGGTGGCATTTCATTGATACAAAGCCTGCGATTTGTTTCTGCCTCCTCCTGCCGATGGACATGGGGGTTGTGTACAGTCTGTGGCTTCTGTGAATAAAGCTGCCGTGAATGCGCCTGTACGAGTCTCTTGTGGACTTACGCTTCCATTTCTCTGGGGACAACATGTGGGAGTGGAGTGGCGGGACTTAGGGTGGGTGTATGTTTAACTTAGAAGAAACTGCCGCTTCCCGGAAGGGTTTGTCTTGGTTGACGTTCTCACTCATTGTGGCAGATCCGAAGGTCCCCGCAGGCCCCCTGTCCCCTGCTGTCTGTGCTTCGGTGTAATCCCCTCCCTTGCAGTGCCGGTGGGACCCGTGCCTTGTGAGGAGACTCCCTCCCTTGCTGGCGCGGGAGAAGCGGGTCCCTGTGCTGTGACTGCCTGTGGAGAGGGCCGCGTGGCAGGGAGCCGAGGGCGGCGGCGGCCAGTCCGTGCCGGCAGGAAGCGCGGCCCTCCGTCCAGCAGCCTCGAAGAACTGACAGCTGCCAACGTGCAGGTGAGCCTGGCAACAGATCGTGCTCCACTCAAGCCTCACGTGGGACCGCGGTGCCAGGCCACCCCTCGACTGGAACCTTGTGGGGGAGCCGGTTCCGCCGTGCCTGGGCTTCCGGCCCGCTGCTCTAGGCGGCTGGGCTGCTGGCGGTGTAGCCGTGCAGCAGTAGGTAGCTCGCACCCGCAATGTGCAAAAGCTCCTGTTGCTCCACATTCCCACCAGCGTTTCGTTTTGTCAGTCTTTTTAATTTTAGCCACGTTAATGGGTGTGAAACGTTCACTCCTTGTGGTTTTAATTTGCATTTTCCTAATGACTAATGACATTGAATAGCTGCTGATTGGCCACTTGGCTCTCTTCTTTAAGGAAGTATCTGTTCAAGCCTTGTCTGTTTCATAAGTTGGTAAGTTTGTCTTTTAAGAATTTATTTGTAGCATTTCTTTCCTTTCTTTCTTTTTTTTTTTTAGTATTTTTAGGGCCACACCCGCGGCATATGGAAATTCCCAGGCTAGGGGTTGAAAAGGAGCTGTTTCTGCCGGCCTACGCCACAGCCACAGCAACACAGGATCTGAGCCACGTCTGCGACCTACACCGCAGCTCACAGCAACGCCAGATCCTTAACCCACTGAGTAAGCCAGGGATTGAACCGTGTCCTTGTGGATATGAGTCGGGTTTGTTGCTGCTGAGCCACGACGAGAACTCCTGTACCATTCCTTCATATATTACAGACCACGTCCTTTCACATGGAGCTCTGTGGGTGTGACCGTGTGTGTGCATACGTGTGTTTGCACGTGTGTCTGGTATACCCTACTTTCTTCCGGCCTGTGACTCTGACCTCACCCGTATCCCCAAACTTTACATTTTACCACATACATTCTTTTACTTTATCTTTCTCTAAATTGCTTTTTCTGAGCCGTTTGAGGCCCCGAATCAAGTGCACTCCTAAATAACTACGACACAGCTCTCTAAGTCAGGTCCTTGGCATTGATAAAACCCTGTTCTCCAGTCCACAGACCCTGTTCACATTTTGCAGCTGCCCAGCTGTGTCTTCGTTTTGGTTTTGGTCCAGGATCCCGGCAGGGAACACGTCCTGGGTTTAGTTGTGTCTTTTCGTGTCCTCCGCTCTGGGATAACCGCTCAGTCTTTTCCTGTTGTCCGTGTCCTTGACAGCTGTGCGCTCAGGAGGATGGTCTGCAAGCTGCATCCAGTAGTATTTCCTCATGACCAGACTCAGGTCGTGCTTTCTTGTGAAAAACGCCATAGAAATGGAGCTGCGGTAGTCTCGGACTTCACATCAAGGGCGCAGTGTACTGACTGCCCCGTTACCGCTGGCGTGGACCTTGCTCTTCTGGGCGCGTGCGTGTCTGCGGGCTCTCTGTCACTGTACAGCCATGGATTTTCCTCTGGTGACTGAAGAGTGTTTTGTGTGGAGACAGTCTGGGATTATCCAGTATCCTGGTCCTCATCAGCCTTCAGACTCACCAGCACTAGTGTCCTGCCTAAATCAGCAATCACTGTGTATTTGCCAAATGAGTTTTGTTTCCATTATTCCTTCTGTATTTGTAAACTGTTCTTCTGTAAGAATGAGCCTTTCTCATCTCCCTCCCTCCCTCCCTCCCTTTCAGTATAGCCTCAAGGATTTGTAATTTATTCCTTGGGTTGTCATTTATCAGTATTGTTATTTATTTTGATGCTCCCGTTACTTGAGATCTGGTCAGTGAGAGTTTTCTCAAGCTGTTTCCCTTTTATATGTTCTTAGCATTCTTTGAACACTTCGTGTTTTTTTTTTTTTGAATAAAATGTTCCAGGCTTATCTTGGGTTTTCTCTGTCCTGGCCCTGGAATCAGCCATTTCCCTAAGGAGTCCTGGTTCTTTTAGTGGAGGGAGGTATTTAGAAACCAAGATTTGCAAGTTGGTGCTCATTGTTGTAAGACGTCATTGCTTCCAAGTGTTCTCAGAAGGCAGAGCCTGGAGTTGTAAGTATATATCCACAGTACATACCACACGCACACGCACACGCACACACACTCACACACAGTCACACACACACACTCTCTTCTCATCTGTTTCTATGTATACACAGTATATACCACACACACACACACACACACACACACACACACACACACACACACACTGTCTCTCTCTCTCTCTTTCTCTCTCATCTGTTTCTGTATCTATTTCTGTAGAGAAACCATATGGTTTCTTAAACCATGAAAAACCAGGAGTTCAAACTAACGACTTCAATTCCAGAATAACTCCTCAGGAGGGCTCTCTCTAGCCTTTCCTCTTTCCGTGTTTGTTAGTGCCTTCACCAGGAGTGAGAAATCGGGCTTTCATTAGCCTCTTTGCTCCCTGTCAGTCAGCTCCCAGCTCCCCTGGTTTGTCCTCCAAAGGCCACGTCTGCACCTGCCCCAGCACCCTGTGTCCTTGAGCACCAGCGGGTACAGGCAGGAGAAGAGGGAGACAAGTGGTGAACTTAGCAGTGATTCCTAAGACGACAGAGGTGGAGAGGGAGGGGCGACCCAGTTTATTCCGTAAAATCTTAAGTCGTATTTGTTCTGTTATTTACTCTTGTGTAAAGAAAGCCACTCTAAAACCTAGTCACTTTAAATACGGACGGTATTTTTTGGCACACAGATCTGAAATTCAGGCGGAGCTTGGCAAAGACACATGGCTCCACTCCAGGTCGGTTGGGTGGTTCTGAGGCTGGAATTCTCTGCAGGCTCCTTCACTCACTGTCTGGCAGCCTGGGCTGCAGCTGGACTCGGTGGCTTTTCCATGTGGCTCTTTGGCTTCCTCACCTCCTGGTAGCTGGGCGCCAGGGGTGGGTATCACAAAAGAAAGAGAGCCGGGCAGAAGTGTCATTTCTACTGCGTTCTGTTCCTTAGATGCGAGTCCTAAACCCAGCCCCTATTC